>JARQOD010000006.1:191968972-192018244 GCA_033576555.1 Oophaga sylvatica | reverse complement strand
TGCAACATATATTTGCATTTTAAGTTAATTATTTGTTTGAATATCACATTACTTTCTGGGGCGACAAAACTTTTGTCTTGCCAAAATCTGACCATTCTGTGTCCATTAAATGAACAATATTTATGCATTGTTGCCAATTTATTTTCTTAACCTAAACCACATTTCGGAGGGTTTCAGCTTTCAAAAGAATAATAAATACAACCAATGGATGAATTTAACGTCAGGTTATAATCTTTTATTTACATAACATGGATAAGCGACATAACTTCTGTCAGGGAGTGTATATAGTATAGTGAAAAAATTGTAAATCTCCGTATATATTTCTGGAGTCACACACAGACGCTCTCAGGCTCTGTATGGATTAGACAAGAATATTAAAAGCTGAAAAAGGGCACTGTATCACAAGCATACAGCTGTATACAGTGTAGTAGTAATTGTAAATCTCTGTATATTTTTCAGGAGTAACACACAGAGGCTCACAGGCTCAGTATGGATTAGACCAGAATATAAAAAGCAGAAAAAGAGTACTGTATCACCAGATACCAGGTGTATATAGTATAGTGAAAAAATTGTAAATCTCTGTATATATATTTGGAGTCACACACAGATAGTCAGCATGTATTTGTCCGTAATACCAGCCGGTACACGGTACTGTGTGAGAAGCGTACGCCGTACAGCTCTATACAGTGTGTGAAAAAATGAACGCACGGTAACTGTGAAGAATAAAATAATAAAAGTATTAGTGCTGTGTAAAAAGCAGTCTGCACAGCAGTGTAAATACAGCAATACAGCTAGCAGGCAGCCTATTAACCAGCTCTGCTGCTGCACAAAAGAAAATCCTCCCCTGTCACTGGCAGGCAACCTAATAACCAGCGCTGCTGCACACAACAAAATCCTCCCCTGTCACTGCACACTAACTGTACAGCACTATTGCTATCAGCACAAGCACAGAATCACTTTTCTTTCCTGCCTAACTCTCTCCCTACTGAGAAACAGCAGCAGCAACCTCTCCCTACGCTAAGATCTGCAGAAGTAAAATGGCGGTCGGCGGTCAGGGCTTTTATAGCCACTGTGACGCCACACAAAGCAAGCCAATCACTGCAATGCCCTTCTCTAAGATGGTGGTGGCCTCTGTCCATGTCATCTCGTTGCCACAGTGTGCGTCCTTGCTCATTGGCTGAGAAAAAGCACCTGCAAGCATTATGGGAAAACCGACTTTGGCGCTCATGTCGACAACCGCATGGCCGACTTCAAGCTATGGTCGGGTTTCGCTTTTTGAATCTGACCGACCTGTTTCACTCAACTCTAATTACCATTAGTAACACACCACACTGTCATGGATTAAAATCCTGCAGGGCACGCAAGGTTCCACTGCTCATGCCAGCATGACAATAAACCGAGACACATAGCCATCGAAACTAAGCAATGGTTCCGTAAAAAGAATTTCAAGGTCCTGGAGTGGTCTAGTCTCCAGACCTGAGCCCAATAGAAAATCTTTGGAAGGAGTTGAAATAAAATGTTGCCCAGAGACATTCCCAAAACCTTAAAGATCTGGAGAAGATCTGTATGGAGGAGTGGGCCAAAATCTCTGTTTGTGGTATGTGCAAACTTGTTCAAGAACTGCAGGAAACGTCTGGCCTCTGTAACTGCAAACAAAGGTTTCTGTAACAAATATTAAGTTCTGTTTTTCTATTGAATCAAATACTTAGTTAATGCAATAAAAATCTAATTATTTATTTAAAAATCATACAATGTGATTTTCGGGATTTTGTACCTACAACAAAAATTACATACCTCTCCACATCTTGTAGGCGGGAAAACTTGCAAAATTGGCAGTGTATCAAATACTTATTTTCCCCACTGTATATAAAGGGAACACTCAAATAACACATCCTAGATCTGAATGAATGAAATATTCTCATGAATACTTTGTTCTGTACAAAGTTGAATGTGCTGACAACAAAATCACACAAAAATCATCAAAAGAAATCAAATTTATTAACCAATGGAGGTCTGTATTTGGAGTCACACACAAAATTAAAGTGGAATGTAATGTCCTTAAAACAAGTCAAAAGGATGCTCAGTAGTGTGTGTGGCCTCCACGAGCCTGTATGACCTCCCTGTGCCTGTATGACCTCCCTACAAAGCCTGGGCATGCTACTGATGAGGCAGGAGATGGTCTCCTGAGGTATCTCCTTCCAGACCTGGACTAAAGCATACGCCAACTCCTGGACAGTCTGTGGTGCAACGTGACGTTGGTGGATGGAGCGAGACATGATGTCCCAGATATAAGCTCCATCGGATTCAGGTCTGGGAAATGGGCGGGCCAGTCCATAGCTTCGATGTCTTCATTTTGCAGGAACTGCTGACACACTCCAGCCACATGAGGTCTGGCATTGTCCTGCATTAGGAGGAACCCAGGGCCAACCGTACCAGCATATGGTCTCACAAGGGGTCTGAGGATCTCATCTCGGTGCCTAATGGCAGTCAGGCTACCTCTGGTGAGCACATGGAGGGCTGTGCGGCCTTCCAAAGACATGCCACCCCACAACCATTACTGACCCGCTGCCAAACCAGTCATGTTGAAGGATGTTGCAGGCAGCAGATCGCTCTCCACGGTGTCTCCAGACTCTGTCACATCTGTCATATGTGCTCAGTGTGAACCTGCTTTCATCTGTAAAGAGCACAGGGCGCCAGTGGCAAATTTGCCAATCCTGGCGTTTTGTGGCAAATGCCAAGCGTCCTGCATGGTATTGGGCTGTGAGCACAACCCCCATCTGGGGACGTCGGGCACTTAGACCATCCTCATGAAGTCGGTTTTTAATCGTCCTGCGGCTGGGTTGTTGCCCTCCTATGTCCCCCTCCATGTCTCCTGGTGTACTGGCCTGTCTCCTGGTAGCGCCTCCAGCCTCTGGACACTACGCTGACAGACACAGCAAACCTTTTTGCCACAGCTCGCATTGATGTGTCATCCTGGATGAGCTGCACTATCTGAGCCACTTGTGTGGGTTGTAGGGTCCGTCTCATGCTACCACTAGTGTGAAAGCACAACCAACTTTCAAAACATCAGCCAGAAAGCATTGATGCTGAGATGTGGTCTGAGGTCCCCTCCTGCAGAACCACTCCTTTATTGAGTGCGTCTTGATAATTGCCAATAATTTCCATCTGTTGTCTATTCCATTTCACAACAGCATGTGAAATTGATTGTCAACAGTGTTGCTTCCTAAGTGGACAGTTTGATTTCACAGAAGTTTGATTTACTTGGAGTTATATTCTGTTGTTTAAGTGTTCCCTTTATTTTTTGAGCAGTGTGTATATATATATATAAATCCTTGCAGTTGCAGAATAAATATAATGTATACTTATACAATGGTGAGCAATCAGGTAACAATGCTTTGAACTTTTGATTTTCAAGCTCCACATTTCACCATCCACTACTGCTTCAAATATGAGACTACCATTATTTTATAATCATTCATCTTGGCTATCTCATACATAAATTTGACGTGCAACTATTTAGGATTTGATTAGTTATTCAGATTATTGTCATGTTAATGCATTGTTACTGCTTTGCTCCCAAAAAAAAAATCTAAATTTTAATTTTTATTATTTTGTTAGTGTTTTGTAAATCCACCTTTGGCTTTCAACACCGCCTGATACCTTCTGGGCATGCTCTCGAATAGATTTAAACATATCTCAACTGAAATCTGATCCCCAGTCTCTTCTACACGTTCGCAAAGTTTGTGCTTACTAGTCAACTCAGTTGGGTATGTATACAGTTGTTTCTTCATCTCTATCCAGAACTTTCTATTGTGTTGTAGTCTAGAGACTGTGGGGGCCAATCCAGCACTTCTACTTCATTGTCATTCCACCTTTACTTCACCAATTTGGCCTTTGCTTTGGGTCGTTGCTCTGCTGGAACGCTATGTCATCCTTTTCATACCCATTATACTTGAGTGTGTGAAGTAACTCGTCTTGTAGGATACTTGCATATAGCTTAGCATTGAGACGACCATCGATCGTGGTCAACTACCTAAAATCTTTGGCTGTAAAACAACCCAATATCATCAGGCTTACTTCACCAAACTTCATAGTTTCTTCAATTTCTAGATACGTTAGAATATTTTTCCCTTGCTTCTTCCAGATCCATTTGCACCAATCAGAGTCTAGTCTATTGACTTATGCCTCGCTCAAAATCACTTGTTTCCAATCTTGAACTGTCCACTTTCATACGTTTTTGCAAACTTGAGCTGACGCTTGTTATGACGATATTGAAGTCGAGGCTTCTTCACCATTTTTTGAGCCACCATTTCAAACTTGTGTAACATGCATCACACGATGTTTCCATGGACGTCTATGATCTCACAATTACGAAACATATGAGCCACCTCCATTGCTGTGTTTGTCGCCGCAGAACTAATAGTCTTAGTGATGAGCCAGCTTGTTAACTTCTACATTTTGCCTGTACATCCACTTCTTGGCTTTTTAATGGATAGTCTAACTTCATTTCATATTCTTCCAACTTTCATGACGCTTACACAATGAAGTTTGGCAATTTTCTTGCCTGAGAGACTGCTATCTATGAACTGGAACATGCTGTTTCTCTTTTCTTGGAAAATCTTCTTCATGGCTGCTAATCTATTTGAACAAGTGACCTTTTGCTTGGGAATCTACTAATAAAAATACAGTGAGCTATTAGAGAATATCAAAACAGATTGTATTTTGTAGCATACAGGAAGAAAAAGATTTTTCCATCACCATGAGCAAAATAGTAGCAATGCAGTGATTTTACAAAAATATGTGTAGCCAATCATATTCTAAACAGTTGCAAGTAAAATTTATGTTTGAGATAGCCAAAATGATTGTCTATAAAATGTTGGTAGTAGTGGATGTTGAGATATTAAACCTGAAAGTCAAAAATTCAAAACAATGTATCCTTTTGCTTGTCACTGTACATCCACACCCACAAACTTAAATTTATTTTTATGTTGATTTTGTGTGGTATACCAACACAAAGTTGCAAGTATTTGTAAAGTGTGCAGGAAATGATAAATGGTTTTCTAAATATTTTAAAAATATCAATCTGAAACTTGTGAGTTATATTCAACCCCACCTGTGTCAATACTTTGTATATCCACATTAAGCTGTAATTACTGCTGCAAGTCTTTTTGGGGGCATGATTTTTACCCATTCATCATTCAAAATTAGCTCTACATCAGTGAGATTGGATGTAGAGCATCTGTGATCTGCATTTGTTAAGTCTTGACACAGATTCTCAATGTGATTTACAATACAGACCAAAAGTTTGGACACACCTTCTCATTCAAAGATTTTTCTGTATTTTCATGACTAGGAAAATTGTAGAATCACACTAAAGGCATCAAAACTATGAATTAACACATGTGGAATTATACATTACACTTTACAAAAAAGTGTGAAACAACTGAAAATATGTCTTATATTCTAGGTTCTTCAAAGTAGCCACCTTTTGCTTTGATTACTGCTTTGCACGCAGAAAAGGTGAACGGATGGACTCTACATGCCTGGTTCCCACCGTGAAGCATGGAGGAGGTGGTGTGATGGTGTGTGGGTGCTTTGCTGGTGACACTGTTGGGGATTTATTCAAAATTGAAGCGGTGAGCGGTCCAGCTCACCCCAAACCATCTTGATTGGGTTCAGGTCTGGTGACTGTGGAGGCCAGGTCATCTGGCGTAGCACCCCAACACTCTCCTTCTTGGTCAAATAGCCCTTACACAGCCTGGAGGTGTGTTTGGGGTCATTGTCCTGTTGAAAAATAAATGATGGTCCAACTAAACGCAAACCGGATGGAATAGCATGCTGCTGCAAGATGCTGTGGTAGCCATTCTGATTCACTATGCCTTCAATTTTGAATAAATCCCCAACAGTGTCACCAGCAAAGCACCCACACACCATCACACCACCTCCTCCATGCTTCACGGTGGGAACCAGGCATGTAGAGTCCATCCGTTCACCTTTTCTGCGTGCAAAGCAGTAATCAAAGCAAAAGGTGGCTACTTTGAAGAACCTAGAATATAAGACATATTTTCAGTTATTTCACACTTTTTTGTAAAGTGTAATGTATAATTCCACATGTGTTAATTCATTGTTTTGAGGCCTTCAGTGTGATTCTACAATTTTCACAGTCATGAAAATACAGATAAATCATTGAATGAAAAGTTGTGTCCAAACTTTTGGTCTGTACTGTAGGTCTGGACTTTAACTGGGCTATTCAAACATATGAATATGCTTTGATCTAAACTATTCCAGTTTAGCTCTGACAGTATGTTTAGGGTCGTTGTCCTGCTGAAAGCTAAACTTATGCCCCAGTCTCAGGCCTTTAACAGTCACTAACAGCTTTTTCTCCAAGATTTGCCTATATTAACCCATTCTTCTTCCCATAAACTCTGTCCAGCTTCCCTTTCCCTGCTGAAAAAAAGAATCCCCACAACATGACGCTGCCACAACAATGTTTGACAAAAGGGATGGTATTTTCAGTGAGATGTGCAGTGTTTGTTTTCTGCCACACATAGCATTTTGCATTTAGCTCAAAATGTTCTATTTTGGTCTCATCTGACCAGAGCACCTTCTTCCACATGCTAGCTGTGTCTTTTTGAAAACTGCACATGGGCTTTCCTATAGATCACTTTAATAAATGGCTTGCTTCTTGCCACTCTTCCATAAAGGCTAGATTTATGAAGTATATGATAATAGTTGTCATGTGGACAGATTCTCCTACCTAAACTTCAGATCTCTGCAGCTCCTGCAGAGTGCCATGGGCCTTAGGGCTAATTCTCTAATTAGTGCTCTCTATTCTTAAGATGTCAGTTTAGGTGGATGACTATGTCTGGGTGGGTTTGCAGTTTTGCCATACTCCTTCCATTTTTGGATGATGGTGTTAAGGACATGGGTTCGAGTAGAGATATTGCAACCACTAGGTGCGGCACCAGCAGGTAGCGTCATCAGGATACAGTCAGAGGTTTGTACACAGAGCAGCAGTGTAGTTGGAAGGAAATGCAGGAATCATAATCATTATATAGTTAGAGGTCAGTGTATGGAGCAACAGTATAGTTGGGAGGATAAGCATGCAACAAAGTCAGGATATAGCCAGAGGCGGATACAAGAAGCAACAGTAGGATCTTGAGGATAAGCAGCAGGTGGGAAGAAGCTAGACTAAAGGCTGGGAGCTTAACAACCTTGCAATAAAGGAAGTGCAGTGCCAGGTTTAAGTAGGGTGCTCAATCAGGAACTTAGGGTGGAGACATCAGGTATTCAGGTTGGAGACATCAGGAACAACACAGGTACTAGTCTATGATTTAGCAAGGAATTGTCTAGTGAGCTGAATAACTCAGAGGGAAGAGCTGACACCTTATGCACAAGAGCTGCTGGGTTCAAATCCTGGCAGATGGATTGAATAGTGCTCCGTGACAAGTTCAGAGCTCGGGCTACTTTTTTATAATCTAACCCTGCTTTACTCTTTTCCCCAACTTTAAAGCTGACCTGTCTGGTGTTTTTCTTGGTTTTCATGATGCTGTTCTATCCCTAATGTTTTCAAGCAAACCTCTGAGGCCTTCACAGAATAGCTTTAGTTGTACTGAGAATAAAATATACACAGGTGGATTTACTAATTATGAGCCTTCTGGAGGGAATCGTTCACTCAGGATTTTATTTAGTGATTTCAGACTGCAGGGGCTGAACACAAATGCACCTCACAATTTTCAGATTTATAATTTTTAAATAATAATTGGAAGACCAAGTATCATTCCCTTCACACTTTACAAATTCACCAAAAATCCCAATATAATAGGTAAGTTTGGGGGTGTAACTTAAAAAAAATGTGGAAAATTTCACAGTACATAAAAAACTTTTGAAGGCAGGATTTATATAAATACACTGTACATACATATATATATATATATATATATATATATATAATATATATATACATATACACAGTACAGACCAAAAGTATAGACACACCTTCTCATTTAAAGATTTTTCTGTATTTTCATGAATATGAAAATTGTACATTCACACTGAAGGCATCAAAACTATGAATAACACATGTGGAATTATATACTTAACATAAAAGTGTGAAACAACTGAAATTATGTCTTATATTCTAGGTTCTCTTCAAAGTAGCCACCTTTTGCTTTGATGACTGCTTTGCACACTCTTGGCATTCTCTTGATGAGCTTTAAGAGGTAGGCACTGGAAATGGTCTTCCAACAGTCTTGAAGGAGTTCCCAGAGATGTTTAGCCCTTGTTGGCCCTTTTGCCTTCACTCTGCGGTTCAGCTCACCCCAAACCATCTCGATTGGGTTTAGGTCTGGTGACTGTGGAGGCCAGGTCATCTGGCGTAGCACCCATCACTCTCCTTCTTGGTCAAATAGCCCTTACACAGCCTTGAGGTGTGTTTGGGGTCATTGTCCTGTTGAAAAATAAATGATGATCCAACTAAACACAAACCGGATGGAATAGCATGCCGCTGCAAGATGCTGTGGTAGCCATGCTGGTTCAGTATGCCTTCAATTTTGAATAAATGCCCAACAGTGTCACAAGCAAAGCACACCATCACACGTCCTCCTCCATGATTCACGGTGGGAACCAGGCATGTAGAGTCTGTCCGTTCACCTTTTCTGCATCGCACAAAGACACGGTGCTTGGAACCAAAGATCTCAAATTTGGACTCATCAGACCAAAGCACAGATTTCCACTGGTCTATTGTCCATTCCTTGTGTTCTTTAGCCCAAACAAGTCTCTTCTGCTTGTTGCCTGTCCTTAGCAGTGGTTTCCTAGGAGCTATTTTACCATGAAGGCCTGCTGCACAAAGTTTCCTCTTAACAGTTGTTGAAGAGATGTGTCTGCTGCTAGAACTCTATGTGGCATTGACCTGGTCTCTAATCTGAGTTGCTGTAAACCTGCGATTTCTGAGGCTGGTGACTCGGATAAAATTATCCTCAGAAGCAGAGGTGACTCTTGGTCTTCCTTTCCTGGGGCGGTCCTCATGTGAGCCAGTTTCTTTGCAGCGCTTGATGGTTTTTGCAACTGCACTTGGGGACACTTTCAAAGCTTTCCCAATTTTTCAGACTGACTGACCTTCATTTCTTAAAGTAATGATGGCCACTCGTTTTTCTTTACTTAGCTGCTTTTTTCTTGCCATAATACAAATTCTAACAGTCTATTCAGTAGGACTACCAGCTGTGTATCCACCAGACTTCTGCACAACACAACTGATGGTCCCAACCCCATTTATAAGGCAAGAAATCCCACTTACTAAACCTGACAGGGCACACCTGTGAAGTGAAAACAATTTCCGGTGACTACCTCTTGAAGCTCATCAAGAGAATGCCAAGAGTGTGTAAAGCAGTCATCAAAGCAAAAGGTGGCTACTTTGAAGAACCTAGAATATAAGACATAATTTCAGTTGTTTCACACTTTTTTGTTAAGTATATAATTCCACATGTGTTAATTCATAGTTTTGATGCCTTCAGTGTGAATGTACAATTTTCATACTCATGAAAATACAGAAAAATGTTTAAATGAGATGGTGTGTCCAAACTTTTGGTCTGTACTGTACAGTCATGGCCAAAAGTTTTGAGAATGACACAAATATTCTATTTTCACATGATCTGCTGCCCTCTGGTTTTTATGTGTGTTTGACAGATGTTTTTATCACAGACAGAAATATAATAATTGCAAACATATGAGTAACAAAAGCTTATATTGACAGTTAGAATGAGTTAATGCAGCAAGTCAATATTTGCAGTGTTGACCCTTCTTCTTCAGGACCTCTGCAATTCTCCCTGGCATGTTCTCAATCAACTTCTGGACCAAATCCTGACTGATAGCAGTCCATTCTTGCACAATCAATGCTTTCATTTTGTCAGAATTTTTAGGTTTTTGTTTGTCCACCCGTCTCTTGATGATTGACCACAAGTTCTCAATGGGATTAAGATCTGGGGAGTTTCCAGGCCATGGACCCAAAATCTCTATGTTTTGTTCCCTGAGCCATTTAGTTATCACCTTTGCTTTATGGCAAGGTGCTCCATCATGCTGGAAAAGGCATTGTTGATCGCCAAACTGCTCTTGGAGGGTTGGGAGAAGTTGCTCTTGGAGGACATTCTGGTACCATTCTTTATTCATGGCTGTGTTTTTAGGCAAGACTGTGAGAGAGCCGATTCCCTTGGCTGAGAAGCAACCCCACACATGAAGGGTTTCAGGATGCTTAACAGTTGGCATGAGACAAGACTGGTGGTAGCGCTCACCTTGTCTTCTCCGAATGAGGCGTTTTCCTGATGTCCCAAACAATCGAAAAGGGGATTCATCAGAGAAAATAACTTTACCCCAGTCATCAGCAGTCCACTGCCTGTACCTTTTGCAAAATATCAGTCTGTCCATGATGTTTTTTCTGGAGAGAAGTGGCTTCTTTGCTGCCCTCCTTGAGACCAGGCCTTGCTCCAAGAGTCTCCGCCTCACAGTGCGTGCAGATGCACTCACACCTGCCTGCTGCCATTCCTGAGCAAGCTCTGCACTGCTGGTAGCCCGATCCCTCAGCTGAAACACTTTTAAGAGACGGTCCTGGCGCTTGCTGGTCTTTCTTGGGCGCCCTGGAGCCTTTTTGGCAACAATGGAACCTCTCTCCTTGAAGTTCTTGATGATGCGATAGATTGTTGACTGAGGTGCAATCTTTCTAGCTGCGATACTCTTCCCTGTTAGGCCATTTTTGTGCATTGCAATGATGACTGCACGTGTTTCTTTAGAGATAACCATGGTTAACAGAAGAGAAACAATGATGCCAAGCACCAGCCTCCTTTTAAAGTGTCCAGTGGTGTCATTCTTACTTAATCATGACAGATTGATCTCCAGCCATGTCCTCATCAACACCCACACCTGTGTCAATGGAGCAATCACTGAAAAGAGGTTAGCTGGTCCTTTTAAGGCAGGGCTGCAATGATGTTGAAATGTGTTTTGGGGGATAAAGTTCATTTTCTAGCCAAATATTGACTTTGCAAGTAATTGCTGTTAAGCTGATCACTCTTTATAACATTCTGGAGTATATGCAAATTGCCATTAGAAAAAGTGAAGCAGTAGACTTTGTAAAAATTAATATTTGTGTCATTCTCAAAACTTTTGTCCATGACTGTATATATATATATATATATATATATATATATATATATATATATATATATATGTATAGTATATATATACTGTATATACTATATGAAAAAAAAACAGCTTTTACAACGAAATATTGAATAATTTAAAGACAAAAAAACTGAAAAACATTGAAGGTTTATAGGACATAGCATACTTAGCATTTACAGACAAAAATATATTATTAAACTATACACAATTCTCATGAACTTCGACTTGTGACTATTTTATAATTCACATTTTAATTTGATGGATCTGTTTTTAACATTAAATGCATGTAATACCAAGCTTAAAGATGAGTCTTAAAGTACAGCAAAGAATACACACTAAAAAATGTGTAACAAATTGCAATGACAAGGTTGTAGTAGTGGTTTGTCATGTACTGAAATGAAATACCTGCCCAGACATTATAAATTGTAATGGGCGCCTATAAGGATAAGAGAGAGGTAAAAGGAGACAGTGAGAAGCAACAAGTTTATCAAATGGATTTGCTGACTTATCATGGGATACCTTTCATGCTTTATTTAATATGCAAATTGCCTCTTCAAACAAAGAGGACTTGTACTCTATAGCGCCACCTATTGGAAGTAGCGATCCTACAAGTCACAATCATGCTTTATTTAGGCATTTCTCATGTTTTCATTTTAAGTGACCTATGTTTAAGTTGTTTAACATATCTAGATTTTAATTTTTTTGCACTGTGCACAGTATTTGTCTTTAATTATGATTAACATAATTGTCAAGTTCTAACTTCATCAGGCTTGCTTTAGTCACTGTCTCTGGAACTTACACATATTAGATCAATTTACAGCAAGTATGTGATTTTCTGTTTAAAATATCTCAATGAATTTGACAATATGGCTATGGACTTTAATATTTAAAATATATCCTTTGGCATATGTTTGGCATGGATGGATAGGAGTCTAGTACTCACAAATGTATTAATAATGCAATTAACTGTGCTTTTCTATTATAGTAACTATTACTGCTCAAATAAATTGAATTCTGAATCATTAAATAAATACATCACTAGGACCATCATTAATACATAAATACATCATCAGGACCCCCATTAGTACATTAATACATCACCCGACCAATATTCAAGCATGACTTCAGCACCAGAACTGCCATCAGTATAGAAATGCATCACCAAAACCACCTTCATTAATTGAATAAATCACCTGAACCATGATCAATACATGAATAAATCACAACCATCATCAGTTTATGGTATAATAATTGTAAAGTCAGGTCAGAAACATATAGATTTGTATTGCATGAACCTACAACTCCCAGCATGTCCCAGGTTCTTACTTAACAATGGTAAGAAGATGCTGGGAGTTCTTGATATGAGTCATTATCAGACTGCTGACCATATAGGAACCACAGTACTGATGAGAATTAGTCAGTATCAAGAATAAATATTTACATCTAGGTAAATAATAAATGATGTTGTCTATGATTGGAATCATTCTCTTTCTTTTCTTTATTTGTCCAGATTCCATAATGACTTTTCACGTCCACATCTCATTTCTGCACACCTCCATTTTCTCCGCTCTTCTACCGCACATCACGACACAGTGCCCTTAAAATAGCAGTGTTTGTAATGCTCCTGAATAAAAATATCTGCCCTATGCTGAGCCCCTGAATAAATAATTGCCTTTCACTTTGTTTCCTACACAAACTATGACTTCCCTACACACTGTCTCTCTTATGGTACATGTCCTCCACAATGCCCTTTCCATTCCATACTGGTCCCCCTCTTGACACTGTTCTCTCACACTATGTCCCCTCTATAGTGCTCAGTCTCTATATTGTGCTCACTCATCACATTCCTCCTCCTCAGAATACTGTCTCCCCATGCTGCCCTTTGACACTACCCAACCTTTGTCGTTTGCCCCTCACATTTTTCTCTCCCATACTGTCTCCTAACACTATTCCTCTCAATAGTTTCCTCACACTTTTCCCCCTCCTCACACTGTCTCCTCACACATCTTCCCCAATTAATCATACTGTCTTTTCACATATTTACCCCCTCGGTGTCTATTCTGTTGTCTTCTCACACATCTCACCACTCCCCATACTGTGTGTTAGGCATCGGGTGACGGCGGGATCCGAACCTGGATCCGAGGAGTCTGTGGTCTCCCATCCAGTTCCAGCCGAGGCAAATGCTGCTCAGCTTCGCCGTTGATCCCAATGCCTAACCAATACCCGAGAGGCACAAGAAGTTACTCGGGTCTTTGTTCACAGTAGCCTTAAATCTAGGTTACAGAACAAGAAAAGGCTATTGTAAGCCTAAGTTCAGAAATGCCTGCTCTGAGCATGTCCGTGACATGGCGAGCCATGATTGGTGGCTAATGTCAGCTGATCCTCTGACCTGGCATTGCCTGATTGGTCGTGGATGACATCATCGGTGATGCGATTGACGAGATGGCTGGGACGGAGCTTAGCCCTTAAATAGCTAGTCGGTCCGCGGCGCGGTCAGATCATACTATAGGTAGTGCTCATGTGTGACGTACTAGAATCTGGGCTCCACATGCTCTCTAGTTTTCGCTCTCCGAGACCTGCCGATGCCAGAGTCAGCTGGCTAATTAGCCCAGGTCCTTCAGGCAGGTTAATGAATGCTATGCAGGTAGCCAATGTGGCGCAGTCTTGCTACGAATAGAGGGTAGCTATACACCCTGAGCAGACTGCGGGGCGTGTAACCTGTAGCTAACGTGGTGCAGTCTTGCTACGAATACAGGGTAGCTATACACCCTGAGCAGACAGCAGGGCACGTAACCTGGGCAACGCCTGGCAAGCTGAACAGAGAGTTGCTCAGTCTCGTCTCACGCCAGCTGATAGCACGTACGCCTGGCGTTAGTCGCACGCACTTCCTACCTGACGCGTGCATGGCACGCTTAAGCTTCTGTGCAGTCAACAGGGCCACGTCTATACCAGCTTGCAGCACATAGTGCAAACCTGATATCTGGCAAGTGGCTTCTGTGCCATTAACAGGGCTACATCTACGCCAGTCGATAGCACATTTCCTGTGACGTTAACGGAGATAGTGCCAATTCTACATCTCCCCTAGTGTGAAGTAACAGGCGAGATCTCATGTTAATTTCTGTTATCAGTTTGACCCTCATACTCTAGGGGTGTTCAGCAGCAGTGAATATAAACTGCATCACGGACCCCGTGTTCGGTTGCAATCCATTATACAATAAAATTGTTGCAACGGAGCACATAATACTGTGTCTGCACCCAACCTATCCCCCTCACTCCTCATAATATGTCTGCACCCATCCCCTCCTCTCGCTCCCCATACTGTGTTTGCACCCATCCCTTCATACTGTTTCCTCATACACTCTCCCTTGTTCTCCATACTATGTTTGCACCCATCCTCCCCATTCCTCATACTATTCTCAAATTTCTCACCACTCCTCACAGTGTGTCCGCATCTATCCCCATTCTGCTTCCTCACACATCCCTTCACTCCCCATACTGTCTCGCATCCATCCCATCCCCCTCACTCCCCATACTGTGTCCACATCAATCCACCCTCACTCCCCATACTGTGTCCACATCCATCCCACTTCGCTCCTCATTCCATGTCCACACCCATCCACCTTACCTTGCTCCCAATACTCTCTCTGCACCCATTCCCCTCACTCCCAATACAGTTTCGGCATCCATCCTCTTTCACTCGCCATACTGTTTCTGCATCCACCCCTTGCTTCCCATACTTATCCCTTTCTCACTCCTCATACTGTGTCCACATCATCCCACATTGCTCCTTATACTATGTCAACACCCATCCACCTCCCTTGCTGCCAATACTCTACCTGCACCCATTCCCCTCCCTCACTCTCAATATAGTGTCTGCACCCACGTCCTTCGCTCCCCATACTGTGTTTGCACCCATTCCCCCTTATTATTGCCAATATTTTGTCTGCACCCATCCCCTCCTCTCCCAATACTGTGTCTACACCGATCCCTCTCTCCCAAGACTGTTTCTGCACTTATCCCCTTTCCCTCACTCCCCATACTGCATCTTTACTCATCCCCTTTGCTCAACATACTGTGTGTGCACTCATTATTTCTCTTGCACCCCATACTTTGTCCTTAAATCACTTCCCTCTCTATTAAAATAAATATTCTGTGCCTTCAGCTCCACTTGAGCACCTATCACCAACATTGTTTGGCTTCTGTGGTGCCTGCATATGATGTCAGCAACATGATCAGATGATCTGATCATGCTGTGCTGGTGTCGCCCTAATCCGGAAGTGCCAACGGTCAGGGTTTCAATTGTACTCGCATCTGAAACACGTAAGCGCAATTGATTGCTGGGAGCTGGTGCTCTGCACCTTCTCTGAGGTGACTGTCAGCTTGACAGCTGGCTCAGAGAACTGTCTACTCCCACTTTGGATACATACTGTCCCAGAGATTTTCAGTTGGAATCAAATCTGGAAAAACTAAAGGCCAGTCTATGGCAACAATGCCTCTGCTTACACACTTTGGCCACATGAAACCAGGCATACTCCTTCAACAGGAGGAACCCAGGGCCTACTGCAACAGCAATATTTCTGACAGGGGCACTGAGAATTTCATCATGGTACCATGAGCAGTCAGGGTACCATTGGCTACCATGTGAAGGTTTATGCCTTTTCAGACCATCACTGACCCGCGACCGAACCTGTTCTTTTGGATGATGTTGCAGGCAGCTTAATATTTCCCATAGCATTCAATTATGCTTCCTAACTGGACAGATTGGTATCCCTGAAGTTTATTTGGCCGGGGATTATTGTGTGATGTTTAAATGTCACCTTAGTATTTTGAGAAGTGTACAATTTTTTTATTTAAAATTGTTTTCCCATGAACAAATGTTGTTTTTAATCAGTAGATCTTGAAGTAATAATAATAATAATAATTTCCACAATTAAATGTGTTTAAATAAATGTTCCTACGCTGAGAAAATCTTATAAATGTGCCCCTGCTGTGTACTGTGTAATGGCTGTGTCTCACCATACAGGGACATGTAGTAAATGAATATACAGACATTACAGCATGGGATCATAGTTTATTCTTTTTGTGAGGTAAAACATTTCCCTGTCTTTTTTTTAAACAATGCTTGACTTCAAAGGAAGAATCTTTTGTGATCCCGTTCTGCAATGTCTGTATAATTTTTTCCTCCCCCCATTCCCAGGAGATGTGGTATGATCAGACCATGCCCCTGTACAGTGAGACACAACCATTACACAGGACACAGCAGGGGCACATTTATAAGATTATCTCAGCACAGGAACATTTTAGGCCTCTTTCACACATCCGTTTTGCGCCTGACGGCGCCCCAGGCATTTTGCCGCAGCGCCGCATCCGGCAACTAGTATGAAAAACAGGATGAGACGCATCCGGTTTTTCACAGGATCCGGTTCTGTGCTCCGTAAAAAAAACGGATCCGTCTCATTCGGTGTATCCGGTTTTACATCCGTTTACGACGGAATGCGCCAGATCCGGTTTTTAAGAACGCCCCTTTCTGGGGTTCCAAACATGATTGGCTACTGTAATCCTATATATACACTGTTCCTACAGCCCATCTTTGACAGGTTGTAGAGGAGCAAGTGCAGGTTGGAGAGAAGAGCAAGTAGCAAGTGATTGGCGAACATGGATGTCATTATCAGCAATATCTTCAAGAACCTTGTTGATTTTACTGCAGAGGCGAATCGCTTGAGGTTTATAGTTCTGGAGAAGGAGCGAAAGATTGAGGAGCAGCGAATTATGCGTCAGCGCCAGCGAAGACGACGCCGTATGTGGATCCACCCCATCACGGCACAGAGATTAACTCGTGGTGTCTATTCTACACTGAACATGGAGCTCCGAGAAAATCCAGAGAAGTTGTTTGCCTATCTGCGGATGAACAAAGAAAACTTTGACGATTTGCTGGAGCGTGTTGGAGACCAAATAAAAAAATCGGACACCTACTGTCGGTTCTCGATATCTCCGGCGGAGCGTCTCATGGTCACTATAAGGTAAGCTATATGTATTGGATCTGTTTGCTTGAGCACACTTGTAATTTTATAATTTATTTAACATCACAGGACAACTAGGAAACCATATCAGTAGCCAAATTTTTTTTTATAAAACAGTGTTTTTCATTCATGTTATTATTTTTGGTATCTCCAATAGTTATAGCTGAGTTCTGGTATGTAATGCTGTGTTTCTGAAATAATTTGTATTTTCTATTTTGTTTTCAGATTTCTGGCAACTGGCGAAACTCTGTCATCACTCCATTTTCAATATCGCCTGGGAATCTCCACACTATCCGGCATAATAAAGTATACTTGTCGTGCTCTGTGGGATAGTTTTGTTGGAGAATTTCTTCCAGAGCCAACAACAGAGCAGTGGCTTGAAATAGCGGACCAGTTTCTATGTATCTGCCAGTTCCCCAATTGCATGGGCGCTGTTGATGGCAAACACATCCGCATTCAAAAGCATTCAGAAACCGGATCAGAATTCTTCAACTATAAAAAATATTTTTCGGTTGTCCTGATGGCTATTGCAGATGCGGAGTACAAGTTTATTGCGGTGGACATTGGGTCTTATGGATGGTCAAATGACTCCCAAGTGTTTAAACTTTCAGCTATGGGACGTAAACTGTACGGAAACACTTTTCAGTTTCCCCCCTAGGCCACTGCCTCAAACCTCAGGCCCACCGATGCCATTCGTTTGTGTAAGTGATGAGGCATTCCAGCTGTCTGAACACCTCTTGAA
The DNA here is from genome assembly GCA_033576555.1 of Oophaga sylvatica. NCBI lineage: Eukaryota > Metazoa > Chordata > Amphibia > Anura > Dendrobatidae > Oophaga > Oophaga sylvatica. The sequence continues at coordinate 192,000,313 of JARQOD010000006.1, read as the reverse complement.
GCCGTACGCCAGCAGAGGATTAACCCATACAAAGCGAATATTTAACTACCGCCTCACAAGAGCCAGACGGATGGTGGAGTGTGCCTTTGGCATTATGACAGCTAAATGGCGTGTTCTTTTGACTGCAATTAACTTGAAGACCGAGACTGTGGATGATGTTGTTAAAGCGTGCGTGGTCCTACATAATTTTGTCCTAACCAAGGAACCGATTTCTATGGAGGACCACAATCAAGAAACAACTTTGCACGACTACAGCAACATTAACACTCGCAGTACAGTCGCGGTTTCAAGAATGAGGGACCATTTTGCCCAATACTTTGTGTCACCAGAAGGTAGTGTTGACTGGCAGGATGACAGAGTGTGATAAATGTATTTGTTGCTTTAAAAATTTCTTTACCCACAATAAACCTTTAAAAGTTTACTTGTCTACCTTCTTGTGTGTTTTCTACTGTCTGTAACCTTTTTGCCATTGTTGTGTCCCTGGTAGAGTTGAGCGATACTTTCCGATATCCAAAAGTATCGGAATCGGAATGGTATCGCCGATACACAAAAAAATATCGGCGATACCCGATACCGATACCGGAAATACAATGTAAGTCTATGGGAACAAAATATCGGAATTAAAAAAAACCCATTCTTGCCTTGTTGGTTAATTGTACATGAAGGAAAACAACAAAGAGTAATGTAGAATTTATTGGGGGAGGTTGAGGAGACATTAAAGGCATAGATGTTTAACACAATGCAATGGAATAGCATTAATATTTCTTTTTTTGAAATACGTTTGGATTGACGAAGAAATTGACAATGTTGTTAACCTTTTTTCTATTTTGTCAAATATGTCTGTTTCACAACTTCCATGCTCTTCACCTTTTTAACTTTTCACACACTTTCTCCTTCATAATCTTCAGCAGCATCATCTTTCTCATCAAATTATTCTTCATCTTCACCTTCTTAATCTTCTAAAACTTCTTGCTATTCATCTTTTTGTTAACATTACTTATATTGTTCTTATTAAACAGTTATTATTCTTCATATTCTACTTCTTCATCTTCTTCCTATTCATCCTTTTCATCATATTCTTATTTGTGACAGACATTCCTGTACTTGTAATCTGTAAAACTCTGAATTTTCATCCTTCCGTTCTTGCTGTCACGAAAGATTTTAATTACAACAGTATTTGTCCGCGTTCAGTTTAGCCTGCAGCAGCATCAGGCAGTTTCCAGGGGCACCACGAGGAGGAACGGACTCACCCCCATACACTGCTTAGTCTTCTTCTGCTTAGAATTTAGAGCATATATTTTGCTCTTCATTTTGGTCTTATACTTAATGTTCTTCTGCTTTTTGATCTTCTGCTTATTGTTCTTCTGTCTCTTGTTCTGTATCTTGTAGTTTGTCTTAACCTTCTTTGTCCTTTGGTGATGGTACAAAAGCCAATGGAAGTAACGAGGACCAGCTGACTGTGCTGGAACCCGGAGGGTCAGCAGAAGGAAAAGAGCCAATGGCACAACCGAGGACAAGCTGACGTTACTGGGACACGGTTACTAAGCAGGAGGTACCTGTGCTCCAAAGCACTACCAAGGACCAGCAGACGTTGCTGGAACTCGGATACCGACATGGAGGCACCTAGGCCAAAGGCACTGCGGAGAACCAGCTGACGGTACTGGAACCCGGATGGGTAGCAGAAGGTACAAGAGCCAATGAAAGTAACGAGGACCAGCTGACTGTGCTGGAACCCGGAGGGTCAGCAGAAGGAAAAGAGCCAATGGCACAACCGAGGACCAGCTGACGTTACTGGGACACGGTTACTAAGCAGGAGGTACCTGTGCTCCAAAGCACTACCAAGGACCAGCAGACGTTGCTGGAACTCGGATACCGACATGGAGGCACCTAGGCCAAAGGCACTGCGGAGAACCAGCTTACGGTACTGGAACCCGGATGGGTAGCAGAAGGTACCCATGGAAATTAAAGTTGAGGCAGCAGGACTGTTTGCCGTTCACACAGCAGGGGAACAGCTGACATTACTGAACCCCAGTAACACGGGAGCAAGTGTTAACTGTGCTAACAGCACTTCCGAGAAACAACGGCGGTGTTGTAGCCCAGGGATGAGAAGAGAACATGGTGGAGGCAGCAGGACTGTTTGCCGTTCACACAGCAGGGGAACAGCTGACATTACTGAACCCCAGTAACACGGGAGCAAGTGTTAACTGTGCTAACAGCACTTCCGAGAAACAACTGGCGGTGTTGTAGCCCAGGGATGAGAAGAGAACATGGTGGAGGCAGCAGGACTGTTTGCCGTTCACACAGCAGGGGAACAGCTGACATTACTGAACCCCAGTAACACAGGAGCAAGTGTAGACTGTGCTAACAGCACTTCCGAGAAACAACTGGCGGTGTTGTAGCCCAGGGATGAGAAGAGAACATGGTGGAGGCAGCAGGACTGTTTGCCGTTCACACAGCAGGGGAACAGCTGACATTACTGAACCCCAGTAACACGGGAGCAAGTGTAGACTGTGCTAACAGCACTTCCGAGAAACAACTGGCGGTGTTGTAGCCCAGGGATGAGAAGAGAACATGGTGGAGGCAGCAGGACTGTTTGCCGTTCACACAGCAGGGGAACAGCTGACATTACTGAACCCCAGAAACACGGGAGCAAGTGTAGACTGTGCTAACAGCACTTCCGAGAAACAACTGGCGGTGTTGTAGCCCAGGGATGAGAAGAGAACATGGTGGAGGCAGCAGGACTGTTTGCCGTTCACACAGCAGGGGAACAGCTGACATTACTGAACCCCAGTAACACGGGAGCAAGTGTAGACTGTGCTAACAGCACTTCCGAGAAACAACTGGCGGTGTTGTAGCCCAGGGATGAGAAGAGAACATGGTGGAGGCAGCAGGACTGTTTGCCGTTCACACAGCAGGGGAACAGCTGACATTACTGAACCCAGTAACACAGGAGCAAGTGTAGACTGTGCTAACAGCACTTCCGAGAAACAACTGGCGGTGTTGTAACCCAGGGATGAGAAGAGAACAGGGTGGAGGCAGCAGGACTTTTTGCCGTTCACACAGCAGGGGAACAGCTGACATTACTGAACCCCAGTAACACGGGAGCAAGTGTTAACTGTGCTAACAGCACTTCCGAGAAACAACTGGCGGTGTTGTAGCCCAGGGATGAGAAGAGAACAGGGTGGAGGCAGCAGGACTTTTTGCCATTCACACAGCAGGGGAACAGCTGACATTACTGAACCCCAGTAACACGGGAGCAAGTGTTAACTGTGCTAACAGCACTTCCGAGAAAACAACTGGCGGTGTTGTAGCCCAGGGATGAGAAGAGAACATGGTGGAGGCAGCAGGACTGTTTGCCGTTCACACAGCAGGGGAACAGCTGACATTACTGAACCCAGTAACACGGGAGCAAGTGTTAACTGTGCTAACAGCACTTCCGAGAAACAACTGGCGGTGTTGTAGCCCAGGGATGAGAAGAGAACAGGGTGGAGGCAGCAGGACTTTTTGCCGTTCACACAGCAGGGGAACAGCTGACATTACTGAACCCAGTAACATGGGAGCAAGTGTTAACTGTGCTAACAGCACTTCCGAGAAACAACTGGCGGTGTTGTAGCCCAGGGATGAGAAGAGAACATGGTGGAGGCAGCAGGACTGTTTGCCGTTCACACAGCAGGGGAACAGCTGACATTACTGAACCCCAGTAACACGGGAGCAAGTGTAGACTGTGCTAACAGCACTTCCGAGAAACAACTGGCGGTGTTGTAGCCCAGGGATGAGAAGAGAACATGGTGGAGGCAGCAGGACTGTTTGCCGTTCACACAGCAGGGGAACAGCTGACATTACTGAACCCCAGTAACACAGGAGCAAGTGTAGACTGTGCTAACAGCACTTCCGAGAAACAACTGGCGGTGTTGTAGCCCAGGGATGAGAAGAGAACATGGTGGAGGCAGCAGGACTGTTTGCCGTTCACACAGCAGGGGAACAGCTGACATTACTGAACCCCAGTAACACAGGAGCAAGTGTAGACTGTGCTAACAGCACTTCCGAGAAACAACTGGCGGTGTTGTAGCCCAGGGATGAGAAGAGAACATGGTGGAGGCAGCAGGACTGTTTGCCGTTCACACAGCAGGGGAACAGCTGACATTACTGAACCCCAGTAACACAGGAGCAAGTGTAGACTGTGCTAACAGCACTTCCGAGAAACAACTGGCGGTGTTGTAGCCCAGGGATGAGAAGAGAACATGGTGGAGGCAGCAGGACTGTTTGCCGTTCACACAGCAGGGGAACAGCTGACATTACTGAACCCCAGTAACACAGGAGCAAGTGTAGACTGTGCTAACAGCACTTCCGAGAAACAACTGGCGGTGTTGTAGCCCAGGGATGAGAAGAGAACATGGTGGAGGCAGCAGGACTGTTTGCCGTTCACACAGCAGGGGAACAGCTGACATTACTGAACCCCAGTAACACGGGAGCAAGTGTAGACTGTGCTAACAGCACTTCCGAGAAACAACTGGCGGTGTTGTAGCCCAGGGATGAGAAGAGAACATGGTGGAGGCAGCAGGACTGTTTGCCGTTCACACAGCAGGGGAACAGCTGACATTACTGAACCCCAGTAACACAGGAGCAAGTGTAGACTGTGCTAACAGCACTTCCGAGAAACAACTGGCGGTGTTGTAGCCCAGGGATGAGAAGAGAACATGGTGGAGGCAGCAGGACTGTTTGCCGTTCACACAGCAGGGGAACAGCTGACATTACTGAACCCCAGTAACACAGGAGCAAGTGTAGACTGTGCTAACAGCACTTCCGAGAAACAACTGGCGGTGTTGTAGCCCAGGGATGAGAAGAGAACATGGTGGAGGCAGCAGGACTGTTTGCCGTTCACACAGCAGGGGAACAGCTGACATTACTGAACCCCAGTAACACAGGAGCAAGTGTAGACTGTGCTAACAGCACTTCCGAGAAACAACTGGCGGTGTTGTTAACCCAGGGATGAGAAGAGAACATGGTGGAGGCAGGAGGACTTTTTGCCGTACACACAGCAGGGGAACAGCTGACATTACTGAACCCCAGTAACACGGGAGCAAGTGTTAACTGTGCTAACAGCACTTCTGAGAAACAACTGGCGGTGTTGTAGCCCAGGGATGAGAAGAGAACAGGGTGGAGGCAGCAGGACTGTTTGCCGTTCACACATCAGGGGAACAGCTGACATTACTGAACCCCAGTAACACAGGAGCAAGTGTAGACTGTGCTAACAGCACTTCCAAGCAACAACTGGCGGTGTTGGAGCCCAGGGTCAAGGAGGATGTTTAAATACTAGATCAAGTATTTTCCTTGTTACGTGTCAATTAAAAATGTCTATACTCCAAACAAGAGAAATATAACCTTTAGTACCATAAGATGATGATTTTACTTTAAAAAATATATGTAAATTAATAATTGACAAACATAAACGCATACATTAACATGTTGAAAAGCAATGCAAACCACAATAAAAATCGGTTAAATAATCTGCTATACGGTTTTAAATAAAAGCATACAAGTACATATCAGAATCCATTAATGATGGATAAGTAACAGTATGTACAACATTTTCATTTGCTGAATAATATCACTAAAAAGTTTTTAAAAATATCTAAAATTTCCATCATGTAATACTGATAATATGTGCCAATTATTTATATTAACAAAAAAAACCTTTAAAAAGTGCATAGTGAAAACAGCTATTTATGCCTGACTGTGGACTTGCAAGCATGACAACGGATAGATAAGGTATATATAGATGAGACTGCATAGCCACAGATGGTGAATGGCGATGTAATACTGTACCTCAATAAAGTGTGCGTTACTACTACATCCTTTTTTTTATATAGCTTTATAAAAGGGTACGTGCATGTATGCTTGCGCCTTTGTTTGGACGCACAGACTGGCTTCCTGCTGTGACGCGTTGGGTATTGGAGCGTCTGTGCGTCTTATGACGCAGACTAACATTCACGGTGCGCATCGTTCATCATCGCAAGCGTACCGACAACACAAAGGCGTTGTCATGACTGCTTTACTCAGTAAACATGCACCTATGATGAAACATACACGCATGTGCCCTATTACATAACAAGCTACAAGAAAAATGCGTGTGAGGTGTGACACAGCTGTTTTGTTAAGGTACAGTATTATATCGACATTGTACAGGTGTCGCTATTCAGTCTGATAAATAGATATCATTCACCTATTCTATCAGTTGTCGTTCTTTCAGCACCACTTACAGGTATATATTTTGCTATTGTGACTATGCACTATTGACTTTACCAAGGTAATGCATGATTTTTGTTAGCGATTATCATGTTTACATGAAGGACCTTTATGATATGGGCTGTTAACTTTCTAATCAAATATGTATTTTTTAAAATGACACAAATATAAGTAATGTTGAAGAGGACTATTCCTACATGCATTGTTTGCACAATATTACAGGTGTACATCACGTCCCTTAATCAACATTGGATATTATATTTACTTGTATGCTTTTATTTCAAAGGCAAGAACACTGAAGTATAACCTTCGCACTGCAGCAGTTGTCAAAGTTCAACCCACATTATGCACTTCCAACATTGCAGTATTTGAGTCATCATGATGTGAGTTGGATTTGTCTAAGCTATGGAGTGACAAGGTTGACCATCAGTATCCTATAGCATAAGTAGGCTTTTGTGTTTGCATTTGTTTTCGACATGTGCATATCTGTAATAATATGTCACAATTATTTTGTTACAGATTTGTGACAAAGACAAATCATTTTATGGTTTGAAAGTTGACGTTTCAAATGTTTACAGCTTAGAAATCATGGTGTAGCCTCATATCTATGTGTAGCACTAGACACTTTGAGATGTCATGTTTTTTTCACCATGATTAGGTAGCTAGCAGTAATTTTTGCCGGACACACAGCAGGGGAACAGCAGGCGTTACTGAACCCCACAAACACATCAGCGATTGTTTTCATCTGTGCATCTAACACTTCTGAGCAGCAACTGGCGCTGTTGAAGCCCAGGGTCAAGGAGGGTGTAGGCAGAGGCCTAGTATGAGACGTTTGAAGTTGAAGTTGTAGTTAGCAGCAGTAATTTTTGCCAGACACACAGCAGGGGAACAGCAGGCGTTACTGAACCCCACAAACACATCAGCGATTGTTTTCATCTGTGCATCTAACACTTCTGAGCAGCAACTGGCGCTGTTGAAGCCCAGGGTCAAGGAGGGTGTAGGCAGAGGCCTAGTATGAGACGTTTGAAGTTGAAGTTGTAGTTAGCAGCAGTAATTTTTGCCAGACACACAGCAGGGGAACAGCAGGCGTTACTGAACCCCACAAACACATCAGCGATTGTTTTCATCTGTGCATCTAACACTTCTGAGCAGCAACTGGCGCTGTTGAAGCCCAGGGTCAAGGAGGGTGTAGGCAGAGGCCTAGTATGAGACGTTTGAAGTTGAAGTTGTAGTTAGCAGCAGTAATTTTTGCCAGACACACAGCAGGGGAACAGCAGGCGTTACTGAACCCCACAAACACATCAGCGATTGTTTTCATCTGTGCATCTAACACTTCTGAGCAGCAACTGGCGCTGTTGAAGCCCAGGGTCAAGGAGGGTGTAGGCAGAGGCCTAGTATGAGACGTTTGAAGTTGAAGTTGTAGTTAGCAGCAGTAATTTTTGCCAGACACACAGCAGGGGAACAGCAGGCGTTACTGAACCCCACAAACACATCAGCGATTGTTTTCATCTGTGCATCTAACACTTCTGAGCAGCAACTGGCGCTGTTGAAGCCCAGGGTCAAGGAGGGTGTAGGCACAAAATATTGAGTTATTGCCTTGTTACGTGGCCATTGCAAATGTATGTACTTCAAACAAGAATAAATGAAGTTTTACTACGACAATAAAATGATGAATTTCAATTACAAGAATAGAAAAATATTTATACTTGACAGTCCTCTGTGGTTGATAACGTTTAATGGCTAACTGAAAATATGGTAACAAATTCAAAGCTTTCGAGACTACTCAGGTGTCTTCATCAGGCTAAGAGTAAAGCCAAAAATGAAGAATCACATATTTCTACACACAACAGGACACAGGAATAGCTAAGACAAGTGAGGGAGGGACAAGTGAGGGGAGACCGGCAACAAAAAGGAGAACAAGGATGAATTATCAGCGCCACACAATCACAGATAAATTAATGAATTTACCTGTGTCAAAAGACTTTTGTATGCCCGGTCATAGCATCATGGATATGGAATTACTGGTATTAAAATATAACTTCAAATATGAGAAACGTACAAAGGTTTCAGAATATAAGCTCATCATGACCTTTGACACTGTTAGTGATGGAATGAATAGATCACATGGATTTATGTCATTCTATATCAATTAAGGAATCTGCGTCTATGCCCTTCCAGGGTCATGAAAACCCAAAAAAAGACGCCAATGAGAGGGCAATCAAACTTTCTATCCTTATCTAGGAACTGTTCGAATATTTATGTTCATCCCTGTGAGATAATGACAGTTCTGATACACGTCACTTACTTGTCTTACCTATTGCACTATTCCTGTGTCCTGTTGTGTATAGAAATATGTGATGCTTAATTTTTTTATTTAGTCTTTCCCTGATGAAGAGACGTGAGTAGCCTTGAAAGCTTGCAATTTGTTTCCATCTTTTCAGTTATCCATTAAAAGGTATCAACCACTGCTGACTCTGAAGTCTAAATATTTTTCTATCTACTGGCTAACACGGTACAAAGATACACATGTTTTCTAATTTCAAGAAGGAAAAATAAAGAAAATACAAATATAAACGCATATATGCACATGCCAAAAATAAATGGAACAACACAACACCCAAAAAATTGGTAACAAAATATAGTGTTGTAAATTTAAGAATAAAAGTCCATTTTTTTTTTTATGAATAATGCTTAAGGAACGCTATGTTAAACCATAACATAGTGAAGACAATGGATTTTGTAATAGTCACTCATCATCATCATCGCAAATTTTATGTGACAGTCACAGACATTTCAATTATTTAAGTTCATAAAATCGTAACTTTCTATAGCATGTATGACATGTCCAGCATGGACTCATCAATGTGATTGATGACACAATAATGTACGATAAAAAATAACCATTTAAAAAAACATTAGGCATTGTTTGTCACAATTTAAGTGTGTGCCTGCAAGTGTAGGTGAAACAAAGGCTACGGATAGCAAAGGTATATTCTATGTCTGTATCAGACAGTGGACAGCCTCTGATGGGTAATGCCGATGTTATACTGTACGTCAATAAAGTCTGCGGCTGAAATCATGCATTTTTTGCTTGTAGAGTGTTGAAGAGGGTAAAAGAATGTCTGGTTGCGCAAAGCTTTATCCGTCAACACTACCTTCCTACTGTCACGCGTAGGGTAGGGTAGCGTGTGGCAATTAGCTGACTATCAAATGTGAGGTTAGGCTGCGTTATTGCGCACTAGGGACGCAAAAAAAAATACAGCAGTAATAATTAAATGTGTAATACTCCACCTATGACAAACAAAAAAATTACGTTCCCTCTTTAACAATGTACAAGACTAACAAGCCTAATGGTTGACGCTGACTTAATTGAGATACAGTATTACATCAACATTGTCCATGAGTAACTATGCACTGTGATACCTATATACCAGTATTAATTTATATCTCTTGTGGTTGTTTCAACAGCACTTGCAGGTATAACTACCTATTGTCAGTATGCATGATGCACTTTCTAGATGTAATAATTTATTATTGGACATTATTACCATGTTTACATGCTGGCCATTTCATATATGGTGTTTGAAGTTACAGTTGGCATCAGTATGTGTATTTTATAATGTCTGTCATAAAAAAACTCGTGATGATGATGATGAGGATTTAATGATTCGTACATCCATTGACTGCATTATCTTACAGGTACAGATAAAGTTCCTTAAAAAGCATTAATTCATAAGTCTGAAATGTACTTTTATGCATTAATTTCAAAATGTGAAGAGTAGACTATGTTTTATTTTTTGTTACCATTTCTAATAGACATGTGCAGATATGCGCTGTGATGACAAATTATTATTTGTCCATATTTGTCATAAAAATTTATCATTCTAGGCCTGCAAAACTTCAACAATTTCATGTTTTCAGCATAACAAGCAGGGTGACGGCTCTTCCCTATTTGGAGCATGTTGGTCATGTGTTTTTCTGTCCATGTGTCGGGAACAGGAGACTTCTTGCCGTTCACACAGCAGGGGAACAGCTGGCGTTACTGAACCCCACTAACAGTAGAGCTTGTGTTTTGTTCTGTGGACACGACACTTCTGAGCAGCAACTGGCAGTGTTGGAGCCCAGGGAGTAGAGTTCAGGTGGTAGAAAGATGAACATAACAGGAGACATGGATAACGTTGCGAACCAGTTATTTAATCTGAAAACGGACAGACAAATTCTGGCGAGATCCATGCCTTGTTCATTTTCAGAAAAGTAAGCCGGTCTACATTATCGGAGGATAGTCGCATGCGACGGTCTGTTAGTACACCACCTGCAGCACTAAAGACGCCTCCGATAATACACTGGCAGCAGGGCAAGCCAGCACCTCCAATGCATACTGGCTAAGCTCTGGCCATGTATCCAGCTTAGAGACCCAAAACTTGAATGGGGAAGAGCCATCTGGGAGTACACTGAGAGGCAAAGCCAAGTAGTCTGTCACCATCTGACGGATACGTTGCCTCCCGCTGACTGGAGCCCTCTCGGATGGTGTAGACATTTGTGGCGCTGCCACAAAACTTTGCCACATTTTTAACATACTGGTCTTTCCCTGTGCAGAGGCACTGCGTGTGCTCCCTCTTGTTGCGGAGCTCTCTACACTGCCTCGACGCACAGAGCTGCTTTGTAAAGCAGTAGCAGCAGCAGTGCTCTCGGCAGTAAGGTAGAACATTAGGGATTGCACCAGTGTGTCTTGGTACTCCCGCATTTTACGCTCCCGGTTCAACGGTGTGATGAGGCTTTTGACGTTGTCCCGGTAGCGAGGGTCTAGGAGGGTGTACACCCAATAATCAGACGTCGTGAGAATGTGGGCGATGCGGCGGTCGTTTCTTAGGCACTGCAGCATGAAATCAACCATGTGCTGCAGACTCCCAACTGGCAAAGAAACGCTGTCCTCTGCAAGAGGCGTTATCTCTGCCTGCTCTGCATCACCCCACCCTCGCTCTACATACTGACTAGAGCGTTGTGTACCTCCCTCTGGAGCGATGTCTTCCTCCTCCATTGACTCCTCTCCTCATCCTCCTCACAAAGTGAGCCCTGCCCAGCCCTTTGTGAGGAACCACGTTGCGCTGACTTTCCAGAAGGTGATGGAATTTGTGACTCCTCATCCTCCACCTCTTCCAAAACCTCATCCCTTATTGCTTGCAGTGTTTTTTGAAGCAGGCAGATAAGGGGGACAGTCAGGCTGACTAGTGCATCATCTGCACTCGCCATCCGCGTTGACTCATCAAACGCACGCAAAACGTGGCACATGTCCTTCATAGTGGCCCACTCATTAATGGTGAAGTGTGGACGGCGCAAATTGCGTGTTGATTGCGCCTGATGCAGCTGATACTCCATAACTGCTGGCTGCTGCTCACACAACCGCTCCAACATATGTAACGTTGAATTCCACCTGGTGGATACGTCACATATGATGCGATGTTCAGGAAGGCGCAATCTGCGTTGCAGAGCTGCAATGCGCGATCTGGCCATGCTGGAACGTCGCAAGTGAGCGCACTCTAGGCGGACCTTGTGCAGCAGTGCATCAAGATCCGGATAGTCCCTCAAAAAACTCTGCACGACCAAGTTGAGCACATGTGCCAGACATGGTATGTGAGTGAGTTTGCCAAGGCCCAGAGCTGCCACCAGATTTCGGCCATTGTCACACACTACCAAGCCTGGCTGGAGATTCGCTGGCAAAAACCACACGTCGCTCTCCTGCTTGATGGCATTCCAGACCTCCTGCGCTGTGTGGCTTCGATTCCCCATGGGAATTAATTTCAGAACGGCCTGTTGCCGTTTGGCCACGGCTGTGCTCATATCGGTCGCATCAGGTAAGCGTCCACGGGTCCATGTGGAGGTAGACCGTGACGGCTCCTGCAGCGATGATTCTGAGGAACTGGAGTAGGAGGAGGAGTCAATGTGGACAGACTTGATTCCGGCAATCCTTGGAGTTGGCAGAACACGTACAGCGCCACTCGCAAGATCTGTACCCGGCTCCACAACATTCACCCAATGGGCAGTGAGTGAAAGGTATCGTCCCTGGCCATGGGTACTGGTCCACGCATCGGTGGTCAGGTGGACCTTGCTACTGACGGCGTTTAGTAGCGCATGTTTAATTTTTGCCTCAACATGCTTTTGCAGACCAGGGACGGCTTGCCTGCTGAAATAAAATCGGCTGGGCACATTGTATTGTGGGACTGCCAATGCCATTAATTCACGGAAACTGTCAGTCTCCACCAGCCTGAATGACAGCATTTCAAGGGACAGGAGTTTTGCAATGCCAGCATTCAGAGCCTGTGCTCGTGGATGGTTTGCCGAGTATGGCCGTCTTTTATCCCATGCCTGTGCTACCGATGGCTGTTTTGTGGCCTGGGTGTGTGAGGATGACAGGGAACTTGCAGCTGTGGGTGGAATAACACTGTGTCTCTGGACAACAGTGACAGAGGTTCTTCCATGGCGATCCTTTGAGGAAGCCGAACCAGCTGTGTGTGAACTGGAGGAAGAGGCTCCAACACGAGCTGAAGATGTAGGTGCTGCTGTAGGTTGGCCTACATCTCCAGTGTGTCTTTGTAACTCAACAAAGTGCTTTGACCGCACATGTTTCCACATATTTGTTGTATTAAGGTTACTGACACTTTTACCTCTTTTAATTTTTTGATTACACAGCTTGCATTTGACATAGCAAATATCATCTGCAACTGTATCAAAAAAGGACCACGCAGAGCAAGTCCTGGGAGCGCCCGGTTTGGCTGTTGGAAGAGAACTGCTCCGAACGGGTGCCAAACTGGAGGCTACAGGCAAGCGAGTCTGCAGCCTACCTCTCCCTACTGTTTGGACCGTTGGGGCAATCTCTTCCTCAGAGCTGCTCCCACCACCTTCCTGTTCCTCACGCCATGTTGGGTCTTGGACCTCATCATCTCCACCACTACCCTCTTCCAACACCTGCTGTTGTTGGGTGGTCTGGCCAGCACCATGCTCAACAGAAACTGGCAACTGAGTCTCATCATCATCAGATGCGTTCTGCGGTGTGCTGACCATCGGCACTGGCTCACCCGCCTCTTCAGATTCAGAGAGACACAGCTGTTGCGCATCACTGCATACTGCCTCTTCTTCACATTCCAGAATGCTGCTTGGCTGGGCCCCTGTTTGCAAGCCAACAGATTCTGAGAACAGAAGCAGAGACTCAGCTGGCTCCTGTACAGAGCTCTCTGACTGCCTGGGCAATTTGGCAGGCGGTGAAGAGACTGATGGTTGTTCAACAGTGCTGTGGTCCTGAGAGGAGGTGGAAGCTATTGAAGTCGATGCATTGGCTGCCATCCAACCAACAACGGCTTCAATTTGTTCTTCACGCAGCAGGGGGGTACGCTGAGCTCCTACAAAAGTGCGCATAAAGGAACGCTCACGGGGAAAACTGGTGGATGCTGTGTCACTGGGTGCGGCAGCAGCCACAGAATCCCCACGTCCTCTCCCTGCTGCAAATCCACGGCCTCGACCACGACCACGTGCCTTACTCACTGACTTCTTCATCTTGGTAGATTGATAAAGAAAGTCAGAAAAGTTATAAGGCCTAAGTGTGGTTATTCCTCACAGACTACAGTGAACCCTGCAGACAACTGTTCAGTATCTGTGAAAGGCCCCTTTGTGTACTTCTATAGTGTTTGCAACCAATGTATTGTATACGGATGGAAGCGCGTCACACTAATAGATTAGATTTTTTTCCACTAAAATGGAGCAGCACCAATTAGAGAAAAATGTGAAGGATGAGGCAGTGACACACGCTCAGCAGACTACAACCGGCAGTGGTTGAAGAACAAACTGGAGCGTAATCTGCACTCACAAAATGAAAAGCTCACAGACTACAGTGAACACTGAAACACAACTGTTCAGTAGCTGTTAAAGGCCCCTTTGTGTACTTCTATAGTGTTTGCAACCAATGTATTGTATACGGATGGAAGCGCGTCACACTAATAGATTAGATTTTTTTCCACTAAAATGGAGCAGCACCAATTAGAGAAAAATGTGAAGGATGAGGCAGTGACACACGCTCAGCAGACTACAACCGGCAGTGGTTGAAGAACAAACTGGAGCGTAATCTGCACTCACAAAATGAAAAGCTCACAGACTACAGTGAACACTGAAACACAACTGTTCAGTAGCTGTTAAAGGCCCCTTTGTGTACTTCTATAGTGTTTGCAACCAATGTATTGTATACGGATGGAAGCGCGTCACACTAATAGATTAGATTTTTTTCCACTAAAATGGAGCAGCACCAATTAGAGAAAAATGTGAAGGATGAGGCAGTGACACACGCTCAGCAGACTACAACCGGCAGTGGTTGAAGAACAAACTGGAGCGTAATCTGCACTCACAAAATGAAAAGCTCACAGACTACAGTGAACACTGAAACACAACTGTTCAGTAGCTGTTAAAGGCCCCTTTGTGTACTTCTATAGTGTTTGCAACCAATGTATTGTATACGGATGGAAGCGCGTCACACTAATAGATTAGATTTTTTTCCACTAAAATGGAGCAGCACCAATTAGAGAAAAATGTGAAGGATGAGGCAGTGACACACGCTCAGCAGACTACAACCGGCAGTGGTTGAAGAACAAACTGGAGCGTAATCTGCACTCACAAAATTAAAAGCTCACAGACTACAGTGAACACTGCAGACAAACTGTTCAGTAGCTGTGAAAGGCCCTTTTGTACTTCTATAGTGTTTGCAACCAATGTATTGTATACGGATGGAAGCGCGTCACACTAATAGATTAGATTTTTTCTCCTAATAATGGAGCAGCACCAATTCAAAATAAATGAAAAAAAAGGTCAGTGCACACGTCAGATGACTACAACCGCGTGGTTGAAGAACACTGCAGCGTAATCTGCACTGCACACATTACAAACTCACAGACTAGTTAAACCCTGAGACACTGTTCAGTAGCTGTGAAAGGCTCCTTTCTGTACTTTTATAGTGTTTGCAACCAATGTATTGTATACGGATGGAAGCACGTCACACTAATAGATTTGATTTTTTTCTAATATAATGGAGCTGCACCAATTCCACAAAATAAAATAAAAAAAAAAGAGTCAGTGACACGTGCAGATGCCTACAAACAGCGGTGGATGCAGAGCAAACTGCAGCGTCACCTGCACTGTCACACACACACACCTTGCACAGAGCTGTTAAAACAACACTGGCAAAATGAAGCTTTACACAGCGGTTGGTAAACTAGCCTGCCTCAAGCACAGTAGTACACAAAATCGCAATATCTAACTGTCCCTCAGAGTGAGCAGAGTAGCGTTCTGTCCCTAACTGAGTTCACAGCACAGTGACGCTAAAATGGCTGCGGCGCCTTTTATAGTGCATTCTGACATCATTTCAGCAGCCAATCACAGCCATGCCATTAGTTAAGATGACCGCAGCATTACAGGATGTGCCCACACTTCATAAGATTCATCATTGGCTGACTAACATCACATTGCCTCTCAAAGAATTATGGGAACTTCCGATTCCGGTATACGATATTGAAAAAGTATCGGAATTAAGTATCGGAATTCCGATAACGCGAATATCGGCCGATACCCGATACTTGCGGTATCGGAATGCTCAACACTAGTCCCTGGCTGTTTGTTTTAACAAAAGTATTTTACCTTTTGTCCAAAAAAGTGTACATTGTAGGGCAGGGTTCCCCAACTCCAGTCCTCAAGGCCCACCAACAGGTCATGTTTTCATCATTTCCTTTGTATTGCTCAGGTGATAATTGCCTCACCTGTGCAATACAAAGGAAATCCTGAAAACCTGATCTGTTGGTGGGCCTTGAGGACTGGAGTTGGGGAACCCTGTTGTAGGGGATAACCTAACAAAGTACACAATTTTTGGAAAAAGATAATATACTTTGCATACTATACAACCCGGGACACAACTTTGGCAAAAAGGTTAAATTTATGAACCTTTTAGCCAAAGTTAGGTGTTTTTTAATAATTGTGTTTGTGTTACCAAATAGCTTTACCTGTATACCAAATTTAAAACTTAACATCCTATAAATAAAAGACAGACAACAATGTTAAACCAATGAACCATTTATTAAAAAAAAAAATTTTAATATAAGTTTTATAAAAGTAGGCCTTGTGGCACAATTTTTCAGTGAAATAACCTTTATTTTTTTTGTCAACTTTATTTTTTGAAATAAATTTTTATTTTTGTCAACTTTATTTTTTGAAAGAAGTTTAGGAAAAAAAATAAACACTTTAACTACAGGTCAGTGTAGTGTGGGGTGGAAATACTGCTGGAGGGGCTGCAGGACACTTCGACCGTGGGAGTGTGGAGGGACGACCGGGATGGTGGTGTGGAAGGAACAGGAAGAGGTGAAGGGGTGGAAAGACTAAAAGAATGGGAAGACAAGGCAGAACAGGTGGGTGGTGGTGGAGCGGAGGGTTGGGCAGGAGGAGCAGGTGACATGGTAGGGAATTGGAAGGGGAAGGAGATCTGTAAGAACTAGGAGTGTGGTACAGGGTAGGTGGCTGGTAGTGGGGAGGTTGCTGGTATTGGGGAGGTGACTGCAGTTGGGGAGGTGGGTGGTACTGGGGAGGTGGTTGTAATTGGGGAGGTTGATGGACCTGGGGAGGTGGCTGGTATTGAATAGGTGGGGGAGGAGGGACGGGAGGGAGGGGGGGAAGATGTACGGCGGCTGTAGGGGGGGAGGTCGAGGAACGACTAGGGTGGATTGAGGATGGGAGAGAACCTGCACTAGAGCAGCGTGGCACGTGTGCATCACATAAATCTGCTGGTCAGCAGATAGCGGATCTAAGCGCTCCTGCAACCGACCTAAAAAAGCTGTGGTTCGGTGATGCTCTTGCTTCTGACTGCACTGTTTGTAGAAGCGTCTTTACCTCACCAACTACGGAGGTTATCTGATGAATGCCTGCGGCAAGTTGTTCAGATGATACCTTAAGACAGTTCTGGAAAGATGCATTCATATGCAAGAACTCCGGCGCATAGTTCTTTTCCTGACCCCTCTGACGCTGCCGCCCAGTACCCGCAGCTGTACTAGAGGTGGCAGAGTCAGAAGGGTGGGGTAAAGGGAATGCTATATCCTGACCAGCAGATTCATGTAATGCAGGCGGCCACGATGCTACAGCGCTGGTGGAGGGGACTGCGGGATCAAATGTGTGGGAAGGTGCAGATGTAGAGGGGCGGTCGAAGTGTCCCTCGGTGTCGGTCTCCTGAGGGATCGCTCTAGAAGGCGCCAACTCTGCGGGCGCCCGAGTGCTGGTCACCGTGCTGTGGAAGAAAGAAAAAACATAAAATTAATATACAGATGTGAAATGGCCCTGGCTGCAAAAAAACATTGGATAGATGTTAACATTTGATGGTAATATTTACCTTCTGGTGACCATTGTTTCACGCAAGAACGCCAGAGCTCGTGCATATTTATACTTGCTCTGGCGTCCTGAAGAACCACTCGGGGCCCGCATCTCCTTGTTGAATTCCTTCTTAAAGCGATCCCTCACAGACCGCCACCGCTTCACAATTCTCTCCCCTGAAACGAGAAAGCACACATTGGTTAGTATACAACATCAGTGTTTCCCAAACTTCATTCCTCGTGTCCCCCAGAGGTCATGTTTTCAGTATTTCCATAGTGTTTCACAAAAGGAAATCATGAAAACATGAAGCGTGGGTGACACAAGGACTGAAGTTTTGGAAACACAGCTTTACAGTCAGCAACATGAACTATACTTACGGTGTTTAGTCTGGGACCTAACATCGAGGTCCTCCCAGCGTTCCACCATTGCCGCTGCCACTTCCTCCCAGAGCCGTCGGGTCACAATTTGATCCGAATGCCGGCGGTCCCCCATGTTCCACAGCGGCTCCCTTTCTCGGACCAGATCAATCATTAATTCCACGTCCAGGCCCTCCTCCGTGTCCGAGTCGGGAGCACGCTGTGAAGCCTGTGAAATAAAAATAGAAAAAAAAAACATTACCATACACATTATGTGAAAATGAAAAAATTATACATGTTAAACTGGAAAAATTTAAGCAAAAAAATTTAGAGATAACACATTTTTTTTTGTAAAAAATAAATATGAAATGGTACCAAAAATGGTAAATAGTTCAAAAATTTTCAAAAAGAAAAATGACATTTTAAAAAAGCACCCGAAACAATTAAAAAATTGACGTTTAAAAAATAAAAAATATGAATTCCAAAAAAAAAAAAACTTACATGCTGTGAACCGCCGACAGTCTCACGACGACGACTCTGGGAGGCGCTGGGAGGAACCCTTTGTTGGCTCCCAGATCCGAGAGACTAAAATGAAAATAAAAATTAGGATATTGGCATTGTTGGCCGCTGTGTCAAGTATGTACAGTCATGGCCAAAAGTTTTGAGAATGACACAAATATTATATTTTCACATGATCTGCTGCCCTCTGGTTTTTATGTGTGTTTGACAGATGTTTTTATCACAGACAGAAATATAATAATTGCAAACATATGAGTAACAAAAGCTTATATTGACAGTTAGAATGAGTTAATGCAGCAAGTCAATATTTGCAGTGTTGACCCTTCTTCTTCAGGACCTATGCAATTCTCCCTGGCATGCTCTCAATCAACTTCTGGACCAAATCCTGACTGATAGCAGTCCATTCTTGCACAATCAATGCTTTCATTTTGTCAGAATTTTTAGGTTTTTGTTTGTCCACCCGTCTCTTGATGATTGACCACAAGTTCTCAATGGGATTAAGATCTGGGGAGTTTCCAGGCCATGGACCCAAAATCTCTATGTTTTGTTCCCTGAGCCATTTAGTTATCACCTTTGCTTTATGGCAAGGTGCTCCATCATGCTGGAAAAGGCATTGTTGATCGCCAAACTGCTCTTGGAGGGTTGGGAGAAGTTGCTCTTGGAGACATTCTGGTACCATTCTTTATTCATGGCTGTGTTTTTAGGCAAGACTGTGAGAGAGCCGATTCCCTTGGCTGAGAAGCAACCCCACACATGAATGGTTTCAGGATGCTTAACAGTTGGCATGAGACAAGACTGGTGGTAGCGCTCACCTTGTCTTCTCCGAATGAGGCGTTTTCCTGATGTCCCAAACAATCGAAAAGGGGATTCATCAGAGAAAATAACTTTACCCCAGTCCTCAGCAGTCCACTGCCTGTACCTTTTGCAGAATATCAGTCTGTCCATGATGTTTTTTCTGGAGAGAAGTGACTTCCTTGATGCCCTCCTTGAGACCAGGCCTTGCTCCAAGAGTCTCCACCTCACAGTGCGTGCAGATGCACTCACACCTGCCTGCTGCCATTCCTGAGCAAGCTCTGCACTGCTGGTAGCCCGATCCCGCAGCTGAAACACTTTTAAGAGACGGTCCTGGCGCTTACTGGTCTTTCTTGGGCGCCCTGAAGCCTTTTTGGCAACAATGGAACCTCTCTCCTTGAAGTTCTTGATGATGCGATAGATTTTTGACTGAGGTGCAATCTTTCTAGCTGCGATACTCTTCCCTGTTAGGCCATTTTTGTGCATTGCAATGATGACTGCACGTGTTTCTTTAGAGATAACCATGGTTAACAGAAGAGAAACAATGATGCCAAGCACCAGCCTCCTTTCAAAGTGTCCAGTGGTGTCATTCTTACTTAATCATGACAGATTGATCTCCAGCCATGTCCTCATCAACACCCACACCTGTGTTAATGGAGCAATCACTGAAAAGAGGTTAGCTGGTCTTTTTAAGGCAGGGCTGCAATGATGTTGAAATGTGTTTTGGGGGATAAAGTTCATTTTCTAGCCAAATATTGACTTTGCAAGTAATTGCTGTTAAGCTGATCACTCTTTATAACATTCTGGAGTATATGCAAATTGCCATTAGAAAAAGTGAAGCAGCAGACTTTGTAAAAATTAATATTTGTGTCATTCTCAAAACTTTTGGCCATGACTGTACTAAATGGTTTTCTATTTGTTGTGTGTAGTGTGATGTTGTGTTTCTGCGATTGATGCAGGATACTTACAAATTGTGAGCCCACTCCGGGTATCTCTCTACCCCGTCCTTCTTCCTCTGGGAGCTCCTCGTCATCTTGCGATTCCTGTTATTAAAAAAAGACAATCAATACATATATCCCACAGATGGATTGTGGAGAGAAAAAAAAATTAGATATTTTTACTGCCAATTGCTGACGATGGGTAGGAGGGCTCCCAGAAGAAGATGTGTCCTGCTCGGGCTCAAGTGGCTGGGAGGGAGGAAATGGAGGAGATGCTGCTGCTGCTGCTTCTTCGGCCATAGCCACCATTGCGGCAGCTGCAGCAGCTGTTTGACGGTCTCTGCTGTGGAAGAAAGACACAAAAAGGGCCAGTGAATATATTTCTATATTCCTTGTCCCTGTCTGAAAGAGAAAAACAAACATGTAATTTTTTAGGGAAATGGGGGATGTAATATTTACTTTCTGCTGGCTGTCCTCTGTGCCCGCCTCTCCTCCTCTCGTCTTTCTGCTGCTGCCGCCTCCGCCTGTCTTTGCCGTCTTCTGCTGTTGAGTAAAAGGGGACTGTGAATATACTATTTCTTGTCCATGGCTGAAAGAAAAACAAACATGTAATTTAGAGCAAAATGGGGGATGTCATAGTTACTTTCTGCTGGCTATCCTCCGAGCTTGGAGGTCCTCTCCTCCCCTCTGTTCAACTGGTGCTGCAGCCGCCGCCGCCTCTCGTTGACGTCTTCTGCTGTTGAGTAAGGACACAAAAAGGGACAGTGAATATATGTTTATTCCTTGTCCCTGGCTGAAAGAGAAAAACAAACATGTCATTTTTAGGGAAATGGAGGATGTCATATTTACTTTCTGCTGGCTTCCCTCCTAGCATCCAGGATGTCCTGCGCCCGTTCTGCTGCAGCTTCAATTCTTCTGCTGTGGAATAATCAGACAAAAAGGAACTGTGTTTATATGTATTGATTGTCCCTGTTTTAAAATATAAGATTCAAACATGGACAGGATTGAGCTTTATGTTTTACGGAACACAACATCCCGTCATTAATTGGAACCATAAACAGTACCAGGGGGAACCACCCTATCACTGCAAAAAAAACCACACACAATACAGTACCAGGGGGAACCACCCAATCCCCAAAAAAAAATAGGTAAAACAAAAAAATTTAAATAAACATTATGATATAAAAACATGCACATTTCAGATAGTAGCATGAGGAGCAACACCATCACAGGCCAAAAAAATGTAAAAAAAAAAAAATAGATCAACATTATGATATAAAAACATGCACATTTCAGATAGTCGCAGGAAGACCAACCACATCACAGCAAAAAAAGGTTTTAAAAAAAAATACAGTAGATCAACATTATGATAGAAAAAGATGCACATTTCAGATAGTAGCAGGAGAAGCAACCACATCACAGGCCAAAAAATTCAAAAAAAAAAAAAATAGATCAACATTATGATAGAAAAACATGCACATTTCAGATAGTAGCATGAGGAGCAAAACCATCACAGGCAAAAAAAAATTTAAAAAATAAAACACTAGATCAACATTATGATACAAAAAACATGCACATTTCAGATAGTAGCATGAGGAGCAAAACCATCACAGGTCAAAAAATATAAAAAAAAAAATAGATCAACATTATGATATAAAAACATGCACATTTCAGATAGTAGCATGAGCAGCAACACCATCACAGGCAAGAAAAAAAATTAAAAAATAAAACACTAGATCAACATTATGATGCAAAAAACATGCACATTTCAGATAGTAGCATGAGGAGCAACACCATCTCAGGCAAAAAATTTTTTTTAAAAATAAAACACTAGATCAACATTATGATACAAAAAACATGCACATTTCATATTGTCGCAGGAAGACCAACCACATCACAGCAAAAAAAAAAAAAAAAAAAAAAAAAAACAGTAGATCAACATTATGATAGAAAAACATGAACATTTCAGATAGTCGCAGGAAGACCAACCACATCACAGCAAAAGATTTTTTTTAAAAAAAAATACAGTAGAGCAACATTATGATATAAAAACATGCACATTTCAGATAGTAGCATGAGGAGCAACACCATCACAGGCAAAAAAAAAAAATAAAACACTAGATCAACATTATGATACAAAAAACATGCACATTTCATATTGTCGCAGGAAGACCAACCACATCACAGCAAAAAAAAATTTAAAAAAAAAAAAAAAAACAGTAGATCAACATTATGATAGAAAAACATGAACATTTCAGATAGTCGCAGGAAGACCAACCACATCACAGCAAAAAAAATTTTTTTTAAAACAAAAAAAACCGTAGATCAACATTATGATAGAAAAACATGCACATTTCATATTGTCGCAGGAGGACAAACCCCATCACAGGCAAAAAAACAGTACCAGTAGATCCACATTATCAATGAAACACATTCACTACAGTAGCAGGGGATACACAATATCACTTCCAAAACATGCATATTTGAAACACTACCAGGGGGACCCACCCCATCTGCGGAAATTACATTTCATACAGTACCAGGGGAACCAACCCCATCACAGAAAAAACATGAATTTGAAAATGTACCAGGGTGCAAAAAAAATGCAGTAGCTTAGACAGCATTGGTGACATATGCGTTGTAAAATTTGGGGTGGGGGGTGTCATATTTACCGTCTGTTGTCCTGGCACTCCATGGTGCTGGCTGCGGATCCTGGTGCTGCTGGCTGCGGAACTGGTGCTGCTGGCTGCGGAACTGGTGCTGCTGGCTGCGGAACTGGTGCTGCTGCCTGCGGATCCTGGTGCTGCTGGCTGCGGAACTGGTGCTGCTGGCTGCGGAACTGGTGCTGGTGCTGCTGTCTTGATGTCTTGCTCTCTTCTTCTCTTGTGCATGGTATGTCTGATGTCCCACTGCATGCTTTTTTATATGTTTGCTGTGGGCTGGTATCTCAATTAAAAAACTGGATCAGCCACCGGATCCAGCTCTTGCCGGATCCGCCGCATTGCGGCGTTCATAAACTTTCATTGTAACAAAAGCCGGAAGCGCCGCAGCGCTTTTTCGCCGCAGCGCTTTTTCGCCGCAGACAAAAAACGTGACATGCAACGTTTTTGCCAGACGCCGGACGGTGACCAGACACCGGATCCGGCAAAAACCGGACGCGCCGCAGGGACATGCGGCGCCATCCGGCACTAATGTTAGTCTATGGAAAAAAAAACGCATCCGGCATTACATTTCGCCGGATGCGGTTGGACAAAAAATGCCGGAGGGCGCCGTCAGGCGCAAAACAGATGTGTGAAAGAGGCCTTAATGAATCACATCCAATTAGTGAAGTTATTCCAAAATGTAATGATTAAAATAAACTTTTGTTCAAGGGAAAACCCCTTTAAGTCAATGTCAGATGTATGTAACAGCATAGGGCAAACAGTTACATTCCTCTTACCTTACATTTTGTGAGATTCACAAGACTTGATATAACATGTTGCATATGGTGCATCTTTGCTTTCTCCATGCTACCTCCTGTGTTGCAGCTGAGCTGTGCCTAACAGTATCACTTCAGAAATTTTAAACAAGTAGCGATTAGAGATGAACGGATCAGGCAAAATTTGAATTTGCCTGTTCGTGTGGAATTTTCCAGTGAATTCAATTTCAAGTTATTCTTCAAAAATGTAATGTCCTTCATCATGGTTTGTGGACTCTTGAGATCTTGTGACCACAAAAGGACCCATGGAGTAACGGGACACGCTGACATCACCACCATTTTAAGCTGAATGGTATCCTCAGAAGCAGATTCATCCGAAAACCACAAGAGAAGATTGCCAGGACAGGGACATAATTAAAGAAAGCAGTCAGGACATGGGACATTATTACAGAAAGGGACCCAGTACTGGGGGGCTTTATTTAATAAAGAAGGTGACCCATGACAGGGAGCTTTAGTGCAAGAAGGGGCCCGGATTTTGGAAATTAATACAGAAAGAGGCCCAAGAGGGTGGGCATTTTAACAGGAAGGAGCCAAGGACGGGGACATTATTACAGAGAGCGGCCCAGGATGGTGGACATTGTTACAGGAAGGTACCAAGGACAAGGAACATAATTACAGTAAGGAACATAGGAGGGGGACATTATTACAGAATAGAGGCCCTGACTGAAGACTTTATTACAGGAAGAGGCTCAGGACAGAGGACATTATTACAAGATAGGAGATAATATTGCAAGAAGGGGCCCAGAGCAGGAGACATTATTACAGGTTTGCGAACATTAGTACAGGATAGGTACCAGGTCAGAGGGCATTATTACAGGAAGGATCCAGAATGAGGGACATTATTGCAGAATAGGACCAGGAAAGGGGACATTTTAAAAGGAAGGGGCCAAGACAAGGGCATTTTTACAGGAATCCATATGTCTGAACATGTTGGTGGGGGCCCAAATCCAAATATTGCACTAGGTTCCATAGTACTTTAGTTGAACTACTAACAAGAGCACAAAACATAAAATTCAAAATATAAAAAAAATCCTTATACTAATCTTACCACTCCTCTAGCCCCTCAGTTCCTCATTGTCACCATCTCAATTCTCACTACATCTTCAGATTGCTGCCACTCTCATTAAAATCTCCAGGCTTCTTACTATGAGCCAGAACTTCCTTGATAAAGCCCAGGAAGGTTCTGTGCATGTGCACGCAATGTCCTGATACATGCCGTGACATAATGACACCATTAGCTTTTGGGCACTTACACAAATTCTTCTAAAGGGAAGCGGAGGCGATCTGAAGATGTGGCAATGACCAGCTTTATGACTCTGAGGGGCTGGAGAGGTTGGCCGTAAGATGAGTATAAGCATTTTTTATTTTTTAACATTTGGCCTTTTACAGATTCAGAAGCATGGGTGCCAGAAGCTGTCAAATCGCTGAGTCCGGGCAATAGAGCATTACAAAAATTCTGCATTTTGGTGAATGAGGATTTTTGTAACGTTCAAGTAGAATTCAATTTCTCTCTAATTTATTCGTTCATCACCATCCAAAAATGGCACATAAACTAAAATATGTAGTCATAAAGTCCTCTACATTACTCTATAATAATTGGATATTATGAAAGTTTACCACCTTTCTGACATACTTGACTGTCTTGATGATTATGCAGACACATATGCGCCCACATATAATTTACATATGGGTTATTGGAGTATTTGTACTCCAAATTATCTGGTCTATTTTAACCTATTACTAGTGTTGAGCGATACTGCTCGATATCTAAAAATATCGGATCGGAATGGTATCGCCGATATCACTAAATATCGTCGATATCCGATTCCGATACCGGAAGTCCAATGTAAGTCTATGGGAACAAAATATTGCAACTAAAAAAAACCTTTATTTCCTTGTAAACACTAAATATACACACATAGAATACATATATACAGGTCCTTCTCAAAAAATTAGCATATAGTGCTAAATTTCATTATTTTCCATAATGTAATGATTACAATTAAACTTTCATATATTTTAGATTCATTACACACCAACTGAAATTTGTCAGGTCTTTTATTGTTTTAATACTGATTATTTTGGCATACAACTCCTGATAACACAAAAAACCTGTCTCAAAAAATTGACATATTTCAACCGTCCAATAAAATAAAAGTGTTTTTAAAAACAAACAAAAAAACATGAAATAATAAAGTTCAGTTATGCACTCAATACTTGGTCGGGAATCCTTTTGCAGAAATGACTGCTTCAATGCGGCGTGGCATGGAGGCAATCAGCCTGTGACACTGCTGAGGTGTTATGGAGGCCCAGGATGCTTCGATAGCGGCCTTAAGCTCATCCAGAGTGTTGGGTCTTGCGTCTCTCAACTTTCTCTTCACAATATCCCACAGATTCTCTATGGGGTTCAGGTCAGGAGAGTTGGCAGGCCAATAGAGCACAGTAATACCATGGTCAGTAAACCATTTACCAGTGGTTTTGGCACTGTGAGCAGGTGGCAGGTCGTGCTGAAAAATGAAATCTTCATCTCCATAAAGCATTTCAGCCGATGGAAGCATGAAGTGCTCCAAAATCTCCTGATAGCTAGCTGCATTGACCCTGCCCTTGATGAAACACAGTGGACCAACACCAGCAGCTGACATGGCACCCCACACCATCACTGACTGTGGGTACTTGACACTGGACTTCAGGCATTTTGGCATTTCCTTCTCCCCAGTCTTCCTCCAGACTCTGGCACCTTGATTTCCGAATAACATGCAAAATTTGCTTTCAAATCATCAGAAAAAAAGTACTTGGACCACTTACAACAGTTTCAGTGCTGCTTCTCTGTAGCCAGTTCATGTATCTTCGCTATTATGGTCAAAAGTGGCTTTACCTGGGAATGCGGCACCTGTAGCCCATTTCTGTCACCTGTGCACGGTGCATCTGATGTTTCTACACCACATCAGTCCACTGCTTCCTCAGGTTCCCAAGGTCGGAATCGGCTTCTGTGAAAAGACAGAAGCACCCGACATGAAATGACACTTGGTGTACATAGGGTTAACCATGTCTTTTCATGTCCTTTGCTATCTGATTTGCACAAACAATTACATCAGTCTATGTGTGCAAAATTTCACACCTGTAGGGGTTAATTAAAGGTGTAAATTCGTTGTAAAAAAACGGACTTTTCTGCTACGAATTTACACCTTTAATTAACCCCTACAGGTGTGAAATTTTGCACACATAGACTGATGTAATTGTTTGTGCAAATCAGATAGCAAAGGACATGAAAAGACATGGTTAACCCTATGTACACCAAGTGTCATTTCATGTCGGGTTCTGCATTTTCACAAAAGCCTGCAATTGAATTAGCGGCTATTATACTATGTAGAAGTGTATGAACTATAAATATAAATATATATATATATATGTGTCACAAATTCAATGACATGTATATATATATATATATATAGGTGTAAAATTGTTTAAAAAAAATGCGTGGGCTCCCGCCCTATTTTCGCAACCAGACAGACAAAGCCAGCGAATGGGGGCAGATAATAATAGCCAAGAGAGGGACCATTATTTTTGGCCCCCCCTGGCTACTAACATCTGCCCCCAGACACCCAGAAAAGACAAATCTATAATTAGATTCGCCCTTTCTGGCACTTTGCCTGTCTATTCCCATTGCCCTGTAGCGGTGGCGAATGGGTTAATATGGGGTTAAAGCCACATTGCAATTGAAAGGTGACCTTAAGCCAGGTTAATAATTGAGAGCTGTCAATTAGACAACTATCAATTATTAATCCTATTGCATGAAATAAAAATAAAACACACACACTTTAATTAAAAATCATTTTAACGAAATAAAGACACATGTTTTTGACCATCTTTTATTTGACTGCAAAAACCATTTCCTGTAATAAAAATAAAATAAAAAAGCAAAATTATTCTTACCTATCACATGCACAGTCAGGTCCCACGGTGTAATCCTTCACAAAGGGTTAATGTTTACTGCAGGGACCGCAGCTAATGCTGCAGCCTCACAGTAAACCCCCAAATGAATGAGTTCCTCTCCTGGCTGACAGGAGAGGAAGTGGAAAGCTTAATTGATTGCTTTCCACTTTCACTTCAGGTCAGCCAGGGACACAATCAGTGACGTCAGAGGGAACAGATTAACAAAAATAGGGGTTCCCTTCGAATAAAAAATGGCGTGGGGTCCCCCCTATTTTTGTTAACCAGCCAGATGAAGCAGACCGCTGAGGCCTGGATTTTCAGGCTGTTAAGGAGCCAAGATCCATGGACCTTGCCAGCCTGATAATACCAGGCCACAGCAGTCTACATATCTTGGCTGATTAACAAAAATAGGGGATCCCTTCGAAAAAAATTGGCGTGGGGTCCCCTCTATTTTTGTTAACCAGCCAGACGAAGCAGACCGCTGAGGCCTGGATTTTCAGGCTGTTAAGGAGCCAAGATCCATGGACCTTGCCAGCCTGATAATACCAGGCCACAGCAGTCTGCATATCTTGGCTGATTACCAAAAATAGGGGATCCCCTCGAAAAAAATTGGCGTGGGGTCCCCCCTATTTTTGTTAACCAGCCAGATGAAGCAGACCGCTGAGGCATGGTTTTTCAGGCTGGTAAGGATCCAATATCCATGGACCTTGCAAGCCTGATAAAACCAGGCCACAGCAGTCTGCTTAGCTTGGCTGGTTAACAAAAATAGGGGATCCCCTCGAAAAAAAAACGGCGTAGGGGTCCCCCTATTTTTGTTAACCAGCCAAGTAAAATGCAGACTGCTGCGGCCTGGTATTAAAAGACTGTCAAGGCCCATGGATTTTGGCCCTCAACAGCCTGATAATACCAGGCTACAGCAGCCCCACATTTGGCGCATCAAAAGATGTGCCAATTGTGGCACTTTACCCGGCTCTTCCCACTGCCCTGTAGCGGTGGCAAGTGGGTAATAAGGGGTTAATGTCACCGTTGATTGCACGGTGACAATAAGCCCGGTTAATAATGGAGAGGTGTCAATAAGACACCGATCCATTATTAATCCCAAAGTTATTAAATGCATAAAAAAAAAGACAAAGCAAGAAAAAAGTATTTTAATGAAATAAAAGAGACAACACAGTTTTCATTTCTTTTATTGTACTCTCATTCCTGCGACGCCATCGATCTCCTGTAAAAAAAGAAAAAAAACAAACCAACAGTATACCACCTGTCCGACGCAGTCCATAGTAACGACTGTCCCACGACGATCCAGCTCTGCTACATCGCAATGACAGGCAGAGCCTGTCATCGCGACGCAGCACAGCTGATTACCTGCTTCCCCGGCGGTGACGTCATCGGACTGACTGCTTTACGGCCGGGATTACCCAGCAGTCACTGCAGTTATCGCGAGAAACTGCATGTGACCGACGGGGAAAGATGATGGCGGCCATGAAGCAGTCCAGGCCGTGACCGCCGGAGATCTTCTGCCAGGTAAGTGCCGCTGACTCCTGACAGACCCGACCGACGGACACTGACAGTCACAGACCCGACCGACGGACACTGACAGTGACAGTGACAATCCCGATTCCGGTATCCGATATGACGAAAATATCGGTACTCGAAATCGAAAGCCCGATACAGCTAATATCGGCCGATACCCGATATTTGCAGTATCGTATCGCTCAACACTACCTATTACCCCTTGTGAAAATGAAAATCTTTGACTAAAGCAACATTTTAGTGGAAATAATATTTTCATTTTCGCAACCAACTGGTACAAAATTATGTGAAAGACATGGGGGTTCTGTTATGTTACGGTAGCGGAGGAGTGCAGGCAAAAAAGGAAATACACCAGAGCAGTTGGAATCTATGAGATTGCAGTACCCTGACTAACCACCGCAACTAGAGGCAGCCGTGGAGCGTTCCTACGTTGGTCCTAGACGCCTCGTCACAGCC
This sequence comes from Oophaga sylvatica, assembly GCA_033576555.1. Classification (NCBI taxonomy): domain Eukaryota; kingdom Metazoa; phylum Chordata; class Amphibia; order Anura; family Dendrobatidae; genus Oophaga; species Oophaga sylvatica. The sequence goes on along the minus strand of JARQOD010000006.1, from coordinate 191,970,677 downwards.
TGAGAAACTAACTACACCTAAAGATAGAGATAGGAAAGCTATCTGCCCCGTAGCAGAACCCCAAAGATAATAGAAAGCCCCCAAACATGTAATGGCGGTTAGACAAGAGGAAATACTGACACAGAAAGAAAATAGTATGAGCAAACGCTGGGGCCCAAACTATCTAAATAGAAAAGGACAGGAAGGGTACTTACTGCAATCCCAGAAAACCCTGAAAAACACCAACTCTACTAATTTCAAAATCACCTGAGATCACACGACCTCTACCACCTAAATTAGTTCTCTGGTGTAACAAAAACAGCAGCCACTGAAAAAACTGGAAAAAGCAAAAGTACAAAACACAGTGGCTGAACTAAACTGAGAGGGCAAAAGCCCCCGGAGGGGACCCAGAAGGCCCCACAGAAGTGCAGGACCAAATGCAAAAATATAGCAAAAACACAAAATAAGAAATTGTCTTATCTGATAGCAGGAGATGCAGACACGACACAGCAGGCTACAAGGGAAACTGGAAAGAAGGATTCAGACCAGAACAATTGATCACCGGCAACCCTGATGGGAAAATGATTCCCTTAAATAAGACCAATCAGTAACACCTGATTCCCAGTCCTCACAATCCTCACTAGTACCGCTTGTAACCACCAGAGGGAGGCTCTGCTCAGAACTCATCTCAAACCCATTCACAACAGTACCCCCCCTTGAGGAGGGGTCACCGAACCCTCATTTGAGCAACCAGGTCAGTCAGGATGAGTTCTATGATACGCACGGATAAGTCTCCTAGCATGGATGTCCGAAGCAAACACCCAAGAATTATCTTCCTGACCATAACCTCTCCATTTAACCAAATACTGGAGTCTTCGTCTAGAAAAACGAGAATCCAATATTTTCTCAACCACATACTCCAGATTGCCCTCAACCAAAACAGGGTCAGGAGGCACAGCAGCAGGAACCACTGGCTCAACAAACCTCTTCAACAAGGACTTGTGGAACACGTTATGGATCTTAAATGTCCCTGGAAGAAGCAAACGAAAAGAAACAGGATTAATAATCTCCATGATCTTATAAGGTCCAATGAACCTAGGCTTAAATTTAGGAGATGCTACTCTCATAGGAATATTCTTTGAGGACAACCAGACCAAGTCCCCCACTTTAAACCGAGGACCATCAGTCCTATGCCGGTTAGCAAACCGCTGGGCCTTCTCCTGAGAGAGGGACAACCTCTCCACTACCTGGTCCCAAATCTGCTGCATACGCTCAACAACAGAGTCAACACCTGGACAGACAGAAGCCTCCGTCTGTCCTGAAGAAAATCGAGGGTGAAACCCAGAATTACAGAAAAACGGAGACATCAAAGTGGCAGAGCTAGCCCTATTATTAAGAGCAAACTCAGCCAAGGGAAAAAAAAGACCCAGTCTCCTGATCGCAGACACAAAACACTTAGAAATCTCCAATGTTGGTTTGGGTTTCTCAGTTTGCCATTGGTCGGGATGAAATGCCGAGGGGAAAGACAATTGAACACCCCTTTAGAAAAAAAAGTCTCCAAAAAACGGAAACAAACTGGACTCCTCTTCAGCACAAATTTCTCAGGAATGCCGTGTAAACGAAACCCCGGTGAAAGGAACAACGGCACCCCAAATTTAGAGGAGGAAGGCAACTTGGTAAAGGCCAAGTGTATCTTTTTTGGAAAAAACCCATCACAAATTACCCC
>JARQOD010000006.1:191931030-191968872 GCA_033576555.1 Oophaga sylvatica | reverse complement strand
TTTGGATCCATTTTATCCTGTTGCCCTGCAAAAATAAAATTTGATGTAAAAAAAATTTTGTTGGAAAAATTAAAATTTCCATTTATCCTCCCTTGCTTTAGTTCTTAACACTAGGGTTTAAAATTTCTTTAATGTATTTTGAGAAGCTTGAGGGGTGCATTTTAAAGGTGTCACTTTTGGGTTATTTATTCCAATATAGACCCTCAAATTACCAAATAACGGTCCCAAAAAAATTGGTTTTGAAAATTTTTTTCTGTAAAAAGAAAATCGTGGTCAATTTAAACCCCCTTACAACTTCCAAACAGAAAAAAAAAATTGTTTCCAAAATTGTTCTAGTAAATAAAATGTGGGAAATTTATTTATTAACTTTTTGGTCACATAACCCTCTTGGTTTTACAGAAAAAATCAAATTTTAATATGGAAAATTTTAAAATTTTCGCCAAATTTTCCATTTTTTCTCAAATAAACCAAAAATTTTTACCTAAATTTACCCTAACAGACCCAATTGTCACGAAAAAAAAACCAAATCGTAGGATCCTTGAAGGTTCCTGAGTTATTACCTCATAAAGGGCACTGGTAAATTGCAAAAATGGCAAGTCATGAAAGGGTTAAAAAAATCACAAAAAAAAAGAATAAAATATATTGACCCATAATTTGTTTGTCTGTAAAAAAAACAAAAAAAAAAGTACACATTTGTTTTGCCGTTGTCTGCAATTATGTGGTCCCACTAGTTAACCCCTTCATTAAATGTTTTTCTTTTCCCCTTTTTCTTTTTAAAAGGAGAAAAAAAGGCGTTTTCTCATTTCGCCAAAAAACAAAGTGAATAAAACGTGATAAAAAAGGCGAATAATATATAAAATTGGTATTGCTGTAAAACAACATCTTGTCTCTCAACAAAAAACAATCCGTGATACAGCTTTCATCAGTGGAAATCTAAAAAGGCTATAGCTCTCAGAATACAAGATGCAAAATAATTATTTTTTTCCATAAAATTGTTTTTACTGTGTTAAAACACCAACATACAAAAAAATATTGTGTGGTGTCACTATAATCGTACTGACCCTAAGAATAAAGCTGCCTTATCATCAATTTTACCACACGCGGAACAGCATAAAAAAATCCTGGATTGTTAGTTTCTAATTATTAATTCCTCTCAAAATTTGCATTAAGAGGTGATCAAAAGACTTTCTGTACCCAAAACGGTAACAATAAGAAACAAAAACTATCCCAAAAAGCAAGCCCTCACATGACTTTGTCAACCGAAAAGCACTAAGAAAGCGACATCTAGGCCTCTCTACCCGAAAATTATATCTCTCAAAATATAGAGATGCAAAAAAGCATTTTTTAGTGGTGTGACATCTGGTATGCGTAATCGCATGATCTGAGGAATACAATCGTCTAATCACTTATACCACATGATTAACGGTGTTCATTCTCCCTCCAAAGTTCACACTATAGGCTCATCTCACACATATCCTCGCCTTGCCAGCGCTTACACTGGGTTTTCCATGAAAATCTCTGAAATACGTGATTCAGTCGGAACCCTGGTGGAGATTTCCTATAATGTGGCAGATGAGGGAAAATGTGGGCACTAACTAGCCATGATCCTGCAAGTGTCGTCTTTTTTTAGGCGTACATAAAAGTGCCTTCGACCACAATTTTGCGCACTCTGAAAAAGAAGGACAACGGTAGCAGAGGCCAGACAGAGTCCAGAGTAACTCTGATGCCTCATTATAGTGAATGGAATGCTCAGGGGTTTCATCTGAATCTCGTCACTCGAGATTTAGATTGGAAAACCCCACTGTAAGCTCTGGATAAATGTGATCTAAAATTTTATGTAAAATATTCCCAACAAAGGATTCAAACTCAGTCATAAAAAAGCAAGTGCACACTCAGGTCTGTCATCTGTTATCGGAATACAGTATAAGGGGCTTCCTGTATAGTACAAAGCTCTGGAAAATTGAAAGGGCTGCTCGCCCGCAAAAAAATTCAGCAATTATTGCTCCCAAATCCCAAATGCCTCCCTCTGTTTTGAAGCCCCAGTGTGTCTAAACCACATTTATCATCCACATGTTTGAATTTCTGCAGCGATGAAAGCCCGCCTAACTTACGGGTGGTATTTCCAGAAGCATAAAGCTGGCACGTCAACATACTGGGAATTACAAATTCTGAGCCCTACAATGTAACTGGGTACTACAATAGCAACTTGCAATATTTTACTTGTCAACATCCACTGCTGCCTGTTTCTGGAAAACCCCATTGAGTCAAAATCGTTTTCAATTCAAATACTTGTTCTCTCCACAAAGCTCTCCATAGTGCAGCACCCCCCTACTTCTCCTCCCACATTTCTATCTATCGGTCTAACCGACTGCTGCGCTCTTCAAACGACTTTCGACTAACCTCTGCACTAATCCGTACCTCCCACTCCCGACTCCAAGACTTCTCCTGCACTGCGCCAATCCTCTGGAATGCCTACCCCCAAGAAATTAGGGACTATCCACAATTGCGGTTCAGGCGCTCCCCAAAACACATTTGTTCAGAGCGGCCTCACATTCATAATCAAAGTCATTCTATGTGTAAGTGTGTGTGTTTTGCCCTTTTCACTATCTCCATCCATCCCTCACTCCCTCAAGATGGCTGGACCATCATGTAAATGCACCATTATATATACACACCTGTACTTTGTATCTCCCCCACCTCATTGTAGATTGTAAGCTCTCACGAGCGGTCGGCTTATTTTGCTTAATTATTGTATGTTAACGTTGTTACTTATGACTTGTGTTTTGAAACTTTTAAACTGTAAAGCGCTGCGGAATATGTTGGCGCAAATATAAATAAAGATTATTATTTTTATTATCATTATAAAATCGTCACTATGCCTGTAGATAAATTCCCAAAGGGGTATAATTTAACAAAATGGGGATGGTTGAGGGGGGATTCTGCTTTTCTAGCACAAAGGGGCTCCATATATGGAATCCGCAAACTATTCTAGCAAAATCTGCGCTTTAGGAAGCAAATAGTGCTCTATCCCTCCCATGTCTCACTGTATAAGCTTAAAAGCAAAGCAGTACGGGTAAAACCACATACTGGGGTAGTTTTGCATTCAAAAGAAATTTTGAGACAAATTTTTGTGCAATTTTTAAAATATGGGGCTAAAACAAAACTTTTATGGTAAAAATTAATTATTTTTTCTTCACTGCCCCAATGTATAACATTTTGTGACACACTTGTGGAGTCAATATGATCACTGCAACCCTAGATAAAAATCATTTGGGGGTTAGTTTTGGTAAAATGAGGTCGCTAAATGGTGAATTGGGGTCTAACAACATTTTTGTGGGAAAAACTAATTTTTTTCATTCTCACAGAACAACATTTAAAAAATTATGAAATTGCACCTGTGGGTTCAAGGAGCTCAAAAATGTCTAGACAAATTCCTTGAAGGGTCTGGTTTCCAAAAATGGTTCACTTGTGGGGATTCCACTATTTAGCCACTTCAGAGGCTGTCCAAGCATTACAAAAATACAGAAACAGCCCAAAAGTTTGGACACACCTTCCATTCAAAGATTCTCTGGTATTTTCATGACACTGAAGGCATCAAAACTAGAATTAACACATGTGGAATTATACATTACACTTTAAAAAAAAAAGTATGAAACAACTGAAAATATGTCTTATATTCTAGGTTCTTGTGTTAATTCATAGTTTTGATGCCTTCAGTGTGATTCTACATTTTTCACAGTCATGAAAATACAGAAAAATCGTTGATGAGAAGGTGTGTCCAACTTTTGGTCTGTACTGTATGTTAATGATAGTTTTCCTCCCTCATATCGGGTATTGATGTACTCATGAGAAATTGTACAATAAATTGTTATGGTGCATTTTCTTCTGTTACCCTTGTGAAAATGCAAAATTTGTGATTTAAAATACATTTTTGTGGGAAAAAATTTGTTTTGTATTTTCACAGCTCTACGTTGTAAACTTCTGTGAAGCACTTGGGGTTTTCAAGGTACTGACCACACTCTAGATACATTTCTTCAAGGGCCTAGTTTCCAAAATGGGGTCACTAGTGGGGTGTTACCATTTTAAGCACATCAGTGACTCTCCAAATGTGACATGGCATCCACTAATGATTCCAGCAAATTTTTCATTCAAAAAGTCAAATGGCGATCTTTCCCTTGCAAGCCCGGGCCAAGCGCTTCAAGAGTATTTTTCCTCCATATATTGGGTATCAGTGTACTCAGGAGAAATTGCTAAACAAACTAAATGGTGCATTTTCTTCTGTTACCCTTGTAATAATAAAAAGTTTGGACTAAAGTAAAATCTTTGTGAAAAAGTTAAATATTATTTTTTCCTTCCATATTCCATTAATTTCTGTAAAGCACCTGAAGGGTTAATAAACTTTTTAAATGCGGTTTTAAGGACTTTGAGGGTTGCAGTTTTAGGAAAGAGTCACTTCTGGGTATTTTCTGTCACAAAGGCCCCCAAACGTCACTTCAAAAGTGATGTGGCTACTAAAAAATGGTTTTGTAAAATTTTGTTGGCAACATGAAAAATTGCTGATCAGCTTTTCAACCCTTATAACTTCTTAACAAAAAGAATGTTTTTCAAAAATTGTGCTAAGCAAAGTAGACATCTGGAAGTTGTTATTTATTCACTATTTTGTGTGGCATAGCTTTCTGGTTTAACCCTTACTGCCATCGGACGTACTATCCCGTCCTGGTACCTGGGCCCGTATGACGGGACGGGATAGTACGTCCAGCCCTTTATGCGACTTGCGATTAAGTCGCAATGATCGCATTAAAATTCCGACGCCATCTTACCTCAGGAGAGATGGCGTCGGCATCCCGGGGTCTGTCAACGCCCACCCTCACTCCCGATCGCTGTGATTGGCTGTTCAATTCTGAACAGCCAATCGCAGCCTTTCTCACTGTTTCAGCCAATCCGATGGGCTGAAACAGTGAGATCCCAGGCTAGAATCGAGTACCGATGTACTCGATTCTAGGCCTGGGCATAGAAAGGAGCAGACCCCCCCTGGGATTGGCGCGATCGCCGATCACATCGATCGCGCCAATCGCAGGGCACAGCCCGCGGTGTATCCGCGCTGTGCCCTGCCTGTACCTGCCTGGTATCGGTGCAGTGATAGCACCGATCCTAGGCTGGAGCCTAGGACAGGCCCATAGGGCCTGCAGCTGCTGATTGGCGCGATCGATGTCATCGACGATCGCGCCAATCACAGGGCACGCAGGGTGTGACCGCTCTGTGCCCTGCTCCTGACTGCGATGAACTGCCTAGGAATCGGAGCAGTGAGCTCGATTACTAGGCCGGTGCTAGCAACCGGCAAAAACAAGGGTTCCTCCTCTGTTGGTGGGATCGATGTGATCATCGATCCCCCCAATGACAGGTCACAGCAGCGAGTGACCGCTCTGTGACCTGTCTGCAAACTGGATCTGACCTGTCTGACCGCACTGCAGGGGTCCTCACACTTGCTGAGGATTCCTGCCAGTGCGGTCACACGCCAGATCTCCTCCTGTGCAGGGCCTTGTGGTGCCACAGTAGCCTGTGACACCACAACTCCTGCTGAAGAAAGAAGAGAGAAGAAAGAAGAAAAGGAAGAAAAAGAAGAGAGAAAGAAAGAAGAGAGACTACAAACGTGAGTTTTTGAGCCCCGAACCCTGCCCGAGTCCACCCCAAATCCCCCCATTTCCCCTCCCCTTCCCTTTCCCCTCTTTTTACCCCCCTTTGCACACATTTAGCAGCGCCGAGCGTTTGATGGTGACGCAGTTCACCGATCAACACTCGTGCTCGTTTTTCTTTTGCACCCCCCTCCGTGCGCAATTCCAGCAGCCGCGGAACTTTGATAAGTGACACAGTCACTTATCAGAGCTCGTTCCTGCAGTTTTTTTTTTTTTTTCAACTCCCCTTTCCGCCACTCCTGTGCGCACTTCAGCAGCCGCGGAACTTTGATAAGTGACACACAGTCACTTATCAGAGCTCGTTCCTGCAGGTTTTTTTTTTTTTTCACGTCACTTTCCGCCACTCCCGTGCGCACATTAGCAGCCGCGGAACTTTGATAAGTGACACCAGTCACTTATTCAGAGCTCGTTCCTGCCAGTTTTTTTTTTTTCACACCACTTTCCGCCACTCCCGTGCGCACATCTAGCAGCCGCGGAACTTTGTAAGTGACACCGGTCACTTATCAGAGCTCGTTCCTGCCGTTTTTGTTTTTTTTTCACTTCCCCTTTTCGCCCACTCCTGTGAGCACTTCAGCACCGCGGAACTTTGATAAGTGACACCAGTCACTTATCAGCTCGTCTCTGCAGTTTTTTTTTTTTTTTTCACTCCCCTTTCTGGCCACTCCTGTGCGCACATCCAGCAGCCGCGAACTTTGATAAGTGACATCAGTCACTTATCAGAGCTCGTTCCTGCATTTTTTTTTTTTTTTTCACCCCACTTTCCGCCACTCCCGTGCGACATCTAGCAGCCGCGGAACATTTGATAAGTGACACCGGTCACTTATCAGAGCTCGCTCCTGCCGCTCTTTTTTTTTCACTCCCCTTTCCGCCACTCCTTTGCGCACATCCAGCAGCCGCGGAACTTTGATAAGTGACACCAGTCACTTATCAGAGCTCGTTCCTGCATTTTTTTTTTCACTCTCCCTTTCCGCCACACCTGTGCGCACATCCAGCAGCCGCGGAACTTTGATAAGGGACACCAGTCACTTATCAGAGTTCGTTCCTGCAGTTTTTTTTTTTTCAATCCACTTTCCGCCACCTCCGTGCGCACATCTACAGCCGCGGAACTTTGATAAGTGACACGGTCACTTATCAGAGCTCGTTCCTGCCCGTTTTTTTTTTTTTTTTCACTTCCCTTTCCGCCAACCTGTGCGCACTCCGGCAGCCGCGGAACTTTGATAAGTGACACCAGTCACTTATCAGAGCTCGTTCCTGCCTTTTTTTTTTTTTTTTCACTTCCCTTTCCGCCACCTCCTTGTCGCACATCCGGCAGCCGCGGAACTTTGATAAGTGACACGGTCACTTATCAGAGCTCGTTCCTGCGTTTTTTTTTTTTTTTTTCACTTCCCTTTCGCACTCCTGTGCGCACTCCGGCAGCCGCGGAAACTTTGATAAGTGACACCGGTCACTTATCAGAGCTCGTGCCTGCTGGTTTAGACTTTTTTTCACAGGCATTTTTTTTCCCTATTCTCTTTCTTTTCTTTTAGCTTTTTCCTTTCATCATAGTTTGCACCAACCACTATCCCCCCCCACACACAACACACAGTTATAAATAAAGTTCACACAAAGCACCACATTCACAAAAAAAATGTCCCGCTCGTCACGTTCTTCCCAACAGCCTATTCAGTGAAGAGCATACGCTTTACTTGCCTCCGACACTGATAGCGGGGAGAGGATCCCACATTTCTTTACTTTTCAGATTCTTCATCCTTCTCTTCTCTTCCTCCTCTTCCTCATCTTCCTCCTCGGGTCCTGCGGAAACCGCCACGCCAGACGCCCCAGGACAGAAGAATGAGGCAGCGCCCACCCCTGAAAATGAACCAGCGCACCCCTCTTCGGACCCCATATGGACCCCGCTCCCCGAAAATACGAGCCACTGATTCCTGATTTTGTGGCAGAATCAGGAATCAAGTTTGACACCACGGGCCTCAGAGAAATAGATTTTTCAAAGTCTTTTTCTCTGAGGATTTTATTAACCTCGTGGTGGAGCAAACTAATTTGTTACGCTCGGCAATTTTTGGCGCAAAAACCCAGTGTCATCATTTTCCAATGGTCTCCTGTAGAACGCAGGTGAAATGATGCAGTTTTGGGGCCTGGTCCTCCATTATGGGGATCCTGAAGAAGCCAGAACTTCGGCAATATTGGAGTGTTGATATTTTATACAAACACTCCACTGTTCCGAATGGTCATGGCCTCGGAACGCGTTTTGAGGCCATCCACAAATTCCTGCATTATAATGATAATGCACAGTGTCCCCCCAAAATGACCCCAACTTTGACCGTCTGTTCAAAGTTCGGCCGGTCATCGAACACTTCAGCAAAAAGTTTGCTGAAGTGTACGTGCCCCAAAGGGACATCTGCGGGTGAGTCCTTGGTTCATTTTAAGGGACGGCTCAGATTCCACCAGTACCTGCCCAGCAAGAGGGCAAGGTACGGAATTAAACCTACAAGCTGTGCAGAGTAGTACCTCAGGGTACACGCACAGCTTTGAAGTTTACGAAGGAAAGGACACCAGGATTGAACCCCCTGAGTGTCCCCCCGTCTGGGAGTGAGTGGGAAAAATTGTGTGGGATTTGGTGCACCATGCTGGATAAGGTTATCACCTTACACCGATAACTTTTATTCCAGCGTCCCACTCTACAAATCCCTCTCTGCGCGGGTACCGCAGCTTGCGGTACCGTCCGCAAAAATCAGAGAGGCCCCCCGAAGACGCTACTTGGGCAGATGCTCAGAAAGGGTGAGAGCAGAGCCCAATGTAGCGACCACCTGTTGGTGGTCAAGTACAAGGGACAAGAGGGATGTCCTTCTCTTGACCACCCATACATGGTGATGGCAGCGCCCTCAGCACTGTACGGGGTATTCCACAGGTCCGCAAACGGGGCGTGTACTGGGGTACAATAAATACATGGGGGGTGTTGATCTCTCTGATCAACTCCTCCAACCGTACAGTGCTTTGAGAAGGCCAAGGTGTGGTACAAAAAGCGTCATGCACATCGTCCCAAATGGCAATGCTCAACGCTTTCCTGCTGTCACGATGTGCACGCAACAGCGATACGACGTACCTTTCAGTTCCAAGGAGGTAGTGGTTAAGGCCCTGATGTTTGGCGCTCAGGAAACAGCGGGCCCCAGTACTTCTGGAACTGTAAGGTGCTCGTATCAACAGGTCAGCATTTCCCGGGGGTGGGTCCCGCCAACGGAAGCAAAGGTAAGCCGCAAAAAAGGTGCCGAGTGTGTTACAAAAGGGGAATACGCAAGGACACCACTTACCAATGCGACACTGCCCCGAAAAACCTGGCCTGTGTATGAAGGATGTTTCAAATTGTACCCCACCTCAAGCACTACTAATTTACTTTCAGGAAAGATTAGTTCCAGAAGGGGGGCACATTTAGAAAGTTCCGGAACATGACGCCCGCAGACCATTCCATCAAAGTCTGCATTCCAAAACGTCACTGCTTCCCTTCTGCGCCCGTGCCATGCGCCCAAACAGTGGTTCCCAACATATGGGTATCAGCGTATCAGGACAATTGGACAACAACTTTTGTGGTCCAAGTTTCCTGTTACCCTTGGGAAAATAAAAAATTGGGGACTAAAACATCATATTTGTGGAATTTTTTTTTTTTTTTATTCACGCCAGGGCATTATAAACTTTAGTGAAACACTTGGGGGTTCAAAGTGCTCACCACACACCTAGATAAGTTCCTTAGGGGGTCTAGTTTCCAAAATGGGGTCACATGTGGGGTTTCCACTGTTTAGGCACATCAGGGGCTGCAACGGAACATGACGCCCGCAGACCATTCCATCAGTCTGCATTCCAAAACGTCACGACTTCCCTCCGAGCCCCGACTTGTGCCCAAACAGTTTTTCCCCACATATGGGGCACCAGTGTACTCAGGACAAATTGGACAACAATTTTGGTGTCCAATTTCTCCTCTTACCCTTGGGAAAATAAAAAATTGGGACTAAAACATCATTTTGTGGAGGATAAAAAAGGATTTTTTATTTTTACACCTGGGCATTATAAACTTTAGTGAAACACTTGGGGTTCAAAATGCTCACCACACACCTAGGTAAGTTCCTTAGGGGTCTAGTTTCCAAAATGGGGTCACATTGTGGGGGTTTCCACTGTTTAGGCACATGAGGGGCTCTGCTAACGGAACATGACGCCCGCAGACCTTCCATCAAGTCTGATTCCAAAAAACGTCACTGCTTCCCTTCTGCGCCCTGCCGGCGCCAAAACAGTGGTTTCCCCCCAACATATGGGGTATCAGTGTACTCAGGACAAATTGGACAACAACTTTTGTGGTCCAATTTCTCCTTTACCCTGTGGGAAAATAAAAAATTGGGGACTAAACATCATCTTTGTGGAAATTTATTTTTTTTTTTTATTCACGCCAGGGCATTAAAACTTTAGTGAACACTTGGGGTTCAAAATGCTCACCACACACCTAGATAAGTTCATTAGGGGGTCTAGTTTCCAAAATGGGGTCACTTGTGGGGGTTTCCACTGTTTAGGCACATGAGGGGCCTGCTAACGGAACATGACGCCCGCAGACCATTCCATCAAAGTCTGCATTCCAAAACGTCACTGCTTCCCTTCGAGCCCTGCCGTGGCCCAAACAGTGTTCCCCCAACATATGGGGTATCAGCGTACTCAGGACAAATTGGACAACACTTTTGGGGTCCAATTTCTCCTCTTACCCTTGGGAAAATAAAAAATTGGGGACTAAAACATCATTTTGTGGAAAAAAATATTATTTTTTTTTTCACGCCAGGGCATTATAAACGTTAGTGAAACACTTGGGGTTCAAAGTGCTCACCACACACCTAGATAAGTTCCTTAGGGGGTCTAGTTTCCAAAATGGGGTCACATGTGGGGGGTTTCCACTGTTTAGGCACATCAGGGGCCTCCAAAGGCGACATGGCGTCCGTTCGCAATTCCAGCCAATTTTGGTTTGGAAAAGTCAAACGGCGCTCCTTCCCTTTCAAGCCCTGCCGTGCGTCCCAAACAGTGGTTCCCCCCACATATGGGGTATCAGCGTACTCAGGACATGTTGGACAACAACTTTTGTGGTCCAATTTCTCCTCTTACCCTGGGAAAATAAAAAATTGGGGACTAAAACATCATGCTTGTGGAAAAAAAATGATTTTTTTTCTTCACGGCTCTACATTACAAACTTGCGTGAAGCACTTGAGGGTTCAAAGTGCTCACCACACATCTAGATAAGTTCCTTAGGGGGTCTAGTTTCCAAAATGGGGTCACATGTGGGGGTTTCCACTGTTTAGGCACATCAGGGCCCTCCAAACGCGACATGGCGTCCGTTCGCAATTCCAGCCAATTTTGGTTTGGAAAAGTCAAACGGCGCTCCTTCCCTTTCAAGCCCTGCCGTGCGCCCAAACAGTGGTTCCCCCCACATATGGGGTATCAGCGTACTCAGGACATGTTGGACAACAACTTTGTGATCCAATTTCTCCTCTTACCCTTGGGAAAATAAAAAATTGGGGACTAAAACATCATGCTTGTGGAAAAAATATGATTTTTTTTTCTTCACGGCTTACATTACAAACTTGCGTGAAGCACTTGAGGGTTAATCACAAGGGTGGTCCTCCTACCAACATCAACTATCAGTAATTCAATGTTCAGCTTATGGGGTTCGGAGGTTTGGTTAGTTCCAATAGATATTTGGGGTCACAGGGCACTGTGGGGGGTTTCCACTGTTTAGGCACATCAGGGGCCCTCCAAACGCGACATGGCGTCCGTTCGCAATTCCAGCCAATTTTGGTTTGGAAAAGTCAAACGTGCTCCTTCCCTTTCAAGCCCTGCCGTGCGCCCAAACAGTGGTTCCCCCACATATGGGGTATCAGCGTACTCAGGACATGTTGGACAACAACTTTTGTGGTCCAATTTCTCCTCTTACCCTTGGAAAATAAAAATTAGGGACTAAAACATCATGTTTGTGGAAAAAATATGATTTTTTTTCTTCACGGCTCTACATTACAAACTTGCAGTGAAGCACTTGAGGGTTCAAAGTGCTCACCACACATCTAGATAAGTTCCTTAGGGGGTCTAGTTTCCAAAATGGGGTCACATGTGGGGGGTTTCCACTGTTTAGGCACATCAGGGGCCCTCCAAACGCAACATGGCGTCCGTTCGCAATTCCAGCCAATTTTGGTTTGGAAAAGTCAAACGGCGCTCCTTCCCTTTCAAGCCCTGCCGTGCGCCCAAACAGTGGTTCCCCCACATATGGGGTATCAGCGTACTCAGAACATGTTGGACAACAACTTTTGTGGTCCAATTTCTCCTCTTACCCTTGGAAAATAAAAATTTGGGGACTAAAACATCATGTTTGTGGAAAAAAATATGATTTTTTTTCTTCACGGCTCTACATTACAAACTTGCGTGAAGCACTTGAGGGTTCAAAGTGCTCACCACACATCTAGATAAGTTCCTTAGGGGTCTAGTTTCCAAAATGGGGTCACATGTGGGGGGTTTCCACTGTTTAGGCACATCAGGGGCCCTCCAAACGCGACATGGCGTCCGTTCGCAATTCCAGCCAATTTTGGTTTGGAAAAGTCAAACGGCGCTCCTTCCCTTTCGAGCCCTGCCGTGCGCCCAAACAGTGGTTCCCCCCCACATATGGGTATCAGTGTACTCAGGACATGTTGGACAACAACTTTTGTGGTCCAATTTCTCCTCTTACCCTTGGGAAAATAAAAATTTGGGGACTAAAACATCATGTTTGTGGAAAAAATATGATTTTTTTTCTTCACGGCTCTACATTACAAACTTGCGTGAACACTTGAGGATTCAAAGTGCTCACCACACATCTAGATAAGTTCCTTAGGGGTCTAGTTTCCAAAATGGGGTCACATGTGGGGGTTTCCACTGTTTAGGCACATCACGGGCCCTCCAAACGCGACATGGCGTCCGTTCGCAATTCCAGCCAATTTTGGTTTGGAAAAGTCAAACGGCGCTCCTTCCCTTTCAAGCCCTGCCGTGCGCCCAAACAGTGGTTCCCCCCCACATATGGGGTATCAGCGTACTCAGGATAAGTTGGACAACAACTTTTGTGGTTCAATTTCTCCTCTTACCCTTGGGAAAATAAAAATTTGGGGACTAAAACATCATGCTTGTGGAAAAAATATGATTTTTTTTCTTCACGGCTCTACATTACAAACTTGCGTGAAGCACTTGAGGGTTCAAACTACTCACCACACATCTAGATAAGTTCCTTAGGGGGTCTAGTTTCCAAAATGGGTCACGTGTGGGGGGTTTCCACTGTTTAGGCACATCGGGGCCTCTCCAAACGCGACATGGCGTCCGTTCTCAATTCCAGCCAATTTTGGTTTGGAAAAGTCAAACTGCGCTCCTTCCATTCCGAGCTCTGCCGTGTGCCCAAACAGTGGTTTTCCCTCACATATGGAGTATCGGCGTACTCAGGAGAAATTGCACAACAACTTTATCAGTCCTTTTTCTCCTTTTTCCCTTGTGAAAATAAAAAAAATGTTTGTAAAAGATCATTTTTGTGACTAAAAAGTAAAATGTTAATTTTTTCCTTCCATGTTGCTTCAGCTCCTGTGAAGCACCTGAAGGGTTAATAAACTTCTTGAATGTGGTTTTGAGTCACCTTGAGGGGTGTAGTTTTTAGAATGGTGTCACTTTTGGGTATTTTCTGCTATATAGACCCTCAAAGTGACTTCAAATATGAGGTGGTCCCGAAAAAAAATGGCTTTGTAAATTTTGTTGTAAAAATGAGAAATCGCTGGTCAACTTTTAACCCTTATAATTTCCTAACAAAAAAAAATTTTGTTTCCAAAATTGTGCTGATGTATAGTAGACATGTGGGAAATGTTATTTCTTAACTATTTTGTGTGACATATTTCTCTGTTTTAAGGGAATAAAAATTCAAAGTTTGAAAATTGCAAAATTTTCAAAATTTTTGCCCAATTTGCGTTTTTTCATAAATAAATGCAAGTTATATGGAAGAAATTTTACCACTATCATGAAGTACAATATGTCACGAGAAAACAATCTCAGAATCGCGAAGATCCGTTGAAGCGTTCCAGAGTTATAACCTCATAAAGAGACAGTGGTCAGAATTGTAAAAATTGGCCCGGTCATTAACGTGCAAACCACCCTTGGGGGTGAAGGGGTTAAGGGCATAAAAATAAAAAAATAGAAAATTGCAAAATTTTCAAAATTTTCGCCACATTTCCTATATTTATTCAAATAAATGTCATATCGAACAAATTTTACCACTATCATGAAGTACAATATGTCGCGAAAAAGATTTCACAATCAGTGGGATCCGTTAAAGTGTTCCAGTGTTATTACCATATAAAGTGACACTGATTAGAATTGTAAAATTTGGCCTGGCCATGAAGGTGAAAACAGGCTTGGGGAGTAAAGGGGTTAAGAAGCATATACCTGCATCTGCCCTGGATATATATTTTTTAATAAACCCTCTTTCCATATTCTCTTAAATGCCAGGGGACAATACATCCGCCTTAATGAGGATCTTCTGGGTTGTTCAGTACCTGCAAAAATGCAAATGGCTCATCGTCAAATGGTCAATGTGAATATATTGTCTCAGGCCTCCTGCTTAGAGTAGACAGTTGTGAAATCCTGATGAGGTGCAGGGAAATTTGAGGCAATGAAGGCTGAGTACAGTTTCAGAAAAGATAGTTGAATTAGAACTTTGAAGCAATTTTTAACACAAGTTAGTTTCCAATAGGTGATCTGGTTGGATGAATAATCAATGACCGGAGCATGTAGCCTTAGTCACAGAAGTCCCAAAGATATCCATGTCTCAGAAAGTGGTTAGAAAGTGGCAAAATTACAGAAGTGCTGAATGTGTAGTGCTCGAAACTATTGAGCACCTTCTCAATCCAAAATTGTATACAATCAACAAGAATTGCTGAGACATACACAATGATTAGCTTCAGATTCATCCACAAAAAAAATATATATTTTTATTTTTGTTTGACAATATATAGGAACTGAAGAAAATAGGCATAGGCACAACCAATTCATCTTCAGTGGAGAACATAGTTAACCACATGGCGATCTCTTCTCCTTCACCTGAAGTTTCCAGATTTGGCCTTGTGTTTGGAACAGTTTTTGTAAGAATTATCCCATTCATCACAATATTAGCAAAGTCCTTCAGCAAACTGATAGGATCTTTCAGCAAACTACATTTCTGGCTAATTTGCATGTTTTTTTCATACAGCCTCTCTGGGAGGACATTTTGAATAAGCTCTGGAATGTACGACACAAGACTCATGAGTTTTCTACCTTGACCATTCTTTAAAATGTAAGTCAACTTGGGTGGCAAGAGAAATTAAATCCATAAAGGAAGATGGAAAATACATTCCAGCAAGATCCTCTTTGATCCAACTGGACTGAATAGATAGCCATGATGAGAGTAATATTACTCAAGGTCAATTCAGCAGTCAGGGCATGGAACCTGATGGCATGACACCCCATAGAGTTAGTTCCTTATATAAGGCAGGGTTTGGAATTAGTTGCCCAATGGATATGACTTGGTTTGTCAAGCACTCTGCAACCTGGAGTGATGAAGTTACTGAAATTCACTGGGCAACTTGTGAAACATGGTGTGGTAAAAAGCAAAGAAAGGCAGACATAGAATAAGTGAGCAAGGGTCGGTACTGAAGTTAGAACAGGGCGTAACATTTACAAAAAGAAGATAAGTCCTGTAATATTTTCTTATTTACAGATATTTTATGGATTTTATAGCAACAAAAACTATTCAAATTATTTTTATATCATTGTGTAGATTAAATATAATACACATAAAACATAATAACAACAGCAGCAACAACATAATAATGTTTTCATTTCAGTTAATAATAAAGTCTAAACAACAATACAAACAATATATAATGTGAAGCAACACTGAATACAGATATGTAGCCCATTGTATCTGTACCTTAATTAGTAATTTGTAACATACATATTAACCCCTTCCCGACCTTTGACACAGCGTATGCGTCATGAAAGTCGGTGCCAATCCGACCTATGACGCATACCCTGCGTCATGAAAGGATCGCGTTCCTGCGGGCCGGGAGACCGGGGTCACTCAAAGGTCACCCGACCCGCAGTTACAGGACCCTTTGTGCTTCACCACAGGGGGGTTGGCTTAATCCCCCCTGGCCACGATCGCTCTGATTGACTGTTAAAAGTGAAACAGCCAATCAGAGCAATCTGTAATATTTCACCAATTTAATTGGTGAAATATTACAATCCAGCCATGGCCGATGCTGCAATAGCATCTGCCATGGCTGGACATCGAGACCTGACCCCCCCACACGTAGTCACGGCGGCGATCGGCCGCCGCCACCGAAAGATGGCAGCGATCGGTCACCGCCGTCACTAACAGCTCCCCTCCTCCTTTGCTCCGGTGCCCCACCTTCCGATCCCCCCCCCTAACCTTCCGACCCCCCTACTCACCTCTCCCGATCCACCGATGTCCCTGGATCGGTCCCGGCGTCCGCCCGGGCCTCTTCATGGGCGCCGCCATCTTGGAAAATGGCGGGCGCATGCGCAGTGCGCCCGCCGGCCGGCGCATGCGCAGTGCGCCCCCCAGTGTCCAAAAATTTATTTTGATCACTGTGATAAACTGTCACAGTGATCAAAAAAAAAAAAGTAAATGAAACCCCCCTTTATCATAGGTAGGGACAAATAAAAAAAATAAAGATTTTTTTTTTTTCCTATTAGGCCCTGTGCACACGTTGCGGATTTTGCTGCGGATCCGCGGCGTATTTTGCTGCAGATCCGCGCAGATTTCGCTGCTGATCCGCGGCGATTCGCTGATCCGCGCGGATTCGCTGCATGATCCGCCGCGGATTTCGCTGCGGATCCGCGGCATATTTGCTGCTGATTCCAGCGAATCCGCAGCGGATTTCGCTGCTGATCCGCGGCTGATTTCGCTGCTGATCCGCGGCTGATTTCGCTGCTGATCCGCGGCGGATTTCGCTGCTGATTCGCTGCTGATTTCGCTGCTGATCCGCGCGGATTTCGCTGTGATCCGCGCGGATTTCGCTGCTGATCCGCAGCGGATTTCGCTGCTGATCCGCGGCTGATTTCGCTGCTGATCCGCGGCGGATTTCGCTGCTGATCAGCGGCTGATTTCGCTGCTGATCCGCGGCGGATTTCGCTGCTGATTCGCTGCGATCCGCGGCTGATTTTGCTGCTGATCCGCGGCGGATTTCGCTGCTGATCCGTGACTGATTTTGCTGCTGATTCGCTGCGACAGCGGATTTCGCTGCTGATCCGCGGCTGATTTCGCTACTGATCCGCGGCTGATTTCGCTGCTGATCCGCGCGGATTTCGCTGCTGATTCGCGCTGATTTCGCTGCTGATCCGCAGCGGATTTCGCTGCTGATCCGCGGCTGATTTCGCTGCTGATCCGCATTGCGCTGATTCCCCTGGCTGATCCGCGGCTGATTTCGCTGCTGATCCGCGGCGGATTTCGCTGCTGATCCGCGGCTGATTTCTGCTGATCGTCGCCGGCGGATTTCGCTGCTGATCGCGCGGATTCGCGCTGATTCGCTGCTGATTTCGCTGCGATCGCGGATTTCGCTGCTGATCCGCGGCTGATTTCGCTGCTGATCCGCGGCTGATTTCGCTGCTGATCCGCGGCTGATTTCGCTGCTGATCCGCGGCTGATTTCGCTGCTGATCCGCGGCGGATTTCGCTGCTGATCCGCGGCGGATTTCGCTGCTGATCCGCGGACGGATTTCGCTGCTGATCCGCGGCTGATTCGCTGCTGATCCGCGGCGGATTTCGCTGCTGATCCGCGGCGATTTCGCTGCTGATCCGCGGCGGATTTCGCTGCTGATCCGCGGCTGATTTCGCTGCTGATCCGCGCGGATTTCCTGCTGATCGCGGCGGATTTCGCTGCTGATCCGCGGCTGATTTCTCTGCTGATCCGCGGCGATTTCGCTGCTGATTCGCTGCGGATCCGCGGCTGATTTCGCTGCTGATCCGCGGCGATTTCGTGCTGATCGCGGGGATTTCGCTGCTGATCAGCGGCGGATTTCGCTGCTGATCCGCGGCTGATTTCGCTGCTGATCTGCGCGGATTCGCTGCTGATCCGCGCGGATTTCGCTGCTGATCCGCGGCGGATCCGCGGCTGATTTCGCTGCTGATTCGCGGCGGATTTCGCTGCTGATCCGCGACGAATTTTGCTGCTGATTCGCTGCGGATCCGCAGGCGATTTCGCTGCTGATCCGCGGCTGATTTCGCTGATGATCCGCAGCGGATTTCGCTGCTGATCCGCGGCGGATTTCGCTGCTGATCCGCGGCTGATTTCTCTGCTGATCCGCGGCGGATTTCGCTGCTGATTCGCTGCGGATCCGCGGCTGATTTTGCTGCTGATCCGCGGCGGATTTCGCTGCTGATCCGTGACTGATTTTGCTGCTGATTCGCTGCGGATTTCGCTGCTGATTCCGCGGCGGATTTCGCTGCTGATCCGCGACTAATTTTGCTGCTGATCCGCGGCGGATTTCGCTGCTGATCCGCGGCTGATTTTGCTGCTGATCCGCAGCGGATTTCGCTGCTGATCCGGTGACTGATTTGCTGCTGATTCGCAGCGGATTTCGCTGCTGATTCGCGGCGGATTTCGCTGCTGATCCCCGACTGATTTTGCTGCTGATTCGCTGCGGATCCGCAGCGGATTTCGCTGCTGATCCGCGGCTGATTTTGCTGGTGATCCGCGGCGATTTCGCTGCTGATCCGCGGCTGATTTCGCTGCTGATCCGCGGCTGATTTCTGTCATGGGTGCATCGCCACGAGGATCGTCGCGATTGCACATTCTGACTTCTCGCAGCTGAGTTTCTGTTACTTTGTGTTTGGTGGTGAGGGAGTTAATTTTACCTAGCTCTTTGCTAAGACTAGGTCCAGCCTCGCCCGGCTGCTTTTGATTATGTTCTAATTAGTTTCTTTTATATAGCTGCCAGTCTGCTGGTTAGATGCCGGTGAAAGCATTCATGTAGTCTAGCAGACTGGATCGGTTCTGAGAATACTTAAGCTAAGAGTTCATTAGTTGTTTTTACTCTTATAGCTTATAGTTTATCTCTGAGACCTTAGGTGTTCCTACTGTGTGTGAGTGTTGTATGTAAGACTTTATTTACTTTATTTCTTGTCTTTCTTGTATGTCTTTCTGTT
The DNA here is from genome assembly GCA_033576555.1 of Oophaga sylvatica. Lineage (NCBI taxonomy): Eukaryota > Metazoa > Chordata > Amphibia > Anura > Dendrobatidae > Oophaga > Oophaga sylvatica. The sequence goes on along the minus strand of JARQOD010000006.1, from coordinate 191,949,955 downwards.
CATTAACCGTTACCTGTTCATTCCCTTTGGTGGTAATCAGGGTCCTTCTTAGGACTAGATTACAGTTGGCAGGGATTGATAGGAGACAGGGTTTACGCTGGTGGCCTGGACCTCTGTACCTTTAACAGTACCTCCAGGTAGAGGGATTAGTTAGGACCCCAGTTTAGGGTCAGCATAGACCCCAGTAACCCTCTAGCCGGAGACAGCGTATAACGGATTCCGTAGTGACCCACTGGACATTCTGTCAGGTAATTCTATGTTATCATCTATCTATGCGCATGTTATATAGTATGTTGCCCTTTTGATATAGATTACTGTCATCACATATATAATATCTGCTATACAGCGTGACATTTTCACCGGCCCATACTAAAGTTTCTCCCCAGCTGTCATGAATCCAGTAGCCCAGCTGGCCCGGCAGTTGCAGGGGTTGTCCATGGAGTTGGCAGACATTAAGTCCAAGGTTTTGTCCCCCCGGAGCAAACCGGATCTGAACCTAAGGTTGCTCTCCCGGACAGGTTCACTGGTGGGCGGGACAAATTTTTTACTTTCCGGGAGGCATGTAAATTGTACTTTCGGCTGCGGCCTCGGTCATCTGGGAGTGAAGAGCAGAGGGTGGGAATTGTTATCTCGCTCTTACAAGGGGACCCTCAATCTTGGGCGTTCTCTATTCCTCCAGGCTCCCCAGATCTCCAGTCAGTGGATCGATTTTTTACTGCCCTGGGTCTGGTATATGATGATCCGGATCGAGTTTCCCTTGCTGAAACAAAGTTACGTAAAATACGGCAAGGAAATCGTCCAGCGGAGGAATATTCTTTTGAGTTCCGTAGATGGGCAACAGATACTCAGTGGAATGATCCAGCTCTTAGGAGCCAGTTTTGTCAAGGGTTGTCTGACAAATTAAAAGATGTGTTGGCTCAGTATGATTCTCCTCCATCACTGGAGGCTGCTATGGCCCTCGCTATTCGCATTGATAGACGAATTCGGGGAAGACGCGAGGTAACTCCGCCTCCCGTGATGACTCCACCTACTACTAAAGTCCCTTTTACTGAGGTTCCCCTGGTCTGTTCTGAGGAACCCATGCAGTTGGGAGGGACATCTTTTTGTAGGAGGGAATCGGCGGTGCACCGCAAGACTAGAAGGTGTTTCTTTTGCGGGAGAGAGGGACATTTTGTTGGGGGGTGTCCATCCCGGGCCTCTTTGAGCAAAGGAGTTAACCTGGGAGTGTGTATTTCGTCCCCAAATCCCTCTCAGTTTCTCGTGCCTGCGGAGGTGGTGATTGGTACTAGAACTGAGAGGATTTCTGTTTTTCTTGATAGTGGGTCCGGGGCTAATCTGGTAGACGCTCGGTTTGCCCAGGTGCATGGTATGCAACTGAGTGTATTGGCCAAACCGGTCCCTATAGTCTCTATTGATTCTAGACCTCTCGGTCAAGGTAGCTTGGTACAAGCTGTTCATAACATAGATCTTCGTGTAGGGGCAATACATAAAGAGCAATTGTCTTGTTATGTGTTGGAGGGTCTACCTACTCCTATTGTGTTGGGACTTCCTTGGTTGGCTAAACATAACCCAGTGATTGATTGGCAATCCAGAAAGATAAGCCAGTGGGGTGAATTTTGCAAGAATAACTGCATGAAAACGGTCATTGGTGCGGTCGTGCCTAGGACTTTGCCTCCTTTTCTGGAGGACTTTGGGGAGATGTTCTCAGAGGAGGGGTGTCAAAAGTTACCTCCTCATCGCACGTATGACTGCTCAATAAAATTGCTTCCTGATGCCTTATCTCGTAGTTTCCCAGGGGCCGGAAAGACGGATGACCCGGTTCCTATCCTTCAGGAAGGAGTGCTGAATGGTCTGAGTGCTATAGGGAACTGTTTCAAGCGGAGGTCTGATAGGAGGAGAGTGTCTGGTCCGGACCTAGGTGTGAACGATCTGGTGTGGTTGTCTACCAGGAATATAAAACGCAAAGTTCCCTCCTGGAAACTGGGTCCCAGGTTCATCGGTCCATACAGGATCAGTTCTATAATTAATCCTGTGGCATTTCGTCCGGACCTCCCACCTACGTTTAAAATCCATAATGTGTTCCACAAATCGTTGCTTAAAAGGTACGTGGCGCCAGTTATACCGTCGCCTCTGCCTCCCCCTCCGGTGGTGGTCAATGGTAGCGTGGAGTTTCAGGTGTTGAAGATCATTGACTCACGTCTGAATCGTCGGTCCCTTCAGTACCTGGTTCATTGGAAGGGGTATGGTCCTGAGGAGAGGACGTGGGTCCCTGCGTCGGAGGTTAACGCAGATCGATTGGTTCGGACCTTCCACACAACTTACCCGGGCAGACCTGGCCCTGAGGGTCCGGAGGCCCCTCGTAGAAGGGGGGTACTGTCATGGGTGCATCGCCACGAGGATCGTCGCGATTGCACATTCTGACTTCTCGCAGCTGAGTTTCTGTTACTTTGTGTTTGGTGGTGAGGGAGTTAATTTTACCTAGCTCTTTGCTAAGACTAGGTCCAGCCTCGCCCGGCTGCTTTTGATTATGTTCTAATTAGTTTCTTTTATATAGCTGCCAGTCTGCTGGTTAGATGCCAGTGAAAGCATTCATGTAGTCTAGGAGACTGGATCGGTTCTGAGAATACTTAAGCTAAGAGTTCATTAGTTGTTTTTACTCTTATAGCTTATAGTTTATCTCTGAGACCTTAGGTGTTCCTACTGTGTGTGAGTGTTGTATGTAAGACTTTATTTACTTTATTTCTTGTCTTTCTTGTATGTCTTTCTGTTCATTAACCGTTACCTGTTCATTCCCTTTGGTGGTAATCAGGGTCCTTCTTAGGACTAGATTACAGTTGGCAGGGATTGATAGGAGACAGGGTTTACGCTGGTGGCCTGGACCTCTGTACCTTTAACAGTACCTCCAGGTAGAGGGATTAGTTAGGACCCCAGTTTAGGGTCAGCATAGACCCCAGTAACCCTCTAGCCGGAGACAGCGTATAACGGATTCCGTAGTGACCCACTGGACATTCTGTCAGGTAATTCTATGTTATCATCTATCTATGCGCATGTTATATAGTATGTTGCCCTTTTGATATAGATTACTGTCATCACATATATATATCTGTATACAGCGTGACAATTTCGCTGCTGATCCGCGGCGGATTTCGCTGCTGATTCCTGCAGATCCGCGGCGGATTTTGCTGCGGATCCGCGGCTGATTATCTGCTGATTCATCTGCGCTAGCGGGTATAGCATAACGCGATCGCGTTATGCTATACCGTTACCAGCCGGTCACCGCTACGTGTTGAACGGGCTGGTAAAACGCAATATGAACCCAGCCTTAGGGTTAGAACTAGGGTTAGGGTTAGCATTAGGGTTAAGGTTAGAATTACGGTTAGGGTTGGAATTTGGGTTAGGGTTGGAATTAGGGTTAGGGTTGGAATTAGGGTTAGGGTTGGAATTAGGGTTAGGCTTGTAGTTAGGTTTATGGTTAGAGTTGGGATTAGGGTTAGGGGTGTGTTGGGGTTAGGGTTATGATTAGGGTTTGTATTAGGGTTAGGTGTGTGTAGGGGTTAGGGTTGGGGTTAGGGGTGTGTTGGGGTTAGGGTTGGAGTTAGAATTGAGGGGTTTCCACTATTTAGGCACATCAGGGGGTCTCCATACGCGACATGGCGCCACCATTGATTCCTGCAAATTTTGCGTTCAAAAAGTCAAACAGTGCTCCCTTTATTCCAAGCCCCGACGTATGCCCAAACAGTAGTTTATCCCCACATATGGGGTATCAGCGTACTCGGGAAAAATTGCACAACAACTTTGGGGGTTCTAATTTCTCCTGTTAACATTGGGAAAAAAAATTGGGGACTAAAAATTATTTTTGTGGAAAAAAAATTATTTTATATTTTCACGGCTCTGCGTTATAAACTTCTGTGAAGGACTTGGAGATTCAAAGTGCTTATCACACATCTATAGGAGTTCCTTGGGGATCTAGTTTCCAAAATGGGGTCACTTGTGGGGAGTTTCTACTGTTTAGGCACATCAGGGACTCTGCAAACGTAACATGACGCCCGAAGACCATTCCATCAAGTGGGCATTTCAAAACGTCACTACTTCCCATCCGAGCCCCGACGTGTGCTCATACAGTAGTTTTCTCCCACATATGGGATATCAGCATACTCAGGACAAATTGGACAACAACTTTTGGGGTCTAATTTCTCATGTTACCCTTGGGAAAATAAAAAAATTGGGGACTAAAAGATCCTGATTGTGGAAAAAATATGATTTTTTTTATTTCATGCCCGGGCGTTATAAACTTCTGTGTAGCCCTTGGGGGTTCAAAGTGCTCACCACACATCTAGATAAGTTCTTTGCCGGGTCTAGTTTCCAAAATGGGGTCACTTGTGGGGAGTTTCTACTGTTTAGGCACATCAGGGGCTCTGCAAACGTAACAAGATGCCCGCAGACCATTCCATCAAGTAGGCATTTCAAAGCGTCACTACATCCCTTCCGAGCCCTGACGTGTGCCCAAACAGTGGTTCCCCCCACATATGGGGTACTAGCGTACTCAGGAGAAACTGGACAACAACTTTTGGGGTCCAATTTCTCCTGTAACCATTGTGAAAATAAAAAACAGTGGGCTAAAAAATGATTTTTTGAGAAAAAAAAATGATTTTTTATTTTCGCTGCTCTGCGTTATAAACTTCTGTGAAGCACCTGGGGTTCAAAGTGCTCACTATGCATCTAGATAAGTTCCTTAGGGCGTCTAGTTTCCAAAATGGGGTCACTTGTGGGGGAGCTCCAATGTTTAGGCACACAGGAACTCTCCAAATGCGACATCGCAACCGCTAAATATTCCAGCATATTTTCCATTCAAAAAGTCAAATGGCGCTCCTTCCCTTCTGAGCCCTGCAGTGCGCCCAAACAGTGGTTTATGACCACATATGAGGTATCTGTGTACTCAGGAGTAATTGCCCAACAAATTTTAGGATCCAATTTATACTGTTGCCCATGTGAAAATGAAAATAACTGAGGCTAAAAGAAAATTTTTGTGAAAAAAAAGTACTTTCTTTTATTTACGGATCAATTTGTGAAGCACCTGGGAGTTCAAAGTGCTCACTATGCATCTAGATAAGTTCCTTAGGGGGTCTAGTTTCCAAAATGGGGTCACTTGTGGGGGAGCTCCAATGTTTAGGCACACAGGGACTCTCCAAATGCGACATGGCAACCGCTAAATATTCCAGCATATTTTCCATTCAAAAAGTCAAATGGCGCTCCTTCCCTTCTGAGCCCTGCCGTGCGCCCAAACAGTGGTTTATGACCACTTTGTGAGGTATCTGTGTACTCAGGAGAAATTGCCCAACAAATTTTAGGATCCAATTTATACTGTTGCCCATGTGAAAATGAAAAAACTGAGTCTAAAAGAAAATTTTTGTGAAAAAAAAGTACTTTCTTTTTTTTACAGATCAATTTGTGAAAGCACCTGGGGTTCAAAGTGATCACTATGCATCTAGATAAATTCCTTAGGGGTCTAGTTTCCAAAATGGGGTCACTTGTGGGGTAGCTCCAATGTTTAGGCACACAGGAACTCTCCAAATGCGACATGGCAACCGCTAAATATTCCAGCATATTTTCCATTCAAAAAGTCAAATGGCGCTCCTTCCCTTCTGAGCCCTGCCGTGCGCCCATACAGTGGTTTATGACCACATATGAGGTATGTGTGTACTCAGGAGAAATTGCCCAACAAATTTTAGGATCCATTTTATCCTGATGCCCATGTAAAAATGAAAATTGATGCTAAAAGAAAATTTTTGTTGGAAAAATTAAAATGTCCATTTTTTCCTTCCACGTTGCTTTAGTTCCTGTGAAGCACCTGAAGGGTTAATAATCTTCTTGAATGTAGTTTTGAGTAGCTTGAGGGGTGCAGTTTTTATAAAGGTGTCACTTTTGGGTATTTTCTGCCATATAGACTCCTCAAAGTGACTTCAAATGTGAGGTGGTCCCTAAAAAAAATGGTTTTGTAAATTTTGCTGTAAAAATGAGAAATCGCTGGTCAACTTTTAACCCTTATAACTTCCTAAAAAAAAAAAATGTTGTTCCCAAAATTGTGCTGATGTAAAGTAGACATGTGGGAAATGTTATTTATTAACTATTTTGTGCCACATAACTCTCTGGTTTAACAGAATAAAAATTAAAAATTTGAAAATTACAAAATTTTCAGAATTTTCGCCAAATTTCCATTTTTTTCACAAATAAACGCAAAAATTATCGACCTAAATTTACCACTAACATGAAGCCCAATATGTCACGAAAAAAACAATCTCAGAATCGCTAGGATCCGTTGAAGCGTTCCTGAGTTATTACCTCATAAAGGGACACTGGTCAGAATTGCAAAAAATGGCAAGGTCTTTAAGGTCAAAATAGGCTGGGTCTTGAAGGGGTTAATAAACATTTACGTCTATAGATTGGTGACTGCAATAAATAGTTTTAACATACTTTGCAAGTAATAACACAGGAAATGTAGCAGTGATCAAATTAAAATTCCTTTTAGATATTATGAAACCTCTCAGAATACAATTATTAGTCATTGTATTCTTTTATAGTGCTAAAAATATAGCTTCAATCACTAGATAAAATATGCTGCAGTAGTTTACAGAGAGCGCATTATGTATAATTACTGAAACGTTTAATGAGAACATTAAACAATTGTGTTGATTCATACGCTAAACAAATAGCAATATCTTTTAAGTAATGTATACGCTCTTAATAAACACATGCTACAAATAGCTGTGATGAAAAGAAATAATACAGATGAACAGTAGTCAGTGCCTCCTATACGGCTGTAGTAGATCATTGTCATTGCACATTGTTACACATGTATCTACCTTACAGTTCTCCTTTTTACTTCAGTGACCTCTAAACAAAGGTCAAAGTGCACTAAAACCTTCCATTAATAGCCCCAGCGCTGTCATTTTTCTACGTACTGTAAAACGCGTTGCCACAAAAGAATTAATAGATGCTCTGTTGCAATTAATTATTACTTCCTTTTGTGTAGGAAAGAAACCTGCCGTATTCCCTGTTCACATTAACTTGTGGTCTCCCTTTCAATGGAGTGACCTCTGCAAAAAAAAAGAAAAAGAAAAAGTGCTGAGTATAACACAACTAGTAAGTGATGAGAAAGTAGAAACTTCCGTTATGCCAATTACAGATAGTAATTGCCATGTAATGAAGTTAATGTTTTGTAGAATTTACAACCTGATATTAATGGTGTTTCCTTTTCACCCTTCGTCTCCATCCTACTCAGCTTTCCCCCATCTTTGTTACAACAATGAGGATAGGACAATACGTGAAGGCTCATTAATTCTATTTAGTTTTGATTTTTTTTAACATCTCGCTTCCCTCCTCCTAAAGGTTAAACAAGAGCCAGCACATTAAGCTTTTTTCATAAACTATGGTTCATATGAGGGTGAACGTTACTGCCTCCACACACAGGCCATCACTGTGTAAAGCTCTCCTTTCAATTCCAGCCCGGGACATTTAATGGCCATGCCGTTTTATGGCTTTCTTGATCACCAATTACACAACCTGGGACAATAGGTCTAATACTTAAATGACTAGACCTCAAATTTGCCTTCATTTGACAATGTGTTCCATAGCAACACTTTCTTTCAAAGTCAGGGTAGTCTAATTATCAGGATGAAGATGGATCAGGGTTTAGAAAAGGCTCTCCAAAGAGAAACAATATGCTGGACTAACTACATCCCTGGTACTTCTACTGTATTATTGTGACCCTAGTCTGCCCTTGTAACACTCTACCTGACCTTCAGCAGCTGAAAGGAAACTGCTTATGCCCTCACTATCTTTGGTGTCACAGCAGAATTCAGGAGGGTGCAACTGAAATCAATGACATTGGAATCTAGAAAAAAATAAATCATAAGTCTGCAAGCAGACAAATTGAGGGCCTGCAGGATGTCTAAAAGTGCTTCGTGTTTTTCTATTTTCCCATTAGTGTCTAAAACATATAAATCTAGAGGTGGTAATTCTATTACACATTGCAGGGCAAATGTCAAATAGTTTTTAGTTCCTTGGTTAGAGAATAATCAGACTGACATACCTTGAATTATTGCAGACTGACATGCACTAAATTATTCTTGCGTATCTTTGCACAATAGCTTGGCATATTACCCAGGATTCTTCTTTTTTTTTTTTACTGAGAATCACTATGGAATTGCATGATGTTAGGAAAGAAATATTTTCTAACTCCAAAAACTTAAGAATATATTTTATGCATCACAATGTATCTTATCAACTGCTTCTATCCTTTCACGTTACATTAGGCTGAAATAATATTTGCAAGTTGCATAGAGTTTTGCACGTGGCACCAAGCAAAATATGGCTCAGCATTTAAACGGTGCTCCTAAGGCTATCTATCAACTTTTGATTAATGAATTAAAACCTTCTAATATTAGTTATGTCAGGTTTTAACACTTTTCAAGTAGTCTTTCTGCTTTAATCCAGGTGTAAACTAATCATAAGCTACAAATTTTTGGAAGGCTAAAAGGCAGATTTCAACCAGTTTCTGCCAACCTTTTCTAGCTTGAGTGATTTTGACAAACAGCAACTATAGGAACATATATCCTTCAAGAAGATTGTAAATAAATATTGGTGCATCCTCAAACCAGACAGCATTATTGGAGACCTTTTGCCATCACACCCAGAATTTGTCTATAGACTTGCACCAACTCTGGGGCTAAGAATTGCTCCTACCAGCAAAGAGAATAACACGCTGACAAGTAAAGGGGAACACTGGTGGCACAAACAAGGTTTTTTTGTATGTGGATTTTGTTCCTGCTATAAACAATGCTCTATCAATAGAGTAGCCAGGACCAGCCTTAACAATTCAGAAGGCACAGAAGTTTACACTATTAAAGATAACATTACTTGTTCAACCATGGAGGTGATATAAGTATTTCATTGAGTGCCCATGCAAAAAAAATTCTGTTGGACAAAGATGAAATTATAACAAAGAATAAAGGAACATCTTAACAATATTGAAAAAGGATTCAAAGGTCACCCACTGTCAAGACATTTTATAGACACCCACAACCAATCCTATAAAGCCCTCACATTCTTTGACATTCAGAGTATTCCCAAACATTGGAGAGGGGGAATTATATTAATCACATGTCCTGGGCAGAATCTAAATGGATCTTTTTATTAAACAGTCTGGCACCAAAGGGTCTTAATTTTGACATAGCATTACATGCTTTTTTTCGCCACTTTAAATTTTATACACCCTTTAACTGTTAGATGTTTTTCATTATTCTCCCCTTATTATGCTAGTTAGTGCCCAACCTCATTTATGTAAAAAATTCACAAATCCCACTCCCTTTTTGCACCAGGCTCTGGTATTTTCACTCTTCCCCTTCCTCCTCTCCTTTTTTATTCCTTTCCAGGCCGGTAACATAGGCCCAATATCCTGTGAAACATGAATTCACCATTTATTAACTATGTCTTTACCACTCACCCCTCCCCCCATTTTTCTCGCATAATAACCATTTTTCCAAATAGCGGTTTAGTTTTATTTTTTGGAGCCATTTAATATTTATTCCTTTTTCCAATCCCCTTTTTAACAGTTTTTAACATTTTTTAAAATGTATTTCTGAATAAAGCTAAAGTTTTATCTGTACATAGAACATATGTATACAGTATATACTGTATATATATATATATATATATATATATATATATATACAGTATATATATATATTCATTTGTATTAGTTTTATTATGGTGTATTCCTAATAGTGCTCTATTTGCATCAAAAGACTTTGTAATGTGTCCTACACCTGTCATTTGGTAGATTAAGAGATGGTCCTTTTGCTTTATCTGTAGAGAGCAGAGCCACAGATTATAAAGCACTTTCCTGTGCTACCTGGAGTAGATACCCTGACGAAGGGGAACTGTGTATTACCCGAAAGACTTTGGTCTGATTTTTGGTCCATCAGAGACTCCATACTCTGTGACATCACACACCTTCTTCAGCTTCACCGACATCTTTTCTGCTCTGTATCTATGGATGCTATTGGCAGGAGCGCTCCTGGCTCTACATATGCAGCCTTCCTTGTTATATAACCTCTGTATTTATGGACACAGTTCCTGGTCTCAGCTGCTTCTACATGCAAGACACAGACGGCATCAGAAGGTCATCTAGTAAATTTTTGTGAGTAAACAGTTCACGGTGCCAGAGACTATATTGCATATAGCATCTATAAATTTAAGGGATTAAGTGCAATCATCGTTGCATTTATTTCTCCAACTGGTTAAACTCTTCTTTTAACCAGCCATGGTCTGAAGTGCACCAACACTATTTATTATAGAGCATACTGATGTGTATGCACAATTTCAATATCAATAACATCAGGACTATTCCTAAAGGCCAGTTATTGTGAACTATTATGTTTTGTCATTTTAATATATATATCATCGTTTACCTTTCTATACTCTAAGTTTTCCTAAGTATGGCAGTTGGTTCATTATTTTAGACATTCATTGTTTATGACCTTATGCATAGTGAGTAGCGAGACAGAATTTCAGTGTTTTTATCTTTCAAAAAAATGATCTGCCATGTTGGATAATTTGGTGATTATCAAGTCAAGTGCAGTCATTGGAAAGTCAATCATTTCCAACCACAGATCTGCATCAATACACATCAAAACTACAAATTACAACAGGGATTAATTGGAGATTTTTCATGATATTGTCATTGGTTAGTGGCATCAATCCATTAAAATCTTTTCAAATAATAGATTTTGGTAATTGAAAATTTAATATGAAACTTAGAATTATAAGATAATGGAGTAAGTTTACCTGCACTCTTTATCTTATGCTTGTGATACATTTTCAGCTTTCTATAAGTGTATAGAATCCAAAATGGGACCAATATCTGGCTGACATTTAGACCATACATGTTGACATGCTTAACATTTTACTTTATAGAAAAGCATGACTCCATTTTGTAAAATATTGATATCTCACAAGAAATGTGAATGTATATAGAGTATCCATTCTGTGCAATAATGTACAAAAAGAATGCAATCACTATGGTGTTTTCCTTCATGTTGATTACAAATGAAAAGAGAAAAGAAAAATAGACTGTCCTATGAGTCTTCAGCAGTGTATGTAATGGCATCGGACATGTTTTTGAGACCCTGAAACCTGAGAATTTCACTAAATTTGACTTAAAATTGATCCTTCACAGATTGATCCACTGAAGTCTAATACATAACATATTATTTTTATTTTGTGTATAGCTGATCTATGTGATTCATTTAATGTATGCATGGTTAGGTAAAAGGGTGAGCAAATAAATGCCACATTTCTTGTGCTTCAAACCTGAATTCAGAAGTAGCATTAATGTAGTGCAGTAAAGATAAGCAGATCAATCCATTGTGAATTAACTTTTAATCAAATTTCCTGAAAATAGTCTCCAGAGAGGAAGAACACTAGAACTTTAGTGTCACCTATTGGAAGTAGCAATCATAAAAGTCAATGTCGACCCTTTAACGAGCCTTGTCACATGACACAGGACAAAAGCCAAACCAGAATCTCAATTTGCAGACACTGTGTTTTGGGGTACTGCCCCTCATCAGTGCAAAGTGTGAGACCTAATTTGGCTGTGTGAGTGGTGTCTAACCGTGATCCAAGTAGTAACGTTTCTCCTTGTGGAGATTGACATGCTAAGCATGCTGAGATGAGGAAACTTACAGCCGCTTCTCTTTGAAATATGCAAATAGTCTATTCAGAGAGTAAGAGGACTAGAACTCTAGTGTCAACTATTTGAAGTAGCAATCCTAAAAGTCAATGTCAACCCTTTAACGAGCTTTGTCACATGACTCAGGATAAAAGCCAAACCAGAATCTCAATTTGCAGACACTGTGTTTCGGGATACTGCTCCTTGTCAGTGCAAAGTGTGAGATCTGGTTTGGCTGTGTGAGAGGCATCTGACCATGATCCAAGTAGTAAGCTTGTGAGCCAGGAATGACAGTATTTTTTTGTATTTTGTATTTTTTATCCTAGGTACACTTCAACTGTGAGAGACAGAATCTTGAAAAAAATCCAGAAAATCACATTGAAAGATTTTTTCTACACAATTAATATGCATTTTATTTGATGAAATAAGTATTAGATACAATAAAAAACAGAACTTAATATTTGCTACATATTTGCTACAGAAACCTTTGTTTGCAATTGCAGAGGTCAGACATTTCCTGCAGTTCTTTACTAAGTATGCACACAGTATACAGCACGTATTTTGGCCCACTTCTCCATACAGATCTTCTCCAGATCTTTTAGGTTTTAGGGCTGTTTCTGGGCAACATCGAGTTTCAGCTCCCTTCAAAGATTTTCTCTTGGGTTCTGGTGTGGAGACTGGTTAGGCCACTCCAGGACCTTTGAAATGCTTCTTACGGACCCACTCGTTTCTTGCCCTGACTGTGAGTTTTGGGTCATTGCCATGCTGGAAGACCCAGTCACGACCCATCTTCAATGCTTTTACTGAGGGAAGGAGGTTGTTGGCCAAAATCTTGTAATATATGACCCAATCCATCCTACCTTCGATACGTGCAGTTGTCCTTTCCGCTTTGCATAAAATCACCTCAAAGTATGATGTTTCCCCCACCATGTTTCAAAGTAGGAACAGTGTTCTTGGGGTTGTACTCATCCTTCTTCTTCCTCCAAACACAGCGAATGAAGTTGATACCAAAAAGTTATTTTTTGGTCTTATCTGACCACATGACCTGCTTCCATGCCTCTTCTGGATCATCCAGAAGGTCATTGGTGAACTTCAAGTGGGTCTGGACAGGTCCTGGCGTGAGCAGGGGGACCTTGCATGCCTTGCAAGATTTTAATCCATGACGAGGTAATGTGTTTTACTAATGGTAGTGTTTGAGACTGTGATCCCAGTCTTCATGTCATTGACCAGGACCTCCCATGTAGTTCTGGGATGATTCCTGACCTTTCTCAGAATTACCCTTACCCCATGAGGCAAGATCTTGCATGGAGCCATAGACTGAGGAAGATTGACAGTCATCTTGTGTTTCTTCCATTTTCTAATAATTGTGCCAAAGTTGTTGCTTTCACACCAAGCTGCTTGCCTATTGGGATTTTGCCCATCCCAGCCTTGGCACCTCTACAATTTTGACCCTGGTGTCCTTAAACAGCTCTTTGGTCTTGGTCATGGTGGAGAGGTTTGAGTGTGATTGATTGAGTGTGTGTACAGGTATATTTTATACAGGTAACAAATTCAAACAGGTACAATTAATACAGATAATGAGTGCAGAGTAGTGTTGAGCGATACTGCTCGATATCTAAAAATATCGGATCGGAATGGTATCGTCGATATCACTAAATATCGTCGATATCCGATTCCGATACCGGAAGTCCAATGTAAGTCTATGGGAACCAAATATCGACATTAAAAAACAACATTCTTGCCTTGTTGGTTAATTGTACATGAAGGAAAACAACAAAGACTAATGTAGAATGTATTGGGGGAGGTTGAGGAGACAATAAAGGCATACATGTTTAACCCAATGCATTGGAATAGCATTAATATATTTTTTTTTGGAAATACGTTTGGATTGACTAACAAATTGACAATGTTGTTAACCTTTTTTCTATTTTGGCAAATATGTATGTTTCACAACTTCCATGCTCTTCACCTTTTTAACTTTTGCCAGTGCCACACTTTCTCCTTCATAATCTTCAGCAGCAGCAGCATCATCTTTCTCATCAAATTATTCTTCATCTTCACCTTCTTAATCTTCTTCTTAAACTTCTTGCTATTCATGTTTTTGTTTACATTACTCATATTGTTATTATTAAACTAATTAATCTTCTTCATATTCAAATTCTTCATCTTCTCCCTCTTCATCTTCTTCATCATATTCTTATTTGTGACAGAGATTCCTGTACTTGTAATCTGTAAAAGTATGAATTGTTCATCCTTCCGTTCTTGCTGTCACAAAAGATTTAAATTACAACAGTATTTGTCCGTGTTCAGTTTAGCCTGCAGCAGCAGGCATTTTCCAGGGGCACCACGAGGAGGAACGGACTCACCCCCATACACTGCTTAGTCTTCTTCTGCTTAGAATTTAGAGCATATATTTTGCTCTTCATTTTGGTCTTATACTTCATGTTCTTCTGCTTTTTGATCTTCTGCTTATTGTTCTTCTGTCTCTTGTTCTGTATCTTGTAGTTTGTCTTAACCTTCTTTGTCCTGTTGGTGATCTTCTACTGAGTAATCTTTTATTTTTTCTTTGTGATGGTGTTCAGGCTGGTTGGCTTCATGCTCGTCGTCCTTGTTGTCGTCATCTTCTTCTGGGTGGTCTTTAAGGTCGTCTAATTTCCGAGAACCAGCTGACGTTACTGGAACCCTGACGGGTATCAGATGGAGCAAGAGACAATGGAAGTAACGAGAACCAGCTGACTGTGCTGGAACCCGGAGGGGCAGCAGAAGGAAAAGAGGCAATGTCAAACCGAGTACCAGCTGACGTTACTGTGACACGGTTACTAAGCAGGAGGTACCTGTGTTCCAAAGCACTTCCAAGGACCAGCAGACGTTGGTGGAACTCGGATACGGAGATGGAGGCACCTAGGCCAAAGGCACTTGGGAGAACCAGTTGACGGTACTGGACCCCGGACGGGTAGCAGAAGGAAAAGAGGCAATGTCACAACCGAGTACCAGCTGACGTTACTGTGACACGGTTACTAAGCAGGAGGTACCTGTGCTCCAAAGCACTACCAAGGACCAGCAGACGTTGGTGGAACTAGGATACGGAGATGGAGGCACCTAGGCCAAAGGCACTGGGGAGAACCAGTTGACAGTACTGGACCCCGGACGGGTAGAAGAACGCACCCATGAAAATGTAAGTTGACAGGACGCAAGCCGTCCGCAGTTACCGAATCACACAGTCCTACAGTGGGTGCTTGTCCTATTGTCACAATGGAAACCGCCCTTTTTTTACATATCCCACAGCACACATAGGAATCACCTAAACTGAAGGCACCATAGAGTCGGCTAACCCGAATGCAACACGACAGCACAACTTATTGGAGGATAATTGACGTTCACACTGCCAGGAAACAGCTGTCGTGCTGTAACCAGGCTGGCCATGAGTCAGTACCCCTGCCAATTACTTACGAGCAACAAATGGCGGTGTTGTAGCCCAGGGAGTAGAGTTCAGGTGGTAGAAAGATGAACATAACAGGAGACATGGAAAACGTTGCCAAACAGTTATTTAATCTGAAAACGGACAGGCAAATTCAGGTGAGATCCATGCCTTGTTCATTTTCAGAAAAGTAAGCCGGTCTACATTCTCTGAGGATAGTCGCATGCGACGGTCTGTTACTACACCACCTGCAGCACTAAAGACACGCTCAGATAATACACTGGCAGCAGGGCAAGCCAGCACCTCCAATGCATACTGGCTAAGCTCTGGCCATGTATCCAACTTAGAGACCCAAAATTTGAAAGGGGAAGAGGCATCTGGGAGTACACTTAGAGGGAAAGCCAAGTAGTCTGTCACCATCTTACGGAAACGTTTCTTCCTGGTGACTGGAGCCGTCTCGGATGGTGTAGACCTTGCTGGCGCTGTCACAAAACTTTGCCACATTTGTAATATACAGCTCTTGCCCTGTGCAGAGGCGCTGCTTCTGCTCCCTCTTGTTGTAGAGGTGTCTACACTGCCTCGACGCACAGAGCTGCTTTGTAAAGCAGTAGCAGCAGCAGCAGCTCTCTCGGCTGGAATGTACAACAGTATGGATTGCACCAGTGTGTCTTGGTACTCCTGCATTTTACGGTCCCGGTTCACCGGTGTGATGAGGGTTTGTAAGTTGTCCCGGTAGCGAGGGTCTAGGAGGGTGTACACCCAATAATCTGACGTGGTGAGAATGTGGGCGATGCGGCGGTCGTTTCTCAGGCACTGAAGCATGAAATCAACCATGTGCTGCAGACTCCCAACTGGCCAACAAAGGCTGTCCTCTGGAAGAGGCGTCATCTCTGCCTCCTCTGCATCACCCCCCCTCGCTCTACATACTGACTAGAGCGTTGTGTACCTCCCTCTGTAGGGATTTCTTCCTCCTCCATTGACTCCTCCTCCTCCTCATCCTCCTCACAAAGTGAGCCCTGCCCAGCCCTTTGTGAGGAACCACGTTGCGCTGACTGTCCTGAAGGTAATTTAATTTGTGACTCCTCATCCTCCACCTCTTCCAAAACCTCTTCTTTTAGTGCTTTCAGTGATTTCTGAAGCAGGCAGATAAGGGGGACAGTCATGCGACTAGTGCATCATCTGCACTCGCCATCCGCGTTGAGACATCAAACGCACGCAAAACGTCGCAGATGTCCTTCATAGAGGCCCACTCAGTAGTGGTGAAGTGTGAACGGCGCAAATTGCGAGTTGATTGCGCCTGTTGCAGCTGATACTCCATTACTGCTGGCTGCTGCTCACACAACCGCTCCAACATATGTAACGTGGAATTCCACCTGGTGGGTACGTCACATATGATGCGATGTTCAGGAAGGCGAAATCTGACTTGCAGAGCTGCAATGCGCGATCTGGCCATGCTGGAACGTCGCAAGTGAGCGCACTCTAGGCGGACCTTGTGCAGCAGTGCATCAAGATCCGGATAGTCCCTCAAAAAACTCTGCATGACCAAGTTGAGCACATGTGCCAGACATGGTATGTGAGTGAGGTTGCCAAGGCCAAGAGCTGCCACCAGATTTCGGCCATTGTCACACACTACCAAGCCTGGCTGGAGATTAGCTGACAAAAACCACACGTCGCTCTCCTGCTTGATGGCATCCCAGAGCTCCTGCGCTGTGTGGCTTCGATACCCCATGGAAATTAACTTCAGGACAGCCTGTTGACGTTTGGCCACGGCTGTGCTCATATCGGTCGCAACAGGTAAGCGTTCACGGGTCCATGTGGAGGTATACCGTGACGGCTCGTGCAGCGATGATTCTGAGGAACTGGAGTAGGAGGAGGAATCAATGTGTACAGACTGGATTCCTGCAATCCTTGGAGTTGGCAGAACACGTACAGCGCCACTGGCAAGATCTGTACCCGGCTCCACAACATTGACCCAATGGGCAGTGAGGGAAAAGTATCGTCCCTGGCCATGGGTACTGGTCCACGCATCGGTCGTCAGGTGGACCCTGCTACTGACGGCGTTTAGTAGCGCATGTTTAATGTTTCCCTCAACATGTTTTTGCAGAGCAGGGACAGCTTGCCTGCTGAACTAAAATCGGCTTGGCACATTATATTGTGGGACTGCCAATGCCATAAAGTTCCTGAAACTGTCAGTCTCCACCAGCCTGAATGACAGCATTTCAAGGGACAGGAGTTTTGCAATGCCAGCATTCAGAGCCTGTGCTCGTGGATGGTTTGCCGAGTATGGCCGTCTTTTATCCCATGCCTGTGGTACCGATGGCTGTTTTTTGTTCTGGGAGTGTGACGATGACTGTGAACTTGCTGTTGTGGGTGGAATAACAGTTTGTCTATGGACAACAGTGACCGAGGTTCTTCCATGGAGATCCTGTGAGGAAGCCGAACCAGGTGTGTGTGAGCTGGAGGTAGAGGCTCGAACACGACCTGAAGATGTAGGTGCTGCTGTAGGTTGGCCTACATCTCCAGTGTGTCTTTGTAACTCAGCTACGTGCTTTGTCCGTACATGTTTCCACATATTTGTGGTATTCAAGTTACTGATATTTTTACCTCTTTTAACTTTTTGCTTACACAGCTTGCATTGAACATAGCAAATATCATCTACAAGTCTGTCAAAAAAGGACCACGCAGTGCAAGTCATGGGAGCGCCAATTTTGACATTTCTAAGAGAACTGCTCCAACAGGTGCCAAACTGGAGGCTACAGGCAAGCGAGTCTGCAGCCTACCTCTCCCTCCTCTTTGTACCGTTGGGACAATCTCTTCCTCAGAGCTGCTCCCACCACCTTCCTGTTGCTCACGCCATGTTGGGTCTCGGACTTCATTTATCTCCACTACCCTCTTCCAACACCTGCTGCTGTTGGATGGTCTGGGCAGCACCATGCTCCACAAAACCTGGCACCTGAGTCTCATAATCATCATAAGATGCGTTCTGCGGTGTGCTGTCCATCGGCACTGGCTCACCCGCCTCTTCAGATTGAGAGAGACACAGCTGTTGCGCATCACTGCATACTCCCTCTTCTTCAAATTGCAGAATGCTGCTTGCCTGTGCCCGTGTTTGCGAGCCAACAGATTCTGAGAACAGAAGCAGAGACTCAGCTGGCTCCTGTACAGAACTCTTTGACTGCCTGGGCAATTTGACAGGCGGTGAACAGACAGATGGTTGCTCAACAGTGTTGTGTTCCTGAGAGGAGGTGGAAGGAATTGAAGTCGATGCATTGGCTGCCATCCAACCAACAACGGGTTCAATTTGTTCTTCCCGCAGCAGGGGGGCACGCCGAGCTCCTACCAAAGTGCGCATAAAGGAACGCTCATGGGTAAAACTGGTGGATGCTGTGTCACTGAGGGCGGCAGCAGCCACAGAATCCCCACGTCCTCTCCCTGCTGAAACTCCACGGCCACGACCACGTGCCTTACTCACTGACTTCTTCATCTTGGTAGATTGATAAAGAAAGTCAGAAAAGTTATAAGGCCTAAGTGTGGTTATTACGCAGAGACTGAAGTGAACACTGAAACACAACTGTTCACAATCTGTGAAAGGCTACTCCTTTGTCTACTTCTATAGTGTTTGCAACCAATGTATTGGATACGGATGGAAGCGCGTCACACTAATAGATTATATTTTAAATGGAATGGAGCAGAACCAATTGGAGATAAATGAAAAGGATGAGGCACTGAGACGCGCTCAGCAGAGTACAAGCAGCAGTGCTTGAACAAGTAACTGGAGC
>JARQOD010000006.1:191896469-191930930 GCA_033576555.1 Oophaga sylvatica | reverse complement strand
AAAAAAAAACTGCAGGAACGAGCTCTGATAAGTGACGTGTCACTTACAAAGTTCCGCGGCTGCTGGAAGTGCGCACAGATTGGCGGAAAGGGGTTTGAAAAAAAAAAAAAAAACGGCAGGAACGAGCTCTGATAAGTGACCGGTGTCCACTTATCAAAGTTCCGCGGCTGCTAGATGTGCGCACGGAGTGGCGAAAGTGGGGTGAAAAAAAAAAAAACCTGCAGGAACGAGCTCTGAAAGTGACTGGTGTCACTTATCAAAGTTCCGGCTGCTGGAAGTGCGCACAGGAGTGGCGGAAAGGGGAGTGAAAAAAAAAAAAAAAACTGCAGGAACGAGCTCTGATAAGTGACTGGTGTCACTTATCAAGTTCCGCGGCTGCGGAGTGCGCACGGAGGGGGGTGCAAAAGAAAAACGAGCACGAGTGTTGATCGGTGAACTGCGTCACCAATCAACGCTCGGTGGCTGCTAAATGTGTGCAAAGGGGGGGTAAAAAGAGGGGAAAGGGAAGGGGGGAGGGGAAATGGGGGGATTGGGGTGGATCGGGCAGGGATCGGGGCTCAAAAACTCACGTTTGTAGTCTCTCTTCTTTCTTCTCTCCTTCTTTTCTCTCTCTTCTTTTTCTTCTTCTTCTTTCTTCAGCAGGAGTTTGGGTGTCACAGGCTACTGTGGCACCACAAGGCCCAGCACAGGAGGAGATCTGGCGTGTGACCGCGCTGCAGGAATCCTCAGCAAGTTTTGAGGACCCCTGCAGTGCGGTCAGACAGGTCAGATCCAGTTTGCAGACAGGTCACAGAGCGGTCACATCGCTGCTGTGACCTGTCATTGGTGGGATCGATGATCACATCGATCCCACCAATCAGAGGAGACCCTTGTTTTGCCGGTTGCTAGGCACCGGCCTAGTAATCGGAGCTCACTGCTCCGATTCCTAGGCAGGTCACGGCAGGTCAGGAAGCAGGGCACAGAGCGGTCACACCGCTGCTGTGCCCTGTGATTGGCGCGATCGTCAATGACATCGATCGCGCCAATCAGCAGCTGCAGGCCCTACTGGGCCTATCCTAGGCTCCGCCTAGGATCGGTGCTATTACTGCACCGATCCAGGCAGGTACAGGCAGGGCACAGCGCGGATACACCGCGGCTGTGCCCTGCGATTGGCGCGATCGATGTGATCGGCGATCGCGCCAATCCAGGGGGGGTCTGCTCCTTTCTATGCCCAGGCCTAGGATCGAGTACATCGGTACTCGATTCTAGCCTGGGATCTCACTGTTTCAGCCCATCGGATTGGCTGAAACAGTGAGAAAGGCTGCGATTGGCTGTTCAGAATTGAACAGCCAATCACAGCGATCGGGAGTGAGGGTGGGCGGTGACAGACCCCGGGATGCCGGCGCCATCTCTCCTGAGGTAAGATGGCGTCGGAATTTTAATGCGATCATTGCGACTTAAGTCGCAATGTCGCATTAAAGGGCTGGACGTACTATCCCGTCCCCGGTCATACGGGCCCAGGTACCATGGACGGGATAGTACGTCCGATGGCAGTAAGGGGTTAAACCAGAAAGCTATGCCACACAAAATAGTGAATAAATAACAACTTCCAGATGTCTACTTTGCTTTAGCACAATTTTTGAAAAACATTTTTTTTGTTAAGAAGTTATAAGGGTTGAAAGCTGATCAGCAATTTTTCATGTTGCCAACAAAATTTACAAAACCATTTTTTAGTAGCCACATCACATTTGAAGTGACGTTTGGGGGCCTTTGTGACAGAAAATACCCAAAAGTGACTCATCTCTAAAAACTGCAACCCTCAAAGTCCTTAAAACCGCATTTAAAAAGTTTATTAACCCTTCAGGTGCTTTACAGAAATTAATGGAATATGGAAGGAAAAAAGAATATTTAACTTTTTTCACAAAGATTTTACTTTAGTCCAAACTTTTTATTATTACAAGGGTAACAGAAGAAAATGCACCATTTAGTTTGTTTAGCAATTTCTCCTGAGTACACTGATACCCAATATATGGAGGAAAACTACTCTTGAAGCGCTTGGCAGGGCTTGCAAGGGAAAGATCGCCATTTGACTTTTTGAATGAAAAATTTGCTGGAATCATTAGTGGATGCCATGTCACATTTGGAGAGTCACTGATGTGCTTAAACAGTGGTAACACCCCACTAGTGACCCCATTTTGGAAACTAGGCCCTTGAAGAAATGTATCTAGATGTGTGGTCAGTACCTTGAACCCCAAGTGCTTCACAGAAGTTTACAACGTAGAGCTGTGAAAATACAAAATCAAATTTTTCCCACAAAAATGTATTTTAGTCACAAATTTTGCATTTTCACAAGGGTAACAGAAGAAAATGCACCATACAATTTATTGTACAATTTCTCATGAGTACATCAATACCCGATATGTGGAGGAAAACTATCATTAACATACAGTACAGACCAAAAGTTTGGACACACCTTCTCATTCAACGATTTTTCTGTATTTTCATGACTGTGAAAAATGTAGAATCACACTGAAGGCATCAAAACTATGAATTAACACAAGAACCTAGAATATAAGACATATTTTCAGTTGTTTCATACTTTTTTTATAAAGTGTAATGTATAATTCCACATGTGTTAATTCATAGTTTTGATGCCTTCAGTGTCATGAAAATACAGAAGAATCTTTGAATGAGAAGGTGTGTCCAAACTTTTGGTCTGTTCTGTATATTATGTAATGCTTGGACAGCCTCTGAAGTGGCTAAATAGTGGAATCCCCACAAGTGAACCAATTTTGGAAACCAGACCCTTCAAGGAATTTGTCTAGACATTTGTTGAGCTCCTTGAACCCACAGGTGCATTACATAATTTTTTTAAATGTTGTTCTGTGAGAATGAAAAAATTATGTTTTTCCCACAAAAATGTTGTTAGACCCCAAATTCACCATGAGCGACCTCATTTTACAAACTAACCCCCAAATGATTTTTATCTAGGGTTGCAGTGATCATATTGACTCCACAAGTGTGTCACAAAATGTTATACTATTGGGCAGTGAAGAAAAAATAATTATATTTTTACCATAAAAGTTTTGTTTTAGCCCCATATTTTAAAAATTGCACAAAAATTTGTCTCAAAATTTCTTTTGAATGCAAAACTACCCCATATGTGGTTTTACAGTACTGCTTTGCTTTTACTGCTTATACAGTGAGACATGGGAGGGATAGAGCACTATTTGCTTCCTAAAGCGCAGATTTTGCTAGAATAGTTTGCGGATTCCATATATGGAGCCCCTTTGTGCTAGAAAAGCAGAATCCCCCTCAACCATCCCCATTTTGTAAATTATACCCCTTTGGGAATTTATCTACAGGCATAGTGACGATTTTATAATGATAATAAAAATAATAATCTTTATTTATATAGCGCCAACATATTCCGCAGCGCTTTACAGTTTAACAGTTTCAAAACACA
Source organism: Oophaga sylvatica (assembly GCA_033576555.1). Lineage (NCBI taxonomy): Eukaryota > Metazoa > Chordata > Amphibia > Anura > Dendrobatidae > Oophaga > Oophaga sylvatica. Next base: position 191,927,485 of record JARQOD010000006.1, on the reverse strand, counting down.
AGTCATAAGTAACAACGTTAACAATACAATAATTAAAGCAAAATAAGCCGACCCTGCTCGTGAGAGCTTACAATCTACAATGAGGTGGGGGAGATACAAAGTACAGGTGTGTATATATAATGGTGCATTTACAATGATGGTCCAGCCATCTTGAGGGAGTGAGGGATGGATGGAGATAGTGAATGGGCTAAACACACACACTTACACATAGAATGACTTTGATTAGTGAATGTGATAGGCCGCTCTGAACAAATGTGTTTTGAGGGAGCGCCTGAAACCATGCAAATTGTGGATAGTCCTAATTTCTTGGGGTAGAGCATTCCAGAGGATTGGCGCAGTGCAGGAGAAGTCTTGGAGTCGGGAGTGGGAGGTACGGATTAGTGCAGAGGTTAGTCGAAAGTCGTTTGAAGAGCGCAGCAGTCGGTTAGACCGATAGATAGAAATGAGGGAGGAGATGTAGGGGGGTGCTGCACTATGGAGAGCTTTGTGGATGAGAACAAGTACTTTGAATTGAAACGATTTTGACTCAATGGGTGTTTTCCAGAAACAGGCAGCAGTGGATGTTGACAAGTAAATATTGCAAGTTGCTATTGTAGTACCCAGTACATTGTAGGGCTCAGTATTTTGTAATTCCCAGTATGTTGACGTGCCCAGCTTATGCTTCTGGAAATACGCACCCGTAAGTTAGGCGGGCTTTCATCGCTGCAGAAATTCAAACATGTGGATGATAAATGTGGTTTAGACACACTGGGGCTCAAAACAGAGGGAGGCATTTGGATTTGGGAGCATATAATCTGCTGAATTTTTTTTGCGGGGCGAGCAGCCATTTCAATTTTCCAGAGCCTTTGTACTAACAGGAAGCCCCTTATACTGTATTTCCGATAACAGATGACAGACCTGAGTGTGCACTTGCTTTTTTTATGGACTGAGTTGAATCCTTTGTTGGGAATATTTTACATAAAATTTTAGATCACATTTATCCAGAGCTTACATGGGGTTTCCATCTAAATCTCCGAGTGACGAGATTCAGATGAAACCCCTGAGCATTCCATTCACTATAATGAGGCATCAGAGTTACTCTGGACTCTGTCTGGCCTCTGCTTACCGTTGTCCTTCTTTTCAGAAGTGCGCAAAATTGTGGTCGAAGGCACTTTTATGTACGCCTAAAAAAAGACGGACACTGCAGGATCATAGGCTAGTTAGTGCCCACATTTTCCTCATCTGCCACATTATAGGAAATCTTCCACCAGGGGTTCCGACTGAATCACGTATTTCAGAGATTTTCATGGAAAACCCAGTGTAAGCGCTCGGCAAAGAGCGTAGGATATGTGTGAGATGAGCCTTAGTGTGAACTTTGTGAGGCAGAATGAACACCGTTAATCATGTGGTATAAGTGATTAGACGATTGTATTCCTCAGATCAGTGCGATTACAGCAATACCAGATGTCACACACTAAAAAATGCTTTTTTGCATCTCTATATTTTGAGAGATATAATTTTCGGGTAGAGAGGCCTAGATGTCGCTTTCTTAGTGACTTTTTCGGCTGACAAAGTCATGTGAGGGCTTGCTTTTTGTGGGATTAGTTTTTGTTCTTATTTGTACCGTTTTCGGGTACAGAAAGTCTTTTGATCACCTCTTAATGCAAATTTTGAGAGGAATAATAATTAGAAACTAACAATCCAGGATTTTTTTATGCTGTTCCGCGTGTGGTAAAATTGATGATAAGGCAGCTTTATTCTTAGGGTCAGTACGATTATAGTGACACCACACATATTTTTTTGTATGTTTGGTGTTTTAACACAGTAAAAACAATTTTATGGAAAAAAATAATTATTTTTGCATCTCTGTATTCTGAGAGCTATAGCCTTTTTAGATTTCCACTGATGAAGCTGTATCACGGATTGTTTTTTGTTGAGAGACAAGATGTTGTTTACAGCAATACCAATTTTATATATATTCGCCTTTTTTATCACGTTTTATTCATCTTTGTGTTTGGCGAAATGATGAAAACGCACTGTATTTTTCTCCTTTTAAAAGAAAAAAGGGAAAAGAAACCATATTAACTGAAGGGGTTAACTAGTGGGACCACATGTAATTGCAGACACGGCAAAAACAAATGTGTACTTTTTTTTTGTTTATTTTTTACATGACAATACAAATGTATGGGTGCAATATATTTTTATTCTTGTTTTTTTTGTGATTTTTTAACCCTTTCATGACCTTGCCATTTTTTGCAATTCTGACCAGTGTCCCTTTATGAGGTAATAACTCAGGAACGCTTCAACGGATCCTAGCGATTCTGAGATTTTTTTTTCGTGACATATTGGGCTTCATGTTAGTGGTAAATTTAGGTCAATAATTTTTGCGTTTATTTGAGAAAAAAATGGAAATTTGGCGAAAATTTTCAAAATTTCGCAATATTAAAATTTTGTAATTTTTATTCTGTAAAACCAGAGAGTTATGTGACACAAAATAGTTAATAAATAACATTTCCCACATGTCTACTTTACATCAGCACAATTTTGGAAACAATTTTTTTTTCTGTTTGGAAGTTGTAAGGGTTTAAAGTTGACCAGCGATTTCTCATTTTTACAGCAAAATTTACAAAACCAATTTTTTTAGGGACCAAGTCATATTTGAAGTCAATTTGAGGGGTCTATATGGTATAAAATACCCAAAAGTGACACCATTATAAAAACTGCACCCCTCAAGCTTCTCAAAACTACATTAAAGAAGATTATTAACCCTTCACGTGCTTCACAGGAACTAAAGCAACGTGGAAGGATAAAATGGACATTTTAATTTTTCCAACAAAAATTTTCTTTTAGCATCAATTTTTTCATTTTTGCATGGCAACAGGATAAAATGGATCCTAAAATTTGGGCAATTTCTCTTGAGTACACAGATACCTCATATGTGGTCATAAACCACTTTTTGGGCGCACGGCAGGGCTCAGAAGTGAAGGAGCGCCATTTGATTTTTGAATGGAAAATATGCTGGAATATTTAGCGGTTGCCATGTCGCATTTGGAGAGTCCCTGTGTGCCTAAACATTGGAGCTCACCCACAACTAGACCCCCCAAGGAACTTATCTAGATGCATAGTGAGCACTTTGAACACCCAGGTGCTTCACAAAGTGATCCATAAAAAAAAAAAGTACTTTTTTTGACAAAAATTTAATTGTAGCCTCAGTTTTTTCATTTTCACATGGGCAACAGGATAAAATGGCTCCTAAAATTTGTTGGCCAATTTCTCCTGAGTACACAGATACCTCATATGTGGTCATAAACCACTGTTTGGGCGCACGGTAGGGCTCAGAAGGGAAGGAGCGCCATTTGACTTTTTGAATGGTAAATTAGCTCCAATCGTTAGCAGACACCATGACACGTTTGGAGAGCCCCTGTGTGCCTAAACAGTGAAAATTCTAACCCTAACCCTGATGATTCATCTGTGCTAGCTGTGACGGAGCCCAGACGCTGCAGGCCGCGTCCGAGGCTCCGTCACTGAATGACGGCACGTCGCGAACGCATGCCACTTTACGGCATGAGTCGCGATGTGCCCGCAAATGGGGGTGAATGGCAGCGTTAACGGACTGCGTTACACCGCGTTATACCGCGGTGTAACGCAGTCCGTCTAATGGACTGCCATAACACAATATGAACACAGCCTTATAATCGTAACCCTAACCCTAATAAAAAGATAAAAAAAATCTATATATTTTTTTTATTTTATTTGTCCCTACCTGTGGGGGTGATAAATGAGGCGTTTATTTACTTTTTTTTATTTTTATCACTGTGAGAGTTTATCACAGTGATCAAAATAAATTTCTGGACTCTGGAGGGCACACTGCGCATTTTCCGGCCAGCAGGCGCACTGCGCATGCGCCCGCCATTTTGCAAGATGGCGGCGCCCATGAAACATCCCGTACGCATGCCGGGACGGATCCAGTGACATCGGAAGACCGGGAGAGGTGAGTAGGGGGGGTCGGAAGGTAAGGGGGGATCGGAATGTGGGGGCAGCGGAGGCAAGGAGGAGGGGAGCATTTAGTGACGGCGTTGACCGATCGCCGTCATCTATCGGTGGCGGCGGCCGATCGCCACCGTGACTCGTGTGGGGGGGTTGGATCTCGGTCTCCAGCCATGGCAGATGCTATTGCAGCATCGGCCATTGCTGGATTGTAATATTTCACCATAATTCATTGGTGAAATATTACAGATTGCTCTGATTTGCTGTTTCACTTTTAACAGCCAATCAGAGAGATCGTAGCCATGTGGGGGTTAAGCCAACCCCCCTGTGGTGAAGCACAAAGGGTCTTGTGCCTGTGGGTCGGGTGACCTTTCAGTGACTCCCGTCCCCCGACCCGCAGGAACGCGATTCTTTCATGACACATATGCTGTGTCACAGGTAGGGAAGGGGTTAAAAAACATTATACAATTTACTTTTTTCCCTGTATGGGACTTTCACTTTCAGCAGTCTGATCGCTGCTATAAAGCATTGCACTTTGTTAATCAGCTCTCACACAAACTTGTTGGACCATGCTCTAAGCCTGGTCTAATAAGCTTGCTAGAGCCTGGTTACTCTGATGTCGCCATGATGACGTTAGATCGTCATGGCAAGGATCGGGCCCACGATGGCATTGAAGGGGTGCCTATCAGAGGGCAGAGGGAGCTCCCCTCCCTCTGCATGATGTCTAAAGGCTGTGATCAATATCAATCAGCATTTAGGGGGAAAAACTGATGAGAGCGATGTGGACACCACTCCTGGCAGTGAGAGCCAGTTGTGAGCTATTATATTAGCTGAACACCCTGCGGCAATCATGCGCACACAGCTCCTGTGTGTGCAAGATTGCCAGGACGTATCCAGTACGTCCAAGGTCGGGAAGTCATTTCCAACCAGGAAATACTGGGTACGTCCAAGGTTGTGAAGAGGTTGAATAAGAAAAACTGGTCACTGAGTCCATATTTAAATTTTCATGTTCTGAATTAAATCATGCTAAAACACTGTAATCCATTGCCCTTCATCTCAAGATATATTTGACAGGATGAAAGGTGCTACTTTCTTCACCAAGTTAGATCCATATGGAGATTATAACCTAATCGGCATTAAAAAGGATGATGAAATGAAGACAGTATTCACCACTCCTGAGGGTCAATATGTAGTTATGCCTTACAGATTTTACTATGCATCGGCCTTGTTTCAGAACTTTATTAATAAGAGTTATCATGATGTCCTATACCAGTGCAGCTTATCCAGAGACATTTACTCACACCAACTTCATTTCCGCTACATTTTAAAGAGACTGCAACAAAACCATCTTCATACCAAGCTGGAAACTTGTCTCTTTGAAAATCATAAATTGCAGTTTCTCACATTTGAATTTGGAAGTTATAACCGCCAATTTATTAAAAAGTACTCTTAAGTGGCAACTCCTCTTATAGTCCTCGCTTTGAAGGGCATAATTCTTGGTAGTAGTCGGATTTCATTGTTCAAACCTTGCAAAAGGACAAAGTCCTGTTTTACCCTGTTGCAATCCAACACCATAGTGATGTCAACAGTCCTTAATTGCATGAAGTAGATGTCTCGACAATTTGGTAGGAGCAGTGCTGTCGCAAAATTTGCTGAATCAAGATTTCATAGCTGCTATTTCTTTTCCAACATTTTTTTTTTGCAGCAGAATGGAATTATTCTATTGGTGACTATGCTCTTTTAGCCAAAAAAACACACAGTAGAGTAATGACGACATTCAATTCAAGGAGATTTAGTTCCAAAGACCATCTGTACTCATCATAAAAATCTGCAATGTCTTCAGTAAGCCCAGTTGCTGGAATCCCTATCAAAGCTTGATGGTCTCTCTTCTTGTTACAACTTGATTCATTTCTCCTGCTAAGAAAAAAAGCAAGGCTGACACTCTACCCAGGTCATTTGATCATTGCAATGCCTCTGTGGTTGCACAGCATATGTAATTGAACCTGATCCCTTGCTTTCATATCTTCAATATATTCTTCCTTTTCTCCAATTAAAGAATATTCTCTTTGATGGAAAGCCTTATTTTGGGCCTATTCTTCTCTTCTTTTTAGTCTCATTAAGTGAATTGCTGAACTCATTTCTCATTTCAACAGGTGGGTCAAATGGAAACAAGGTGTCAAAGAATTCAAAGGATCTTGCACTCAGTGTGCACAGTTCAGACCCTGACAGTTTCAAACCCTTCTACTCCAGCCTCTTCCTATATCACAAGGGCCAAGAGCTTAGATTTCTATCTATTTATTTCAGATCTTATTGCGGCACAAGGGTTTTTATTTATTTATTTTATTCACTAACATAGCGCCATTATTTCCACAGCACTTTACAGACATTATCGGCACTGTCCCCATTAAGACTAGCAATCTAAATTCAGTATGTCTTTGGAGTGCGGGAGTAAACCCACAGAAACATGGGGAGAACATGAAAATTCATTGCACATGTTGTGCTTGGTTGGATTTGAACCCATTATCCCAGCGCTGCAAAGCTGCAGTGCTCACCACTGAGCCACCATGCTATTTTGGTCATCGTGGACCAACATTTGTTTCTCATCCTTCATCTGCTGTAAGCGTAATGGTATCCTCTCTGTACTTATTATTTCCACTTGTTCATACAACAAGGGTTGCAACATCTGACTGTATTTTATTTAAAAAAAACGTTTTTCCTCTTCATCTTTGCTGCAAGCGGCTATCCATTGGTTGCTGGTTAACAGTTTGCCTGCTGTAAGCACAATTGATTCACCTCTGCACTTGTTCATAATAAAAAAAAATTGCACCAATTCCTGGATTGGATATTTATCTTAATTTCCTGTGTTTGTCTACACCTTTAGCTTTGAATTTTCTGGTATTTTCTGTTCTACATGTCAGCATGCTGTGTACTGGTCCTGTCTGTTGCATGTGCCTTCAAGTAAATACTGCCTGCTGTGCTAGCTCCTGTGGTCCATGTTATTTACCTTCACCTATAGCTTAGTGAATACACCTCACCATTTAAGCACACAACAAATAGAATGGTTGGGGTGCTCTAATGCTAATGTTCCAAATATTTAGCTGTCATCTGTTTGGGAACCTGACAGCAATTGTTCAATTCCTTTGAAAAGCTAGTATTAAAAATATTTTAACCGTAAGTTGATTTTCCAGAGTCACAAAATCAGTGCCTTGTGAGTCCATCAGCGATGACTGAAATATGCAAGGTGCTCAGTCAAATTAGTGGCTTAGTTGTGTTACAGGTACATAAGCTTGATCACTAGAAAGAGAGAAGTTCTTTGCATCCCTTATACTCAAATATCTTAGTAGGGCATTTGAATTTGTTTTATCTTTTATATTTGGAAAACTGATTAATTTAACAAGAATCTTTTGTTATTTATTTATCCCAGTTTATGTAGGTAGTACATAAGAGACCTGACGGAGCTTTCAAGGGGATCCCCTACAGAAATAGCAATGGTCCTTTGCAATAAAAATTAAAATAAAGCTTAACTAAAGGTTTTTGGTATGTGACAGTTTGTAAAGTTGATGTATTTCATGCATTAGTTTCTTAATCCATTCCATTAATTTACTTAGCAAAAATAAGTAAAGAAAATATTTTTAGAAAAACACATGCTTTGCGTGGACTTTTTTCCTCATTGAATTGAATAAATAACTCTTTGGAAAATGGATGCAAAAAAAGCATCTCATCGAAATAAAAACACTATTGTGAATTTTTCAATAATGTGACTAAAAATCTGATGTGATAAAATAATTTGTTGACTGCAATGTTGTTACAACTTCAGTGGAGTAAAATACTTTAATTTCTAAAAAATAAAACAACATCAAAATAGTTAAAAATAAAATAGTCATATTTATTATATATAGAAGTAAGACATTTTAAGTGAATTTTCTCAAACCCTGAGTGTATCAAGCAGCTTAAAAGATCATCAGGGAACAGATGTTTAACCATCATTTTGAATCAAAGCTAAAATTCAGTTCTTGGGTAGAATATCAGCCATAGCTAGGGATATACTGCAGGATTTAACAGACATTGATTGCTGATCTTTCTATCATTTTCAGCTAGATGGTATGTTGCTCACTGACAACCTGACCCATGGGAGTTTGGTATCTGGAGATCATTGCTGGGAATAAACTCAAAGGGTCTTCAAAAACTCAGATCTCCAGAGACTGCCTCTTGGGAATAAAAGTCCAATTGCTATCTACACCTGAACTTTCACATTCTTTATCTACAAATGTCTTTGAAACATAACACCATAAACGTCAAGATCAGGCTTAAGACTTATTCCATAAAACACCACAAGGCTTCTTTCAGAAAGAGTTTTTGACAAATCTTAACCTTTCTTGCATGTGTGTTTTTGTAATTCAGACAAGCGTTTTTTATTACATTTTCCTGTCCTGTAAAGAAAATTATGGGAAAATACACACCAAAATACCATACCTAATACCATACCTAGAAAAAAAACACCAAAACTCCAAACAACAAGTATAAAGTAATGTATGAAATAGAACAAAAATGCTGTTTTTGAAGTGCTTTCATAATGTCTATTTTGACATATAGCCAAAACTTGGCTACAACTTTTTAATAGAAAAACATTGGGAAAAATATGTGTTGTGGTGTAATGACCCATGATACAGCTAGGGGGCGCTGTGTATGCTCCTCAGAATATGCATGGAGGCATGTTGTGGCTGGTAAAATAATCCCCGGCATGGTTATAAATGGAAGATATGTGTCGCAGAGCTCCTCTGCGCTGCAGGTCAGGAATATTGTTCTGGGACTTGTAGTCCCATAAGAGTTCTAGTTATTGTCAAGGGTGACCTACAGGGTTAGCTTGTGAGCTGGGTGGGACTGGCTAACCACACATACACAGCCCATTGATGTATGTGAGTGTTTGTGAAGGACCTGTGATGAGGTCAGGAACATGTGACCAGATCATGTGCTCCATACCTTAGCTGGGGGAGTGGCTACAGGTATGAAAGGGAGTGTTTGGCACATGGTGTGAGTGAGTCTGTCTTGGAGAGTCTATCTGAGACTGTGGAGAGTCTGATGTGTTCAGACTGAGTCTGTGTGGAGTGTTGGGACTCTGTCAGGCTGGACAGAGGTCCCGGACGTCCAGGCAGGACGATGCAGCGACTGGGAAGCAGTCCTGGCAAGTCTGAGCCAGAGAAGGACAAACGGTCTTGAAAGCCGTGAGAGAGAGACGGATCGGGGTCTGGGAGCGATGTGGATTAGATGCCTCTGAGGTGAAGAGGTGTCTGAGAACCTGAGACACCAGCAGGTAACGGACAGAGTCCGTGTTGATGATGACCGGGGTCATAAAGACTGTGTTTTCTGTAAGATGCCTCTGAGGGGAAGAGGTGTCTGAGAACCTGAGACACCAGCAGGTAACGGACAGGGTCCGTGTTGAGAATGACCGGGTCATAAAGACATCGTTTGTATAATGAATGCTGTACAATGGTGAAGAATAAACCAGATGAACTGTTATTTTAACCCTGAGCGTGCCAGAGTTTGCCTCTATGACCAACTAAGCGAGTGACCCCCCGTCCACACACAGTGTGGATCGTCACAGTGTATAGAGACAAAAAAAACATATTAGGTTGAAATTGTTGAAAATATTTTTTTTCATTTGTGACTGGTGGATTAATGAACAGTTAAATACATTTTTTAAGGGTTTTGCTTTCTAATATACAAATAATGAACATAGTAGTGATTGTCTGGATATAGCCTTGTGCTCATGATCAAAATCATGTTAATCAATGGTTAGAAGAACTGTGGTAAGTTTATTTAATTTGTGTGGACTATTGCCAAATATAGGACAATGAAAGCGAACAGATTATGTATTTTTAATTCAACATACACATAATTCCTTAATTGATATGTGATCAGAACAATCCATATAAAATGTGCATGATTTTGTAAATAGTAGATTTGGCCTGCGCATTTTCCACAGTTCTAGAAAGTGTAATTTCAGCAATAGGGATTTAAGATCAAAAGAGCCACAGGGGCGAAATGACCAAATTCTAATTACTCAGAGTTAGAGCATTCCGATATTGCAAATACCGGGTATCGGCCGATATTCGCTGTATCGGAATTCCGTTTCCGAGTACTGATATTTTCGTCATATCGGATACCGGAATCGTAATTGTCCTGCTGTCACTGTCAGTGTCCGTCGGTCGGGTCTCTCAGGAGTCAGCGGCACTTACCCGGCAGAAGATCTCCGGCGGTCATGTCCTGGACTGCTTGATGGCCGCCACCATCTTCTCCCTGGCGGTCACGTGCAGTTTCTCGCGATAACTGCAGTGACTGCTGGGTAATCGCGGCTGTAAAGCAGTCCGATGACGTCACCGCCGGGGAAGCAGGTAATCAGCTGTGCTGCGTCGGGATGTTAGGCTCTGCCTGGCATTCCGATGTAGCAGAGCTGGATCGTCGTGGGACACTCGTTACTATGGACTGCGTCGGACAGGTGGTATACTGTTGGTTTGTTTTTTTCCTTTTTTTACAGGAGATCGATGGCGTCGCAGGAATGAGAGAGTAATAAAAGAAATGAAAACTGTGTTGTCTCTTTTATTTCATTAAAACTTTTTTCTTGCTGTGTATTTTTTTAAACCTTAAAAAACTTTGGGATTAATAATGGATCGGTGTCTTATTGACGCCTCTCCATTATTAACCGGGCTTATTGTCACCGTGCAATCAACAGTGACATTAACCCCTTATTACCCCACTTGCCACCGCTACAGGGCAAGTGGGAAGAGCCGGGTAAAGTGCCACAATTGGCACATCTTTTGATGCGCCAAATGTGGGGCTGCTGTAGCCTGGTATTATCAGGCTGTTGAGGGCCAAAATCCATGGGCCTTGACAGTCTTTTAATACCAGGCCGCAGCAGTCTGCATTTTACTTGGCTGGTTAACAAAAATAGGGGGACCCCTACGCCATTTTTTTTCGAGGGGATCCCTATTTTTGTTAACCAGCCAAGCTAAGCAGACTGCTGTGGCCTGGTATTATCAGGCTGGCAAGGTCCATGGATATTGGATCCTTACCAGCCTGAAAAACCAGGCCTCAGCAGTCTGCTTCATCTGGCTGGTTAACAAAAATAGGGGGGACCCCACGCCAATTTATTTCGAGGGGATCCCCTACTTTTGTTAACCAGCCAAGATATGCAGACTGCTGTGGCCTGGTATTATCAGGCTGGCAAGGTCCATGGATCTTGGCTCCTTAACAGTCTGAAAAACCAGGCCTCAGCAGTCTGCTTCATCTGGCTGGTTAACAAAAATAGGGGGGACCCCAGCCAATTTTTTTCGAGGGGATCCCTACTTTTGTTAACCAGCCAAGATATGCAGACTGCTGTGGCCTGGTATTATCAGGCTGGCAAGGTCCATGGATCTTGGCTCCTTAACAGCCTGAAAAACTAGGCCTCAGCAGTCTGCTTCATCTGGCTGGTTAACAAAAATAGGGGGGACCCCACGCCAATTTTTTTCGAGGGATCCCCTATTTTTGTTAACCAGCCAAGATAAGCAGACTGCTGTAGCCTGGTATTATCAGGCTGGCAAGCAGGGTCGGACTGAGCCACTGGGACACCGGAGAAACCTCCGGTGGGCCCCAGCTCCTGCGTGGTGGGCCTGATTTGAAAGGATAGGTCCGGGGCAGAGGGGGCGGTGGCCCCGGGCCCCGCGCTCTGAGGGGGCACACCCGGAGCTACGCTACAGTAACTATATACAGTTACATTCTGCGGCAGAGCAGGGAGAATCGCTCTCCCTGCTCTGCCGCCCGGAAGCTATGGGGCCTGAACAGGCAGTGGGGGCGCCCGGTGCCAGTAGTGGGCCCCCCACCCGTCATCGGAGGGTCAGCTGTATCGGCATCCAGCCGATACAGCTGACCGCATAGAGAGAGAAGGAGCGAGCGCTCCTCTCCCATAATCCCCCTCTCAGCGTCTGACAGCGGGCGCGATGACGTCACCTGCCGGCGCCCGCTGTCAGACGCTGAGAGGGAGAACAGTGAGCAGCACAGGAGCCGGGAGGTGAGTATTGTTTTTTTTTCTTTTTAATCGGGGTGCATTATACTACAGAGGCTGTATATGGGGGCTGCATTATACTACAGAGGCTCCATATTGGGGTGCATTATACTACAGAGACTCCCTATGGGGATGCATTATACTACAGAGGCTGCCTATGGGGGTGCATTATGATATAGCGGCTGCCTATGGTGGTGCATTATATTATAGACTCTGCTATGGGGTTTATTATAATATAGAGGCTGCCTATGGGGGTGCATTATACTATATTGAGGACTATCTGGTGTATTATGCTGTATGGATGCTATCTAGGGGCCATCATACAGTGTTGGACCCATTAAATAGTTTGGGGACATTAAGGGGTCAGTATATATCCAGTGAGGGGCATTATTCTGTGTATAGGGGAGATGTACAGGGGGAGACTTGGGACATTATTAAATGTAAAGTGGACACTTATTGTTATAGGGGAACTCGGGTTACTGTGACTGTCAAAGGGGCACACAGGGCATTATTACAGTCTAGGGGACAAAATGTGGGCACTGTTTTCTAGGGCACTTGCACCCGGCTTTACTATATTCTAGAGGGGTACTTTAGAATTTAGAGGTCACACAGAACCACACAGCAGGTGCAGTAATAGGGACACATACGGCAGCAGCGGCTCAGTATTGGGGTATCAGGTGCAGTAATAGGGACACATACGGCAGCCACGGCTCAGTATTGGGGTATCAGGTGCAGAAATAGGACACATATGGCAGCAGCGGCTCAGTATTGGGTATCAGCAGGATGAGGAGTTTGTGCAGGTTGAGAATAGTCCAATTGGTGACTGTGACAGTGCTAAAAATATGAGAAGTGAAATGTGTCTTTGTTCTAATCTCTGCAGTCGAGTCCTGGCTGGAGAAGTCGTCATGTCGGTCTGGGCCAGATGGAAAAGACATGAAAAGTGAACAATTCCATTAGAAAGAACATCAGCGGTAAGTCATTATCTGTACCTGTGCTGTAATCTATTATATGTTCTGTAGGACTGGTATTATTTACCACAGACCATATGGCGGTAATATCAATATTGGTCTTTTTATATATAGATTATTTTTGGCAACAGCGCGGTCATTTGCTGAGGTTCTCTGATTAGGGGTCCACTCAGAAGTTTCGCCCCCACTAAACCAAAACCCTAGCTACGCCTCTGGCTCTCTCTCTAGTCTTTCTTTCTCTCTCTAGTCTTTCTCGCTCTCTGTTCTTTCTTTCTCGCTCTCTGTTCTTTTTTCTCTCTGTTCTTTCTTTCTCTCTTTTCTTTCTTTCCTATCTTTCTTTCTCTGTTTGTTCTTTCTCTCTCGCTGCTCTCTCTTTCTTTTCCTCAGTACCAGCCACTGTGCCCTCATTACCAGTCAGTGTGATCAGCAGTGCTAAATGGGTACGGTTGGGGCGAGGATATGGGTGTGATTAGTTGTGAAATGGGTTTGGTCGGGGCGTGGCCTAAAATTTGCAGCGGCGCGCATAGCGCGCCGCAGCCTTTACCCCTCGTTCCTATCTTCAAAATTTGGGAGGTATGCTGTATGACCTCACTACAACTTCTGGCCATGCTCCTGATGAGCGCGACGGATGGTCTCCTGAGGGATCTCCTCCCACACCTGGACTAAAGCATCCACCAACTCCTGGACAGTCTGTGGTGCAACGTGGCATGGCCTAAAATTTGCTGCAGCAGGCACAGCGTGCCACAGCCTTTGTCCCTCTTTCCCTTCTTCAAAGGTTGAGAAGTATGATGGTGGGCCCCAAGAATAATTTTTCTCTGGTGGGCCCAAGGTACTCCAGTCCGACGCTGCTGGCAAGGTCCATGGATATTGGCTCCTTAACAGCCTTAAATACCATGCCTCAGCAGTCTGCTTCATCAGGCTGGTTAACAAAAATAGGGGGGACCCCACGCCATTTTTTTTTCGAAGGGAACCCCTATTTTTGTTAATCAGTTCCCTCTGACGTCACTGATTGTGTCCCTGGCTGACCTGAAGTGAAAGTGGAAAGCAATCAATTAAGCTTTCCACTTCCTCTCCTGTCAGCCAGGAGAGGAGCTCATTCATTTGGGGGTTTACTGTGAGGCTGCAGCATTAGCTGCGGTCCCTGCAGTAAACATTAACCCTTTCTGAAGGATTACACCGTGGGACCTGACTGTGCATGGGATAGGTAAGAATAATTTTGCTCTTTTATTTTATTTTTATTACAGGAAATGTTTTTTGCAGTAAAATAAAAGATGGTCAAAAACATGTGTCTTTATTTCATTAAAATGATTTTTAATTAAAGTGTGTGTGTTTTATTTTTATTTCATGCAATAGGATTAATAATTGATAGTTGTCTAATTGACAGCTCTTAATTATTAACCTGGCTTAAGGTCACCTTTCAATAGCAAGGTGGCTTTAACCCCATATTAACCCCTTCACCCCCAAGGGTGGTTTGCACGTTAATGACCCGGCCAATTTTTACAATTCTGACCACTGTCTCTTTATGAGGTTATAACTCTGGAACGCTTCAACGGATCTTCGCGATTCTGAGACTGTTTTCTCGTGACATATTGTACTTTATGATAGTGGTAAAATTTTCTTCCGATATAACTTGCGTTTATTTTTGAAAAAAACGCAAATATGGCGAAAATTTTTAAAATTTTGCAATTTTCAAATTTTGAATTTTTATTCCCTTAAAGCAGAGAAATATATCACACAAAATAGTTAAGAAATAACATTTCCCACATGTCTACTTTACATCAGCACAATTTTGGAACCAAAATTTTTTTTTGTTAGGAAGTTATAAGGGTTAAAAGTTGACCAGCGATTTCTCATTTTTACAACAAAATTTACAAAGCCATTTTTTTTAGGGACCACCTCACATTTGAAGTCACTTTGAGGGGTCTATATGGCAGAAAATACCCAAAAGTGACGCCATTCTAAAAACTGCACCCCTCAAGGTACTCAAAACCACATTCAAGAAGTTTATTAACCCTTCAGGTGCTTCACAGTAACTAAAGCAACGTGGAAGGAAAAAATGAATATTTTACTTTTTAGCCACAAAAATTATCTTTTACAAACTTTTTTTTATTTTCACAAGGGTAAAAGGAGAAAATGGACAGATAAGGTTGTTATGCAATTTCTCCTGAGTACGCCAATACCCCATATGTGGGGGAAAACCACTGTTTGGGCACACGGCAGAGCTCGTAAGGGAAGGAGCGACGTTTGACTTTTTCAAACTAAAATTGGCTGGAATTTAGATTGGATGCCACGTCGCGTTTGGAGAGCCCCTGATGCGCCTAAACAGTGGAAACCCCCACAAGTGACACCATTTTGGAAACTAGACCCCCTAAGGTACTTATCTAGATCTGTTGTGAGCACTTTGAACCCTCAAGTGTTTCACAAAAGTTTATAAAGCCTGGGTGTGAAAAAAAAAAAATCAATTTTCCACAAAAATGATTTTTTAGTCCCAAATTTTTGAATTTTCCCAAGGAAATTGGAACCCAAAAGTTGTTGTCCAATTTGTCCTGAGTACGCTGATACCCCATATGTGGGGGGGGAAACTGGGCGCACAGCAGGGCTTGGAAAGGAAGTAGTAACGTTTTGGAATGCAGACGTTAATGGGGGTCATGTTCCGTTTGCAGTGCCCCAGATGAGCCTAAACAGTGGAAACCCCCCACAAGTGACCCCATTTTGGAAACTAGACCCCCTAAGAAACTTATCTAGATCTTTGGTGAGCACTTTGAACCCCCAAGTGCTTCACACAAGTTTATAATGCCCGGGCATGAAAATAAAAAATCCTATTTTTTTCCCACAAAAATTATCTTTTAGTCACTAATTTTTTATTTTCCCAAGGGTAACAGGAGAAATTGGACCACATAAGTTGTTGTACAATTTGTCCTGAGTACGCTGATACCCCATATGTGGGGAGGAACCACTGTTTGGGTGCACGGCAGAGCTCGGAATGGAAGGAGCACCATTTGACTTTTTCCAACCAAAATTGGCTGGAATTGAGTTTGGATGCCATGTTGCATTTGGAGAGCCCCTGATGTGCCTAAACAGTGGAAACCCCCCACAAATGACCCCATTTGGTAAACTAGACCCCGTAAGGAACTTATCTAGATTTTTGATGAGCAATTTGAACCCCCAAGTGCTTCACACAAGTTTATAACGTAGAGCCGTAAAATTTAAAAAATAATATTTTTTCCACAAAAATGATCTTTTCACCCCAATTTTTATTTTTCCAAGGGTAACAAGACTCCAAAAGTTATTGTGCAATTTGTCCTGAGTGCGCTGATACCCCATATGTGGGGGTAAACCACTGTTTGGGTGCATGGCAGAGTTTGGAAGGGAAGGAGCGCCGTCTGACTTTTTCAACGCAGAATTGGCAGGACGCCATGTCGTGTTTGGAGAGCTCCTGATCTGCCTAAACAGTGGAAACCCCCATAAATGACACCATTTTGGAAACTAGACCCCTCAAGGAACTTATCTAGATGTGTGGTGAGCTCTTTGAACCCCAGGTGTTTCACTAAAGTTTATAACGTACAGCCGTAAAATAAAAAATCTTTATTTTTTTTTACAAAAATGATTTTTTCGCCCCCAATATTTTATTTTCACAAGGGTAACAGAAGAAATTGGAACCCAAAAGTTGTTGTCCAATTTGTCCTGAGTACACTGATACCCAATATGTGGGCGAAAACTACTGTATGGGCACACGTCGGGGCTCGGAAGGGAAGTAGTGACGTTTTGGATTGCAGACTTTGATGGAATGGTCTGGGGGCGTCATGTCACATTTGGAGAGCCCCTGATGCACCTAAACAGTGGAAACCCCCCACAAGTGACCCCATTTTGGCAAATAGACCCCACAAGGAACTTATCTAGATGTGTGGTGAGCACTTTGAACCCCGAAGTGCTTCACAGAAGTTTATAACACACAGCCGTAAAAATAAAAAAATCCTTTTTTTTTACAAAAATGATTTTTTCACCCCCAATATTTTATTTTCACAAGGGTAACAGGAGAAATTGGACCCCAAAAGTTGTTGTTCAATTTGTCCTGAGTACGCTGATACCCAATATGTGGGAGAAAACTACTGTATGGGCGCACGTCAGGGCTCGGAAGGGAAGTAGTGATGTTTTGGATTGCAGACTTTGATGGAATGGTCTGGGTGCGTCATGTCGCATTTGGAGAGCCCCTGATGCGCCTAAACAGTGGAAACCCCCCACAAGTGACTCCATTTTGGAAAATAGACCCCACAAGGAACTTATCTAGATGTGTGGTGAGCACTTTGAACCCCGAAGTGCTTCACAGAAGTTTATAACGCACAGCCGTAAAAATAAAAAATCTTTTTTTTTTTTGCAAAAATGATTTTTTCGCCCCAATATTTTATTTTTACAAGGGTAACAGGAGAAATTGGACCCCAAAAGTTGTTGTCCAATTTGTCCTGAGTATGCTGATACCCAATATGTGGGAGAAAACTACTGTATGGGTACACGTTGGGGCTCGGAAGGGAAGTCGTGACGTTTTGGATTGCAGACTTTGATGGAATGGTCTGGGGGCGTCATGTTGCATTTGGAGAGCCCCTGATGCGCCTAAACAGTGGAAATCCCCAACAAGTGACCCCATTTTGGAAAATAGACCCCACAAGGAACTTATCTAGGTGTGTGGTGAGCGCTATGAAGCCCCAAGTGCTTCACAGAAGTTTATAATGTATAGCCGTAAAAACAAAAAAAATAATTTTTTTGTACAAAAATGATATTTTCGCCCCCAGTTTTTTATTTTCCCAAGGGTAACAGAAGAAATAGGACAAATTTCACAATAACTCTTGGGGTCCAGAGTACGCTGATACCCCATATGTGGGGATAAACTACTGTTTGGACGCATGGCAGAGCTCAGAAGTGAAGGAGCACCGTTTGACTTTTTCAACGCAGAATTGGCTGGAATTGAGATCAGACACCATGTCACATTTGGAGAGCCCCTGATGTGCCTAACCAGCGGAAACCCCCCAATTCTAACTCCAACCCTAACCCCAACACACCCCTAACCCTAGTCCCAACCCTGACCACAAACCTAACCCTAACACACCCCTAATCCCAACCCTAACCCTAATCCTAACTTTAGCGCCAACCCTAACCCTAACTTTAGCCGCAACCCTAACCCTAACCCTAATGGGAAAATGGAAATAAATACATTTTTTAAATTTTATTATTTTTCCCTAACTAAGGGGGTGATAAAGGGGGGTTTGATTTACTATTTATAGCGGGTTTTTATGATTGGCAGCTGTCACGCTAAAAGACGCTTTTTATTGCAAAAATAGTTTTTTGCATCGCCACATTTTGAGAGCTATAATTTTTGCATATTTTGGCCCACAGAGGCATGTGAGGTCTTATTTTTTTGCGGTACGAGTTGACGTTTTTATTTGTACCATTTTTGAGCAGGTGACATTTTTTGATCGCTTTTTATTTCGATTTTTGGGAGGTTAGAATGAACAAAAATCAGCAATTCATGAATTTCTTTTGGGGGAGGCGTTTTTATTGTTCCGCGTGTGGTAAAATTGATAAAGCAGTTTTATTCTTCGGGTCAGTACGATTATGGCGATACCTCATTTATATCATTTTTTTATGTTTTGGCGCTTTTATAGAATAAAAACAATTTTATATAAAAAATAATTATTTTTGCATCGCTTTATTCTGCGAGCTATAACTTTTTTTTTTTTCGCTGATGATGCTGTATGGCAGCTCGTTTTTTGCGGGACAAGATGACGTTTTAAGCGGTACCATGTTTATTTATATCGGTCTTTTTGATCGCGCGTTATTCCACTTTTTGTTTGGTGGTATGATGATAAAGCATTGATTTTTTGCTTCGTTTTTTTTTTTTATGGGGTTCACTAAAGGGGTTAACTAGTGGGACAGTTTTATAGGGGGGTCGTTACGGACACGGCGATACCAAATATGTGTACTTTTATTGTTTTGGTTTTTTTATTTACAGGAAGAAATGAATTTATTGGGGAATAATTTTTTTTTTTTTATTTATTTTGGATTTTTTTTTATAACATGTTTATTTTTATTTTTTTAACTTTTTTACTTTGTCCCAGGGTGGGACATCACTGTATTTTATCAGATCGCTGGTGTGACAGTGTGCACAGCACACTGTCACACCAGCGATCGCTCAGGCAGTGCAGCAGGCTTCTCAGTGCCTGCTTTCAGCAGGCACTGAGGAAGCCGCCTTCCTCCAGGACCCCGGCGCCATCTTGGATCCGGGTCCTGGGAGGGAGGAAGCCCTCAGAACAGCGCGATCACATCGCGCTGGTCTGAGGGTCTCAGGAGGGCGCGCAGGGAGCCCACTCCCTGCGCGATGCTTCCCTGTTCCCCCAGTACACCGCGATCATGTTTGATCGCGGTGTGCTAGGGGTTAATGTGCCGGGAGCAGTCCGTGACCGCTCCTGACACACAGTCACGGGTGTCAGCTGTGATAATCAGCTGACACCCGGCGGCGATTAGCTGCGCTCCCCCCAGGAGCGCAGCTGATCGCCTATGACGTACTATCCCGTCCATGGTCAGATTGTCACGGGTTTTATGGACGGGATAGTATGTCTAATGTCAGAGAGGGGTTAACCCATTCGCCACCGCTACAGGGCAATGGGAATAGATGGGCAAAGTGCCAGAAAGGGCGAATCTAATTATAGATTTGTCTTTTCTGGGGTGTCTGGGGGCAGATGTTAGTAGCCAGGGGGGGGCAAAAATAATGGTCCCTCTCTGGGCTATTATTATCTGCCCCGACTCGCTAGCTTTGTCTGTCTGGTTGAGAAAAAAGGGCGGGAGCCCACGCATTTTTTTTCAACAATTTTACACCTCATATATATATATAACATGTCATTGAATTTGTGACACATATATATATATATATATTTATATTTATAGTTCATACACTTCTACATAGTATAATAGCCGCTAATTCAATTGCCGGCTTTTGTGAAAATGCAGAACCCGACATGAAATGACACATGGTTTACATAGAGTTAACCATGTCATTCATGTTGTTTGATCTATTGTTTTCACTAACAATTACATGAGTGTATGTGTGCAAAATTTCACACCTGTAGGGGTTAATTAAAGGTGTAAATTCGTAGCAAAAAAGTCCGTTTTTTTTACAACGAATTTACACCTTTAATTAACCCCTACAGTTGTGAAATTTTGCACACATACACTCATGTAATTGTTTGTGCAAATCAGATATCAAACTACATGAAAAGACATGGTTAATTCTATGTAAACCAAGTGTCATTTCATGTCGGGTGCTTCTGTCTTTTCACAAAAGCCGGCTTTACCCGGCAATTGAATCAGAGGCTATTTTACTATGTAGAAGTGTATAAACTATAAATATATGTATATATATATGTCACAATGACATGTATATATATATATATATATATATATATGTATTCTATGTGTGTATATTTAGTGTTTACAAGGAAAGAAAGGGTTTTTTTTAGTTACGATATTTCTGTCCCATAGACTTGCATTGGATTTTCGGTATCGGAATCGGTATCGCCGATACTTTTGGGGTATCGGCGATACCCATTCCGATCCGATACTTCTTGATATCGGAAAGTATCGCTCAACCCTAGTTATGATCCAAAAACAGACAGTATGATAAGTACGTGCCTACTATTTATTTTCTACACTGTCAGACAGAAGGTCTGAAGTAGTCTGAAACATACCTCCTTTTCACTAGTAGCTCAGCTCCTTCTCTAATCTTTCCACATATTGTATGATGCAGCTCTGTCTGCTTAGATTGGCTTCTGTATATAAGCACAAGAACCGCTCCACACACCAGAATGTCTGCGCATATTAACATGAGTTCTCTTACAATAATGATAGCATGATAACGTACAAAAAATTAAACATCAAAAAGTAGAGAGGCAGGCTCTCAGGTAATTACAATGTGCACAATTATCACAGATAATATTATTGCATTATTTGCCACACCGTTTGGTAGTTAATCTTTAAGTAATGCTTAATATTAGAAATATATAATGCTGGTTTGAATATTTTTTTTTTTTATAATTTATCATTGACAGATAACAAGTAACTTGTTGACCATAGAACTATCATATAGTCCATCATATTAAACTTTCATCCAAGAGTTGGCCAAACTTTACTAAATTGCCACCATCTAATATTTATAGCTGAATAAAATCCCTCTAAACAATCAGCTTCAATACTTTTACCCAAAAAAAAAAAGTTAACAGCTACATAAAAACTTAGTTGAAAGAGACTACTATAAACACATTTAATTAAGCTGTCACTCCTGGCAAACTTTTAACAAATGGCTTATACTGCACCTGTCTTAACCGCTGTAGTTCTTCTATTTCTAATAGTACAGGCGATGGAGTTTCCCTACCCAGTTTCCTTACAGCACTATTCACAGAATGCTTCAGGGCAGGAGAACAGTTGGATTCTTGCCACATAAATGAAAGAAACTGAAGCCACAGAACCTATGGCTGTGACTGGCGGTTCCTCGTCTATAGAGTCAAGTGCCCCTAAATTGTACTTACACAATGCCATACATTTTAAATCTGTGATAAAAATATTATCAAAATAATCAGGTTGTTATATACATTTTTTAAAATTAACTTGGATGCGGTGGTCATATTGTAGCTATTTTTCAGAAAATACTTGATTTGATGAGTATATTTGAAAGCGAAATGCTTAGATGACATCTCTTGGTATTCTGTATTTCACCCAGAATACATACATTTTATCCACTAGTTTAGTTTACAAACATAAAAAAATACTTTTCTTCTAGAAAAAAAGCAATTAGAAGAAAAATCTTTTGGAAGTTATTTAGATAAACAATATGTGAAGATTTATATATTCTACTGCCAAATGCTATGAAATGCAGGATGATCTTTGGGATGTAAGTTAGCAATGTAGAGGTGTTCTTGTCGATAGTACTATGAATGAGCTGGTGTGCTTAAATGCATAAAACAAGATACAACATGCAGCAGTACATACAGTTTGGGCCATTGTGCCTATGAAAGCAATAAAGGGGACATGGTGCTTTTACAAGTTAGTATTTTCACTTCTTGTGATGTCTGTTAGGCCTCATATGTAAAGATAAATTAAAAATTTAATCTGTTTCCATGTGATGTTCAAAATAAGTAATGTATATTGTAATCTGTCCCGTGGGGGTACCATATAGCAGAAAACATTTTAACATTTTCCTCATCATTGCTCTTGTAGTCTAAGAATAAAATCAGTACTCATAAGTACCTCTACATGAAACTGTATATATACATTCGATTTCCTGTTCTTCTTACTTTGCTTTAAAGGGTTTTGTAACAATACAGGATCTGATGAAGGATTCCAAGATTTTCTTTTCAAAGCAATGCATATGAAAATAAATTTGGAAGTTCAACAATCGCAGAGGTGCAAAAATCGCCATAGGTTAACACCAACCAGCACCACAGTACATTATGGTACTAACGAAAAAAAAACTGATATAAATTATAGGAAAAAAAACATAAATCAAATATACAAAGGGGATATATTAAAATAAACCCAAGAAAAAAACTCTTAGAAAATAACTTTTATTAATTAACAATTTAAATAGAATAAGGAATAGTAAGTACGTCCCATAAATAAAGTGAAAGAAAGGGGTCAATGATATCAACAGGTAAGACCACCCAAAAAGACCAAGCTAGACTAAAAAGTCTAAAGGGGGGTGAAATGCATATAAACAATAAAAAGTATTTTTCCTGCTAGACAAACCTACTTTCATCTGGAACAATTACATTTAAATGCATAAAAAATGTAACCAGATAGCTGTTTACTCAAATTCACATATTCATAATAGAGATAAATCAAATGTAAACATAGACAGCAAACTTTGATAACGTTCAACATCAGGTTTCATCCAGATAAAGTGTTGATGTTCATATAGATGACAAATATTGTGTTTTCTGGGTTGTGTAGTCTAATTACAATGAGGAATAATAACTAAATGCATAACTCTTCATCCAGACAATATATCCATCTAGATGTACAGAAAAATGGTAGACAGCGATAGCCCTCAACATAGTCATAGGCCCATAATAGGATCCATGATTGATCAAAATTGTTCTGAAGATTAAATATAGGATGATATATTTATACAACTCCTGTAGAACATCAGCAGTTGTATATGTTGTATATCTATGCACGTGCACCTATCCTAATGAATTATTTAAGAAATAACAAATTACAGCTACGGGTAAGGAAAATTGACACATTGGGGACATTAATCATTTGAAGGATACTGCATTGGTCAATGTAGTCCAAAAACATTAAGGTGACACAAAATCAATTTTATTTAAAGTAATTGAAGTCAAACCACTTGTAATTACTCTTGATGAAAATAAGGGTTGTCTAGCTAGACATATTCTTTTTATTGTTTATAAACACTTCAGAAATTTATTTATGGGTGGCGCAAATGGTATTATGAGGTCACAATAAGGTTATGTGGGATAGACAATGTTGAGCCCCACATCTAATTACTGGATGCCAACCTCCGCAGTCAGGAAGGGTCAATGAGGTACAATACACTCCCCTTATCCCCTTTAGACTTTTTAGACTAGCCTGATCTTTTTGTGCTTTCATACCTGTTGATATCTTTAATCTTTTTCACATTATTTATGGACATATTTATTATTCTTTTTTCTATTGCAATCATTAAGTAATAAAGCCTATAAATTATGCAATCATGGGTACAAAACACAAATATTTTTTAGAAAAGAAATATCACATATTTTCTCAAATTTTATAATCAATGTTACAGAAAAAAGAATATCGCAATCTTATTTTTTTGCTGTCCTTGCTTGTATAGTTTATTTATTTAGTTTCCACAACACTTTACAAGCAGCATTGCTACTGTTCCCATGGGGCTCGCAATCTAAGTTCCCTGTCAGTATGTCTTTGATATCTTTGGAGTATTGGAGAATACTGGAGCACCAGGAGGGAGCCCACAAAACATGGGGAAAACAAAAAACTATT
Source organism: Oophaga sylvatica (assembly GCA_033576555.1). Classification (NCBI taxonomy): domain Eukaryota; kingdom Metazoa; phylum Chordata; class Amphibia; order Anura; family Dendrobatidae; genus Oophaga; species Oophaga sylvatica. The sequence goes on along the minus strand of JARQOD010000006.1, from coordinate 191,903,461 downwards.
TGCAGATGTTGTCATTTGGTGGGATTTTAACCCGGGACCATAGCACTGCAAAGCTGAAATGTTAGCGACTGAAGTATTAAGCTGGGAAAGAAAGCTAAATCCCAGGGGAAAAAAAAGTGACTATAAAGATCCAAGAAAAATATTAAATATATTTATTATATTCATTTTCAATACAAAGATAAATAAGTTAAATGCATTAAAGCAAAGATGCCTCAAAGAGCAGGGAATGCAGTATCGGTCTAACAGTTTATATAATATAGCCAGAGCTAGTATGGTAGGCACCGCGTCCCTCCACCGTGATGGGTGTTTCGCTTTGCTTCTTCCAGGTCATGCACCCTGGAATAAGCAAAGCGGAATGCGCATTTGGGTGGACAGACGCGACACCTACCATGCTAGCTCTTCAGCCAAAAGGAACCACATTGTTTAAGGTAATACTATCTTCATTTTGACTGTGCCATTAATTTCACTTTGAATGTACAACTTTGTGCTGCATGTTTATTCATCAATACAGTCATGGGAAAGTGTTGGCACCCTTGAAATTGTTCCAGAAAAGGATGTATTTCTGGATAGAAAATTGTTACAAGTACATATGTTTTGTTATAAACATGTTTATTTTCTTTATGTGTATTGGAACACCACAAAAAAAAAAACAGAGAAAGAGGCAAACTGAACATAATTACACACAAAACCACAAAAATGTACCAGATAAAATTGTTGTTATCCTCAACTTAATATTTGGTTGCACACTCTTTGGAATAAATAACTGCAATCAATCGCTTCCTTTAACCATCACAAAGCTTCTTACACTTCTCATCTGGAATTTTGGACAACTCTTATTTTGCAAACGGCTTCAGGGCTCTCATAATTGAAAGGTACCTTATCCCAACAGAAATTTTAAGATCTCTCCACAAGTGTTCAATGGGATGTAGATTTGGACTCATTGCTGGCCACCTTAGAACTCTCCAGTACTTTGTTTCCATCCATTCCTGGGTGCTTCTTGAAGTATGTTTTGGGTTATTGTCCTGCTGGAAGACCCATGACTTAGGACACAATTCCAGCTTTCTAACACTGGGCACCACATTGCGACCCAATAGCCTTTGGTAATCTTGAGATTTATGATGGGTTGCACACAGTCAAGACACCCAGTGCCAGAGACAGCAAAACAACCCCAAAACATCTTTGAACCTCCACCATATTTGACTGTAGGCACTGAGTTCTTTTCTTTATAGGCCTCATTCCATTTTCAGTAAACGGTAGAATGATGTGTTTTTAAAAAACTCTATCTTGGTTTCATCTGTCCAGAAGGATTTTGGCTGACTCATGTAAATTTTGGCAAACTGCATTCTAGCTTTTTTATGCTCCTGAATCTGTAGTGAGGTCCTCCTGGGTCTCCTGCCACAGAGTTTCATTTCATTTACATGTTGATGGATAGTTTGTGCTGACATTGATGCACCTAGAGCGAGAAGGACAGCTTGAATTTCTTTGGAACTTCAAGGGGGCTGGTTTTCCATCATCTGGACTATCAAGATCTCTGGAGATGGAACTGTAGCCATGAGATTGTTGATATTTTTCAACAACTTTGGTTTTCAAGTCCACAGACAGTTTTCTTCTCTTTCTGTTCTTCATGCTTAATGTGGCACAAATAGACACGATGCAAATATTTAGTCAACTTCTTCCCTTTTTATCTGGATTCAGGTATGATTTTCATATTGCCCATAGCTGTTACTTGCCACAGGTGAGTTTAAACTAGCATCACTGTTAGGGTCTGCGGAACGCACCTAATAGATATTGTAGAGAGGTGCGTTCGCAGCCCGGGGTCCACCGTGCAGGCGAAGCCCGCTGCTAGTAAGATGGCGAAAGTAGCAAACTCTGTTATCCCGCAGAGTCACTAAAATAAACGCCGTAGCGCGCTGTGGCAGTTAGTGCGAACTCTGTTAATCCCCAGAGCTGCTAACGGAATGCCACAGCGCTATATGGCGATAAGTACGAACTCACTTAACTTCAGTGAGCCGCAAAGTAAAACTCTAGGGCGCTGAACCAGCGTTATAAAGCGAACCCTGTTGCGTCACAGAGCCGCTGAGAAAAAGACTGTGTCATGTTAGACTCACAGGGATACACAGATAACTGCTGTGCAGATAGCAGTCCGTGATCATGCAGACAGCATCGCAATCAAGCAATCTCCTCACCGGAGAAGCCGGTATTCTAGGGCTTATTTCAGCCAAGCCTAATCACGTGCATCCAAATCTCCTCACCGGAGAAGCCGGTATTCTAGGGGCTTATTTCAGCCGAGCCCTAACCACATGCGTACATGATCACACTGGCGCAAAGCACATAATGCAATTGATACTAGCGCATGGCGGCCCAGCCATGCCACCCTTTTATAGTAACAGCTACAGGACCTGCCAGAAAAAGGACCAATGAGAAACTGTTCCAAAACACATGTAGTTTCAGGACCTTCCTGGCGGACCAATAGGAGCTGCTGCAGTACCTGAACATGTGACCCCTGATCTCCAATGAGAGATCTTACCCTGGGCATGCTCAGAAGTGGAAACGCAGGACTTCGTCCCAAAGTCGTCTGCTCCAGCACTGGCTATAATAGAAGATCCAGGAGGTGCAGCAGCAAGTCTCTGCACAGTATTGGAATGGGCAAGACGCTGGGACCAACGTCTCTGCTGAGCAGGCTCCACTGCAGACGGAGATGGATGGGAGACCGCAGCAGGGAAGGCTCGAGATTCCCCCTGTGCAGAAGCGGGAACTCGACCCCTAACATTACCCCCCTCTAGGACCCTTCCTTCCTTGGGCCTCGCTACGCTCGAAGGCAGCAATGAGCTGCGGAGCCTGAATACGCTCAGCAGGCTCCCATGACCTATCCTTAGGCCCATAACCCCTCCAATCCACCAAATAAAACTTTTTGCCACGTACCACCTTGCACCCCAGAATAGCATTCACCTCATAATCGTCCGTAGATGAACCCGATGTCCCGGCAGATGACTCGGAAAACCGGTACAAGTATACAGGTTTCAGGAGGAGACATGGAATGTGTCGGTGACACCCAGTCGTGGCAGAAGGGCTAACCGGTAGACCACAGGATTGACCTGTTCAAGGACCTTGAAGGGACCCAAGAAGCGAGGTGCGAACTTAGTGGACTCTACTCACAGCCTGATGTTACGGGCAGAGAGCCACACTAAGTCGCCAGGGGCAAAAGTCAGATCGGGGCACCGATGTGCGTCGGCGGATGACCTCATTCTCTCCTTGGAGGCCTGAATGGCATCCTGAGTGTGGTCCCAAATGTCCCTTGCCTCCACAGTCCAGTCTGCCACCCTGGAGTTGGCGGAAGACAAAGGCATAGGTACGGGAACCCGCGGATGCTGACCATAATTAAGGAGAAATGGGGTTTGTTCAGTGGAATCAGCCACAGCGTTGTTTAATGCATACTCCGCCCACGGTAACAAGGATGCCCAGTCATCCTGCCTAGCTGAAACAAAATGTTGCAGATATGTGACCAAGGTCTGGTTGGCCCTCTCTACCAACCCATTCGTCTCGGAATGATAAGCAGAAGAGAGATTTAACTCAACACTGAGAAGGCGACAAAGCTCTCTCCAGAACCGAGACGCAAACTGGGGACCCCGGTCGCTGACAATTTTGTCCGGCATACCGTGTAAGCGGAAGATATGTTTGATAAACAGTGTCGCCAAGGCCCGTGCAGAAGGTAACCGGGGTAGCGGCATCAAGTGCACCATTTTGGAGAAGTGATTGGTGATAACCATATGATGGTGCACCCACGAGATTTTGGGCAAGCCTACCACAAAGTCCATCCCGACCATTTCCCAAGGCCTGTCTGCCACCGGCAATGGGTAAAGTAACCCAGCTGGCCATTGACGAGGGGACTTATTTTTGGCACAGGAGACACATGCCCGAATATAGTCTCCAACGTCCCGGACCATATGCGGCCACCAGTATGTCCTCGCGAGTAGCTCAGATGTCCTTTTTTTCCCAAAATACCACCCATCCTGGACGAATGGGCCCAAGAGAGAACCTCCGGTCGCAAATTAGATGGTACAAAGGTCTTGCCCGAAGGGACAGACTCTAGCGACACGGAGCTAACAGTTCTCAGGCTCTCAGAGGGGACAATAAGCCGTGGCTCCCCTCCTCCTCAGAAGACACAACGGAGTGAGAGAGAGAGCATCAGCCCGAATGTTCTTCTCTCCCGACAGAAAATGGAGGGTGAAGTGAAAGCGGGAGAAAAACAAGGACCATCTGGCTGATGGGAATTTAGCCGCTGGGCAGTTTGTAAATACACCAGATTTTTGTGATCTGTGAAGACTTAGAAGGTAAAGCGAGCCCCCTCCAACAGATGCCTCCACTCCGAGAAGGCCAACTTCATTGCTAGCAACTCCCTGTCCCCGATGGAATAATTCCTCTCCGCTGGTGTGAAGGTCTTGGAGAAAAAGAAGCACCGGTGTTTCCGACCTTGAGCATCCTTTTGGAAGAGGACTGCACCAGCACCAACGGACGAGGAATCCACCTCCAATATAAATGGCTTATCAACATCGGGGAGATGTAGGATAGGAGCGCTAGCAAAATGGGACTTAATAGAAGTGAAGACCTTGGAGACCTCTTCAGACCACATTTGGGATTTGCTCCCTTTTTGGTGAGGGCTACCATGGGAGCTACCAAAGTTGAGAAGTGAGGGATAAACTGGCGGTAGTAATTAATGAACACCATAGAGCGCTGCACCGCCTTGAGAGAATGGGGTTCTTGCAGTCCATCACCGCCTGTAGTTTGGCAGGATCCATAGCCAATCCCTGGGCGGAGATGATATAGCCCAGGAAGAGTAAGGACTCCTGCTCAAACACACATTTCTCCTACTTTGCGTAGAGGGAATTTGCCCGTAAGAGGTCGAAGACTCTGCAGACATCTCTCCGGTGGGAGTCAATATCTGGGGAAAAGATGAGAATATCATCCAGATAGACTACGACTGAGGTGGAGAGCATATCCTGGAAGATGTCATTAACAAAGTCTTGGAAGACGGCTGGGGCATTACAGAGCCTGAGGGGCATCACCAGATATTCGTAGTGCCCGTCCCTGGTATTAAAAGCCGTCTTCCATTCGTCCCCCTCACGGATGCGAATCAGGTTATAAGCACCCCGCAGATCTAATTTCGTAAATACCCCTGCCCCCCATAGCCTATCAAATAGCTCAGAAATCAGGGACAACGGGTATTTATTCTTGACGGTGATGGCATTAAGACCCCTGTAATCGATGCATGGACGTAACTCTCCATTCTTCTTCTGCACGAAGAAGAACCCCGCCCCTGCAGGTGACACTGACTTCCTAATGAATCCTCTTGCCAGGTTCTCCTGAATATATTGAGACATAGCCTCCATCTCCGGGAGAGAAAGGGGATAGACCCATCCCAGAGGAGGTTCTGCTCCGGACAAGAGGTCAATAGGACAGTCATAGTGACGGTGAGGCGGAAGGATTTCCGCAGCCTTTTTGGAGAATATGTCTGCATACGACCAATAGTATTTAGGAAGTGAAGTAAGATCTGCGGGTATCTCTGTAATGGCCACCTGAATGCATTCCCTCAAACATCTGCCTTTACATGACTCACCCCAACCCAAATCCTCCCAGAGATCCACTCAATGTGTGGGGAGTGGAAACGGAGCCAGGGCATCCCCAACAAAATCTCGTCTATTCCCTCGGGAATAACCAGAAGTGAGATAATCTGATGGGAAGGGGACATTGACAACGTGAAAGGGATGGTCTGATGTTTGATTGGTGAAGGCAGTGTCGACCCATTCACTACTCAAACAGTCACGGGTTTGGCGAGCATCACCAGAGGTATAGAGTGGCGGAGAGCGAAGGTAGAGGACATGAAATTTCCTTCGGCTCCAGAGTCCACACAAAGCGTGACTGTTAAAGTGGATGAGCCAAAATAGATTGTCCCCCTAAAGGACAACTTGGAGGCGTGTACCGCTGTGTCTAGTGAACCCCCTCCAATGGTTACTAGACCGGTCGTTTCCCCGACCGCTGTGGACATTTATTAGCATAATGCCCTACTTGTTGGCAAGCATTACAAGTCACAGTACTCGAGCGGCCCGAGACTTAGGTCTCGCTCGAGAAATCTCCATGGCCTCAGGGGAATCGGCACCAGAATGGAAGATTCAAGAGGTCTGGCGAAGGTGGTAGCCAGCCGAACCTCTGCCTACACTGGGCCCGCTCCAACCTTAAAACGGAGGTCGATGCGGTAGATATGGTAATGAGGTCCTCCAGTGTGGCAGGAATCTCCCTGGTGGGACAAGGCATCCTTCACATGGTCTGCCATTCCCCTTCAGTACACTGGTATAAGGACTTTATCTGGCCACTCCAGCTTAGAGGCCAGAGTCCGAAATTGGACAGCGAACTGGCTGACCATGGATGAACCCTGGGTGATTGCCAACAGTTTGGAGAGCCGTATCGTGGGTGACGCGAGGTCCTAAAAAGACCTGTTTCAGAGTGTCCAAGAAGGGAGGAGCACTCTGCACCACACATCATCACGCTCCCACAACGGCGTGCCCACTCCAACGCCCTACCCGACAAAAGGGATATGATAAAACCCACTTTCAACCCGCTCCGTGGGAAAATGTGCAGCCAGAAGCTCTAGATGTATGGAGCACTGACTGACGAAACCTCGACATTGTTTACTGTCACCGGTAAACTTGTCTGGAAGTGGGAGGCAGGAAATAGTCAGAACAGGGGTGGCAGAGGACAAACTGGCTGAAGCCACACTAGCAGCCTGAACCGCGACTGCGGTAAACAAACACAGCTGAGGTTGTGCGCTCTAGAGTCGCCAACCTACCCTCCAGCTGCTGGATATACCGCTGCAGATGCTGGTCGTCCGCCATGTTACCAGCCAGACCCTGGCACTAGTATACTGTTAGGTCTGCGGAACGCACCTAATAGATATTGTAGAGAGGTTGCGTTCGCAGCCCGGGGTCCACCGTGCAGGC
>JARQOD010000006.1:191822731-191896369 GCA_033576555.1 Oophaga sylvatica | reverse complement strand
TTTATGTATTTTAAAAAATAATCCTTATGTAACCCCTTAATGACAAGGCTTGAAAAGGCCTTAAATGGGGTTCGTAAGTAGTGAACAATTATTCTTTGATGTACCTAATTTGCCAGTAATAAAAAAAAAACACACTTACCTCTGGAACTGGCATTACTCCTCTGCTTTGAGCTCAGTGTTAATACAGGGTAATATACAGGAAAAATTTATCTTAGAACTGTGTTAGCCAGTAGATAGAAAAATATTACAATTTGAGAGTCCCCAGTGGTTGCTACTAGAGTTGAGCGAAACAGGTCATTCATTTTCAAAAGTAGCCGATTTTCAACAAAGTCGGGTTTCATGAAACGAAACCCGACCGTGGAGTGAGTTCAGTCACGTGTTCGGTGATCATTTTGCTGGAGTCGGTTTTCCCTACACTTTAAGCGCCTTTTCTCGGCCAATGAGCAAGGACGCAGGCTGTGGGCAATGGGATGACATAGCCAGCGGCCATCACCAACTTAGAGAAGGGCATTGCAGCGATTGGCTGACTTTCAGTGGCGTCACAGTGCATATTAAATCCCTCAGCACCAACCGCCATTTTACATCTGCCGAACTCAGTGTAGGGGAAGGTTGCTGGCGGTGCGTCTGAGCAGGGAGAGAGTTAGGCAGGGCCTAAAAAAAAATTACTTTCTGCTGATAGCGATTAGCTGTACAGTGACTGTGCAGTGAGAGGGGAGGATTTTGCTGTGTGCAGCAACGCTGGTTCTTAGGCTGCCTGCCTGCCAGTGACGCTGTAGAAATTGCTTGTGTGGAGCATCAGCTTTGATTAGTAGGCTGCATGACTGTGATAAGGGGGCAATTTATTCCCCATTGACTTGCATTGGAGTCGGATTTTCGACTCCGACCCGACCATTTCCGTTAGTCGGCCGACTTCGTTCGACTCGACTTTTAAGAAAGTAGGGTTTCACGAAACCCGACTCGACCCGAAAAACGGGAAAGTCGCTCATCTCTAGTTGCTACCTTTTAATGGCTAACTGAAAAGATGGTAACAAACAGCAAACTTTACAAGAATACTCAGGTCTCTTCATCATGCCTAATGTAGCACAAAATCTGGAAAGTCACATATTTATACACAACAGGACACAGGAATAATGCACTAAATAAGACTGGTGATGAGAAGGGAGAGAAAACACAGTTAACATCAATTCAGTTAGAAAAAATGATCAAAATGCAGTATTTACCCCAAAAAGTTGTCAGCATTATTATTTCTTTACATTAAAACTTGAAGAAAAAATGTTTACAAAAATGATTGCAGTTTTTATGATGTTGCAAATGATACTGATTTATTAAGTGCCTTGCACCAAAACTGTTTGAACAGTGTCTACTTTTTAATGTAACTTGTGATTGCAAATGTTTATACTAGTCTCAGCCAGTTTCACCAACTGTATGAAAAGTGGAGAAGATGGCAGAGGTGGCTCGACAAATTCATTATATTAAAAACCACAATGTGGTGTAAATTACGACAGAAATACACTTTGTCACTGAGTGGCTGACCTGTACAACACATCAGTCTCAATAAATCATGGACACAGTTTCCATAAAAAGATCCAAAAACTACTCTAAAGCAATGTATTTCATATTTACCAAGGTTGGCGTAAGGCTCAAGTAACATACATCATATGTATAGGCTAACAGAACCAGGCCATGATGATTCGGGGCTTTGAAAAAGGCCCAAAAATTATGTTTGTGAGCCACTGTTTCCTAGAGTGCATTTTTTAAAAAAAGGCCCCATAAATATATGTGTAAAGTCATTGTTTCCGAGAGTGAGGCACAAACAGAACAGAAGGGCCATAAAGCTTATAGGTGTCTATTTATTCCCAAGCTTTGCCTAATCTGTTTAGTGTTAACATAGATGAACACTTATTCACTTCAGACAGATACAGTGTGCAGCTGTTCACCTACAGGCAAGCAGGAGCTCATATTATCACTTAATTGCAGGTTGCCAATCAACCACTTAATTCCATAGGCTGCAGGTAATCAAATTAAAAACGTTCACATTTTTCATAGCAGAAAATTGTTTAGAAAATAGTAGCGGCGCGCTAGTTATTCTTCACCGATATTTTCACTTGTTCACCCTGCTTGTTTTCTCTGTGTATGAGACACAAATCATCCTGTTTTCTATGGTTGGAGTTACTAATATATGTGATTACGGTAGTTGTTATTTTAATTAGGAAAACATACCTACGGTTTAGTTTCTAGACCAGCAAGGAAGCTTGTGAGTTTTGTGTTCTAATTCCCACAGTGCAGGCTTTGCACAATATACAGTCACATAATGAGACAAGATAATTATAGCTTTGTAGAGGCTGAACACACCTGCGTGCACATCAAAACCAGTTATTAAGAGTCTTGTAATTGGTTGTCAGATCCATAGGACTTTAAAATTATGAGATCAATCACCAAGTTTACAGGATTCTTTCAGGACACGACTTAGCCCTTCAAAAGTGTACAATACCTTCTTTATAGTTACACCGAGCAGACAGAGTATTGTCACCTCTTGTATGTCTTTGCTTGTCTTCAGCTAATTATAGAAATTAGAGTATTACTATAAATTTAAATATTTGGTATTATAACAGTCATAACAGTTTGTAGTCAATGGTGTAATTGAAGTCTTTGTAGTTATTCTGTACTAAAGTGTGAAAATAAAAGGAAGTAATAATACCAATAATACCTTTTTACTAAATAAAAATCTAAGAATTTTTCTAAACTACGACTACGGTATTTAATTTCAAAGGTTTTCATCCACATATTTATTGGTGAGAAACTCCCAAACATATACATTAACACCATTATTGTTAATAATATTATGATAGCAGGGCAAGGTAATAATCATAAAATTCTTGCAAAAAATATATTTATATTTATGCAAAATGAATAAAAAGCCCATTTGCATGCATGTGTGTCTTTATGAAAAGTAAAAATATGATAAACAATTACAGTATAAACACTTACTAATGTGCAGTGTAAATCAGTCCTGCATTTCTAAAGGTCTTTTCCTGAACTCATGCTCAGATGTGCAGCTGCACAAAAATGTCATTTTGAAAAGTAAGCAAAAATGCAACAGTTTTACAGTGTGAACTCAGCTCAAGAATGGATGCCATGGATTATTCATTTTTATTCTTTATTATATTGTATCTTATGGCATGTCTTAAGAAAAAAAGCTATTAACATATAGATTTGGGGTTAATCTGAAGGTTATTAGCGTTAGTATCCTGCCTGGTGTCCACAGTTATTTGAACGCTATGGGGAGAAAATGATCTTTAATCCCCTCTGCAGCATTCGGGTTTCAGTCACAGGTGGGTGCCGAGACCGGTTCAGTCACCCCTGAAAATACAGAGCGGCGGCTGTGACAGCACCCCTGGCCCTGACTAACATTAGCTCTGCATAGGGGCCGGCTGTCAGTCAGTGCCAGGGGCTTGGCTACAGTCACCACTCTGTATACTCAGATCGGGGACTGAACCCGAACCAGAATTACACCAGTAACTGAAACCCAAATTCTGCCGGGGGAATAAAGTTCATTTTTCCCCTCAGCGTTTGGCTAAGTGTAGGCTCCGGGCAGTTTAGTAATGCTATTAACCTTCAGATTAACCCCATATCTGCAGGTTAATTGTGTTATTTCTGGTGACAGGTTCCCTTTAAACTTTTTTTTTAAATGCTTTAGTGCTAAAGGAGCCTGATACAGCAGCCATAAGTTTTGCTAAATAGCATTGTCTAATGCCAAATTCAAGTGTCCAGGAGACTTAGGGCCAGTACTGAAGTCAAAGTCTGTAGTCAGACTGTGATATTTTGGACATTTAATTCGGACTAATAGGGAGTCAGAGTAAATATTAACCATGCACACCAGACATGTAAATTGTGACTTACTAGCTTAAGTGTAAGCTCACATGGAGATTTTTAATGAAGATTTTGAAAAAAGTTGTGCTTCAAGTTGTTTAGTGCCGAGGAATCGCTGCTCTTTTTCCTGGTTGGCTTGAATACATTTCTTCGCAGCACTGTGTGGGGCAGTGGTCAGAACAGTGGACCTTCATTCTTACAAATACAGAGTTATGCCAGGTCACAACCCAGGCAGGTGAGCATATACAATCCTTCACTCGCTGTGTCATATTTAAAGTGTAAATTAGAGCGCCTTTTCTCTTTTTCTTTATTTAAATTTTCACTTTATCTGTTAAAAAAAAGTAATAAAGGGTTCACGCACACTTGCATATAAAAAATCGATCCCATGTTTATCCAGAAGAGTGGGTCGATTTTTCTCACTTGTCATCCGAGTGCCATCCGTATACAATCTGTTTTTGTACTCAGAAGCTATTAATCTTTTACAGGACCATTTACAGTTTTCCCTCTGACAGAATTGTAATATATCCATAAAAATCGAAAGTCACACTGATGTATGGTATGTGATTTTTTTTCTCACACCCATCAGATTTCAGAGTGAAATCACAGCATGCTATGATTTTTTTCTCATGCCGAAAACAGCTGAGAGAAAATCTGCAGATCTGCACTGCCTCATTAAATAACATTAGTCAGATTTTTTTATTGGATTCCACTCATCCGATTAATGCGCTAGTGTGAACGAGTCCTTAACCCCTTAATGCCATCGGACGTACTATCCCGTCCATGGTACCTGGGCCCGTATGACCATGGACGGGATAGTACGTCTCGTGCGATCGGACGCGCTCCCTGGGGGAGCGCAGCCGATCGCGGCCGGGTGTCAGCTGATTATCACAGCTGACACCCATGACTGTGTGTCAGGAGCGGTCACGGACCGCTCCCGGCACATTAACCCCTTGCACACCGTGATCAAACATGATCGCGGTGTACTGGGGGCACAGGGAGGATCGCGCAGGGTGGGGGCTCCCTGCGCGCCCCCCTGAGACCCTCAGAGCAGCGCGATGTGATCGCGCTGTTCTGAGGGCTTCCTCCCTCTCAGGACCCGGATCCAAGATGGTGCCGGGGTCCTGGAGGGAGGCGGCTACCTCAGTGCCTGCCGAGAGCAGGCACTGAGAAGCCTGCTGCACTGCCTGAGCGATCGCTGGTGTGACAGAGTGCTGTGCACACTGTCACACCAGCGATCTGATAAAATACAGTGATGTCCCACCCTGGGACAAAGTAAAAAAGTTAAAAAAATAAAAATAAACATGTTTTAAAAAAAAATCCAAAATAAATAAAAAAAATATATATATATTCCCCAATAAATTCACTTCTTCCTGTAAATAAAAAAAACAAAGCAATAAAAGTACACATATTTGGTATCGCCGCATCCGTAACGACCCCCCCCTATAAAATTGTCCCACTAGTTAACCCTTTTAGTGAACCCCTTAAAAAAAAAAAAACGAAGCAAAAAATCAATGCTTTATCATTATACCGCCGAACAAAAAGTGGAATAACACACGATCAAAAAGACCGATATAAAAAATCATGGTACTGCTGAAAACGTCATCTTGTCCCGCAAAAAACGAGCCATCATACAGCATCATCAGCGAAAAAATAAAAAAGTTATAGCTCGCAGAATAAAGCGATGCAAAAATAATTATTTTTTATATAAAATTGTTTTTATTCTATAAAAGCGCCAAAACATGAAAAATGATATAAATGAGGTATCGCAATAATCGTACTGACCCGAAGAATAAAACTGCTTTATCAATTTTACCACACGCGGAACGGTATAAACGCCTCCCCCAAAAGAAATTCATGAATTGCTGATTTTTGTTCATTCTAACCTCCCAAAAATCGAAATAAAAAGCGATCAAAAAACGTCACGTGCTCAAATATGGTACCAATAAAAACGTCAACTCGTACCGCAAAAAATAAGACCTCACATGACTCTGTGGGACAAAATATGCAAAACTTATAGCTCTCAAAATGTGATGATGCAAAAACTATTTTTGCAATAAAAAGCGTCTTTTAGCGTGACAGCTGCCAATCATAAAACCCGCTATAAATAGTAAATCAAACCCCCCTTTATTACCCCCTTAGTTAGGGAAAAATAATAAAATAAAAAAAAAGTATTTATTTCCATTTTACCATTAGGGTAGGTTAGGGTTGCGGCTAAAGTTAGGGTTAGGGTTGGCGCTAAAGTTAGGATTAGGGTTAGGGTTGGGATTAGGGGTGTGTTAGGGTTAGGTTTGTGGTTAGGGTTGGGACTAGGGTTAGGGGTGTGTTGGGGTTAGGGTTGGAGTTAGAATTGGGGTGTTTCCGCTGTTTAGGCACATCAGGGGCTCTCCAAATGTGACATGGCGTCTGATCTCAATTCCAGCCAATTCTGCGTTGAAAAAGTCAAACGGTGCTCCTTCACTTCTCAGCTCTGCCATGCGTCCAAACAGTAGTTTATCCCCACATATGGGGTATCAGCGTACTCTGGACCCAAGAGTTATTGTGCAATTTGTCCTATTTCTTCTGTTACCCTTGGGAAAATAAAAAACTGGAGGCGAAAATATCATTTTTGTACAAAAAAAATTATTTTTTTGTTTTTACGGCTGTACATTATAAACTTCTGTGAAGCACTTGGGGCTTCATAGCGCTCACCACACATCTAGATAAGTTCCTTGTGGGGTCTATTTTCCAAAATGGGGTCACTTGTTGGGGATTTCCACTGTTTAGGCGCATCAGGGGCTCTCCAAATGCGACATGACGCCCCCAGACCATTCCATCAAAGTCTGCAATCCAAAACGTCACTACTTCCCTTCCGAGCCCCAACGTGTACCCATACAGTAGTTTTCTCCCAATATTGGATATCAGCGTACTCAGGACAAATTGGACAACAACTTTTGGGGTCCAATTTCTCTGTTACCCTTGTAAAAATAAAATATTGGGGCAAAAAAATCATTTTTGCAAAAAAAAAAAAAGATTTTTTATTTTTACGGCTGTGCTTTATAAATTTCTGTGAAGCACTTCGGGGTTCAAAGTGCTCACCACACATCTAGACAAGTTCCTTGTGGGGTCTACTTTCCAAAATGGGTCACTTGTGGGGGGTTTCCACTGTTTAGGCGCATCAGGGGCTCTCCAAATGCGACATGACGCCCCCAGACCATTCCATCAAAGTCTGCAATCCAAAACGTCACTACTTCCCTTCCGAGCCCTGACGTGCGCCCATACAGTAGTTTTCTCCCACATATTGGGTATTAGCGTACTCAGGACAAATTGGACAACAACTTTTGGGTTCCAATTTCTTCTGTTACCCTTGTAAAAATAAATATTGGGGGCGAAAAAAATCATTTTTGTAAAAAAAAAAAGATTTTTTATTTTACGGCTGTACGTTATAAACTTTAGTGAAACACCTGGGGCTTAAAAGTTCTCACCACACATCTAGATAATTCCTTGAGGGGTCTAGTTTCCAAAATGGTGTCATTTATGGGGGTTTCCACTGTTTAGGCAGATCAGGAGCTCTCCAAACACGACATGGCGTCCAGCCAATTCTGCGTTGAAAAAGTCAGACGGCGCTCCTTCCCTTCCAAACTCTGCCATGCACCCAAACAGTGGTTTACCCCCACATATGGGGTATCAGCGCACTCAGGACAAATTGCACAATAACTTTTGGAGTCTTGTTACCCTTGGAAAAATAAAAATTGGGGTGAAAAGATCATTTTTGTGGAAAAAATATGATTTTTAAATTTTACGGCTCTACGTTATAAACTTGTGTGAAGCACTTGGGGGTTCAAATTGCTCACCAAAGATCTAAAAAAGTTCCTTAGGGGTCTAGTTTCCCAAATGGGGTCATTTGGGGGGTTTCCACTGTTTAGGCACATCAGGGGCTCTCCAAATGCAACATGGCATCCAATCTCAATTCCAGCCAATTTTGGTTGGAAAAAGTCAAATGGTGCTCCTTCCATTCCGAGCTCTGCCGTGCCCCAAACAGTGGTTCCCCCCCACATATGGGGTATCAGCGTACTCAAGACAAATTGTACAACAACTTATGTGGTCCAATTTCTCCCTGTTACCCTTGGGAAAATAAAAAATTAGTGACTAAAAGATAATTTTTGTGGGAAAAAAATAGGATTTTTATTTTCATGCCCGGGCATTATAAACTTGTGTGAAGCACTTGGGAGTTCAAAGTGCTCACCAAAGATCTAGATAAGTTCCTTAGGGGGTCTAGTTTCCAAAATGGGGTCACTTGTGGGGGGTTTCCATTGTTTAGGCTCATCTGGGGCACTGCAAACGGAACATGACCCCCATCAACGTCTGCATTCCAAAACGTTACTACTTCCTTTCCAAGCCCTGCCGTGCACCCAAACAGTTTCCCCCCCACATATGGGGTATCAGCGTACTCAGGACAAATTGGACAACAACTTTTGGGGTCCAATTTCCTTGGAAAATTCAAAAATTTGGGACTAAAAAATCATTTTTGTGGAAATTTTTTTTTTTTTTTCACACCCAGGCATTATAAACTTTTGTGAAACACTTGGGGGTTCAAAGTGCTCACAACAGATCTAGATAAGTACCTTAGGGGGTCTAGTTTCCAAAATGTTGTCACTTGTGGGGGTTTCCACTGTTTAGGCGCATCAGGGGCTCTCCAAACACGACATGGCGTCCAATCTCAATTCCAGCCAATTTTAGTTTGAAAAAGTCAAACGGCGCCTCCTTCCCTTACGAACTCTGCCGTGTGCCCAAACAGTGGTTTTCCCCCACATATTGGGTATTGGCGTACTCAGGAGAAATTGCATAACAACCTTATCTGTCCATTTTCTCCTTTTACCCTTGTGAAAATAAAAAAAAGTTTGTAAAAGATCATTTTTGTGGCTAAAAAGTTAAATATTCATTTTTTCCTTCCACGTTGCTTTAGTTCCTGTGAAGCACCTGAA
The DNA here is from genome assembly GCA_033576555.1 of Oophaga sylvatica. Taxonomy (NCBI): domain Eukaryota; kingdom Metazoa; phylum Chordata; class Amphibia; order Anura; family Dendrobatidae; genus Oophaga; species Oophaga sylvatica. The sequence goes on along the minus strand of JARQOD010000006.1, from coordinate 191,887,538 downwards.
GGGTTAATAATCTTCTTGAATGTGGTTTTGAGTACCTTGAGGGTGCAGTTTTTAGAATGATGTCACTTTTGGGTATTTTCTGCCATATAGACCCCTCAAAGTGACTTCAAATATGAGGTGCTCCCTAAAAAAATGGCTTTGTAAATTTTATTGTAAAAATGAGAAATCGCTGGTCAAATTTAACCCTTATAACTTCCTAACAAAAAAAAATTTTGGTTCCAAAATTGTGCTGATGTAAAGTAGACATGTGGGAAATGTTATTTCTTAACTATTTTGTGTGATATATTTCTCTGTTTTAAGGGAATAAAAATTCAAAGTTTGAAAATTGCAAAATTTTAAAAATTTTCGCCATATTTGCGTTTTTTTCAAAAATAAACGCAAGTTATATCGAAGAAATTTTACTTCTAACGTGACGTACAATATGTCACGAGAAAACAACCTTAGAATCGCGAAAATCCATTGAAGCGTTCCAGAGTTATAACCTCATAAAGAGACAGTGGTCAGAATTGTAAAAATTGGCCCGGTCATTAACGTGCAAACCACCCTTGGGGGTGAAGGGGTTAAAATCATAATATTGAATGGTCTATAGAGTGTGTACCTAATAAATCTGTACACACATGAGATAACATTCAACATTTGTAAATGGGATATTGGAACATATTTATATTTTTGTTCTCTTTCATACAACTTATATTGTTATTTATATTTACTATTGGTTATACATGTTCATTCTCTATAATCTCTTGATGTGCATGTATAGGGTTACAAGTATCAAACTCGTGCACTTTCTATACTTGATTGATAAATTCTGTAATTTCCACTAAAGACTATCTAATGGCTTTAAAACATTGCTAAGAACCTTATAGTTTTGAAACGCGTATGCAGTGTTATGCGCCGGGATTTCCCCATTGCCTGGTGCCGTGATCTCCCATTCCTGTTCGCCCGCTGCAGCTGTTCCTCAGCACAGACCTCCGTCCCGATGCCTTTCTCGGGCTTGCAGTGTATCTTTAGTTATTGCCGGCTCTCCAGCCAAGTCTATGATAAAGGCACCGCCTTGTGGTCTGGAGCCTAAGTCCAGAAATCACCTTACTGAGCATGTCTATGATGGTGTCTTCTCTTTGGTGTTTGGATGTCAGCTGCTCTGGTGATGTGGCAGTTCCGGATTGGCCCGCGGGCGATGTCAGTGTGAGTGTTTGGGGTGGAGCTTTAGTATAAAAGGCTCCGAATGACGCCCGCAAGCGTTCTAGTAGCCTGTATGGTTGTGTGTGTTGAGGAAGTACTCTATTCCTCTGTCTGCACTAGTGTGTGTTAGCTACCTTCTTAGTCAGGGTTTTTAGCCCCACTTGCCTTAGGACCTGTTTCTGCCACTGTGCGGTTAGCACGGGTCAGTCTCAGGGCAAGATCCAACCATAAGAGCTTTTGCTCCTCTGTGAGTTCTACAGGGTTTTCCCCTTGCGTCTTTTGAGTTTATTCTCTTGTCTCAACATTCTCTGTAAAACCAACAGAGCTGAGTACTGTGTGTTCTGTTTGTTCTGCATGAAGTTAGTACAGCCATATTTAGGTGTTCGCTCGCTGTCTTTAGTTCATATTAGCAGCAGTTATACATCTCTGCACAGTGGACCCCGGGTTGCGATTGCACTTTATCATTTATTTTATTTAGTGCGATCCGCCAACCATAACATGCAGTTCTCTAGAATTTTTGCCTTATTATGATTTTTTAATTTTAAGAATTAAAAAATATTCTTTTCTTTCCCTATTGATGCATTGCCAGATATTGAGTGCATTTTTGGAAGATGTCTGAACACACTAAAACACCATGGGAGTGATTCGGCAATGCTTCAGGTACTTTTGCATTTTTTTACAGTCTTGCTTTTAATACATTTGGGAGGCCGTAATGGCACAGTGAATATAAATAATGTCGAGTAGGACTGCCCCATATGAGAATGCCTTGTCGTGGTGGGGTGGCTCAAAGAATTGATCAATTGTTTGCTAAATGTCTCATTTTAAAACAGTTAGAACCCAATATGTGCATATGTATTGCATGCTGACCATAGGCAGCGCTGGCTTCTCCCCTTTTTTATTAAATACACTATATGTTGTATATACCATAAACATGATACTACTCTATTCACTCACAGTTGTTCCCACACTGCAGGTTAGACAGAGCTAAAGTATACCTGAAAGCGATTTCTCTTCTCACTCTTTCTAAATCTCTATTAATTACCTTTGTGGTGAAAATATACAGTTAAGCCGAACCCCACCTCCTTGTATGCGAAGCCCAAGGCAAATCTCCCAGCCTTAACTTCCATCCCCGTAAAAATGTCCCTACAAGCACTACATCTGTTTGCTGATGTATTATTCTATTTAGCTTGTTGCTCTGTTTCAAGTAATCTCTTCACAAAGAATTGAGTGGCAAAAGCTACCCCTAAGGCCAGTGAAGGTTACATACACAGCATATTTAGTGTAACCTGAGAAACACCTGCACATTGACAGCATTTGATTCATGTGTTGTCAGTTTCGTGATTAGATCAAATATCTCCAGCCTAAATCGCTGTTTCCTTATTTCTGCTATCTCTGCTTCATTATCTGTCCTTTTACTTATTTTCCCCTCACAGTACGTCTCTGTTCTTGTCTCTTGAACATTGTCTGCGTGGATGATAGCATGATTTTATATCCTTTCAAAAGTATAGTGAAATGCTGCTTTTTTTTTAAGCTGACATATTTTTCATTAGCACTGTAGCTCACAGACTTGTTGTATCTGACGTTTCTTCTTTTAATCTCAAATATAATATCAAAAATTATTGCAAATAATCAGAACAATACTGTACAGCACATTTCATTAAAAGGGTGGAAAATTGTTTACAGTTTAGAAAAAAATATTCTGGGCCCAAAACTAAAGTTTTTTAGAGGCCAATTACAAAACACATCAGAAGTCATAGCCCAAGAGCGGGGTTTAGGGTGGTTAGTAGGATGAAGCTTTCTTAGAAAACACATTAAAAATGCCACACATTTTTCACTCTAAGCAATAATCCTACTTTTGACATGTTATTTGTATTTTCCTATAGATTTTTTTTGGGGGATGTCAACAGATTTCCCCATATGCATTACAAATAGTGAAAATTCAAGCAAAATTCCACAAAAAAATTGACACAAACAGAATTCAAAATCTGAACCGCGTGTTAATTTCTAAGCAGAAATTACTCAGCTGGTAATGTATTACATTAGAAATATTCTGCACCAGGAAAAGAAAAATCTGCACCAAATACGCAGCATGTGTATATACCCTTACACACATGGTACCGCAGGACACCAATACACAGACCTATAATCAGTGATGGCCTCAGTCATCGTCGTTGTCTCAGGCCACCACAACACATTCAATGCAGACCACAGTTATATTCCCTGTTTCCAGCCATGGAAGAGCTATACAATAAAGGCTCCCATTGTGACAAAACTTCTTTATATCTTATTTCACAATAAATTTACCACAGATTTAAGGGTGTAACTCTTATTACACTTACCCAGTGGTCTCAATTTTGTTAAAGTCGTTTCTAACATCACCATTTGTTTGGCAGTCATTACAGAGTGGTCTCTACTACTTGCTACTTCCAGGGTCAGTTCTTGGCAGAGGTGCTCCCTCCTGTAAGCCCTGACTCATAATATAAGGATGGTGGTTTTAAAGAGGTTCTTGAACATATTTATTAACTGGCAGGAAAAGCCTGGAGAAGGGAAAATAATGTTAGGGACCTTCATGGTCAGGTGACTGGTAGAGCGGACGTTATCACTATTGGTCTGACTGTTGGAGCAACAGTGGATTGGATTCTGGTGGTATGTTTTACGTTCTTTCATTCTCCATGCTGGCTTCCCCTTGAAGCTAATAAATATAGTGAAGAACCTCTTTTATGTTAAGGCTTATCAATATACATAACATACCAATAGATAAATAGTAGAGGTGATCGAATTAATTTGATGCAAATCGAATTTATGTCAGATGTTTAGGAATTTGCAAGTCCTAGTGAATTCAAACAATTTGAGATTCAATGCTCGTGAATTGCCAAAATGACCACTGGCATTTTAAATAGTGACACAATAAAGTAATGGCAGGAGATGGCATCAGCAAGAGAAGGCTGAAATGACCACAGTGTAGCCAGTCGGACTTCCCCATGATTACTTGCAGCTATGTCTTCTCATCCTACAGCACAGCCAATCAGGATGGGATTATCATAGCCCAAATAAAAGTTGAGGCAGGGAATGCAGCAGTCATATAACAATAGAGATAGGGATAAAAAGTAATAAAATAGTCAACATATTCTACAGATGATGTGTGGCAGCACAGATGTGAAGAAAGGTTGCCATCCTTTTACCCATGGCCATATATGTTGAGGACGATGTCACTTTGACATTATTGAGGATATGTTTCCATTAACCTGCTAGAGAGGGGTTGGAGAAAGTCTTAGGAGACCTCTTTGTGTGTTGTTTAGCAGCAAATCAAATTGATATTTTTTCAAATTATCTGAAATTTGCAATTTCAAACAAAAAAATGCTTATCTGTTACATATAGTTTAATATACAGTAAGTCATTAATTATTTTTTTATCAATACCACTTCCATCCATTTAGTGTGTTAATTAAATTCCTATAACAAATAAAAAAACATTTTGTACTTAAAATGCAGTGCTTTCATAGAGCCTGAAGGTGGCATTGTTATTATTCTACCCTCTTAAGGGTGTATACTGCCTTAGGGCAACAAGAGGAAACAACTCTTTAAAACTGCTTTACTAAGAACTAATAACATTCAAATACTGTAAAACCTGACAGACATAATTAGCCATATTATACACTAACTAATACACTGAGAAACTATCTATTGTAATTTAATTTGCCAAAATATTTAGCAGAGTATATGCTATGCCTAATAAAAACACACATAAAAATACCATGCAGAGGTGATAACATATTTATTACATTAGACTGCAAATTTAAATTCCCTGACGTTATTCCTAAATTACATCAGGTCTTTTAAATCATCAGCGGTATTCATTGGCAGTGGTAATTTTTTTGCATATTGCTAATCCACATATTATGAAAAACTTTATTAATAACATTGTAATGTATGTTGGTTCTCGGGCCTTGTGAAAAAAGATATTATTTAGTAACCCTGGGAATAAAGGTCAGTCTACATATACAGTGGCTTGCAAAAGTATTTACCCTCCTTGACTTTTTACTTATTTTTTACATTACTATCTCAGCATAAAAATTTTTGTAATCCAATTTGTGTGTGATTCATTAGCGCTAAATAGTCTAAATTGCTCAAGTGATGTGACAAAAATATAAGCAAAAATTACATTTATGGGATATAATAAATAAAAATTAGCATGTGCATATGTATTCATACCTTTGCTATGAATGCTACCACATTTTAAAAAAGACATTGAAAAACTGGAGCAACTAGGATGGTGAGTGGACTGCAAAGTATATCCTATGAGAAACGTTTAAAGGATCTGGGATTATTTAGCTTGCAAAAAAGAAGGGTAAGAGAAGACTTAACAGCTGTCTACAAATATCTGAATGGGGTTTCACAGTTTATAGGAATCATCCTTATTCTCATGGAAACAGGAAATGCAATGGAATGAAACTGAAAGCGAGAAGATACAGATTAAATATTAGAAAAACATTTTGTCATGGGGTGTAACAATGAGTAATCAGCCTGCACGAGAGAAGTCTTCAACAGAGGGTGACATTCATCTGTCTGGGATGTTTAGTGACCTGTACTTCATTGAGCAGGGGTTAGACACGATGACCTTGAGGTCCTTCCAATTAAATTCTATGATTATTTGATCAATGATAAGTCGCTAAAATTTCTGGTTAAGAAATTACCATCATTAGTCACATGCTTATGAAAGGAGTCTCCTGTGTGCAATCTAAATGTCACAAGCAAGAGGCTCCATTAAAATCAACACCATGAAAACCAAGAGATCACTAGACAATCAGGGCAAAGTTGTTGAGAAGTGAGTAAAGGGTATGCCACACTAAACAACATCGCTAAGGATCGCTAAAAACGTCCTATTTAGCGTTTCCCGTTAGCGATGTTGTTGTGTGCGGCATCTTCAGCGCGAGCTCCTGCTGAGATCCTGCTGTGATCTCGCTCGTCTCTGAATCGTTCGGACCTATTAGATGTCGGCCCCGCAGGTAAGTATATATCGCTAAGTGTGGCACCTTTTCTTAGCGATTTAGCGGTACTTTGTACGCTAAAGTGTTAAGAAGATCGCTAACCGCGATGCGTCGTTAACTATATCGCTAATTAAGCCGCACTTAGCGATATAGAAACAATCCGTAGCGATCGCATATATGCGTCTTTATCGCTATCGCTAGCGGATGTTTAGTGTGGCAGTACCTTTAGGGTTGAGTTATAAAAAAAACAATCTCTGATGATCTAACTAAGCACCATCAAATCCATTATCATCAAACAGAAAGAACATGGTACCACAACAAACCTGCCAATAGAGGGCCACTCACCAAAACTCACAGCCAAGTAAAGAGGGCAATAATCAGAGACCAGTACAGAGACCAACCGTAATCTTCAAAGAGCTACAGAGTTCCCAAGTCAAGACTGGAATATTTGTCCATACAACCACAATTATCCGTACACTTCATGATGGTGGCCTTTATGTAAGAGTGGGCAGAAAACAGCCCTACTTACACACAAAAATTGTAAGGCTTATTTTGAGTTTGCCAAAAGACATGTGGGAGACTCTCCAAATGTATGAAGGGATGTGCTGTGGTCAGATGAGACCAAAATGTAACTTTTTTGGCCACCAATGTAAACGCTATGTCTGGCACCAAACCAACACCGCTCATCACCCGAAGAACACCATCCCCACAGTGAAACATGGTGGTGGCAGTGTAGTGCTGTGGGGACACTTTTCGGCAGCAAAAAAGATTTGAGTTAAATGGAAAATTGATGTTGCGAAGTACAGGATATTCTAGAGTAAAACCTCCATCCCAGTCTGTCAGAGATGTGAGACTGAGACCGGGATGGAGGTTTACCTTCCAACAAAAGAATGACCCAAAGCATATTACTAAAGCAAAACGCGAGTGGTTTATGGTGAAATGTGTAAATATTTTGGAGTGGTCTAGTCAAAGCCCAGATCTTAATCCAATTGAGAATCTGTGGTCAGAAGGAAGATTGTGGAAAATTGCTGTTCACTAGAGGAAACCAGCTAACTTGAAGGAGCTGGAGCAGTTTTGCCTTGAGAAATGGGCAAAAATCCCAGAGGCAAGATGTGTAAAGCTCATAGAGATTTATCCAAAGCGACATGCAGCTTTAATTGACGCAAAAGGAGGCTCTGCAAAGTACTGACATTAGGGGGGGGAATAGTTATGCACACTAAAATTTTCATGTAATTTCATCCTATTTCTTGTCTGATTCACAATAAAAAGAAAACCAAATGTTCACAGTTGTAGGAATGTAATCATGAACTGATACAAACCCTCAAAATAAACTGTGAAATTCCTGGTTGTGAGGTAGCAAAATATGCAAAATGTCTGACTGCACTATAGAAGCCTGGTAAGTTTTTCTCTGATATCCTCTGGTTTTTCAGATTTCAGAGAAATTATTGTTAGGAGATACAGCCAGGGAATATCTGGAGAGATTAGATAATCTGGGCTCCACTCCTGGCTGTCTTCTCTAGTTGAATGAGAGGTCTATATGTGTTTGTAGGGAAATAACTGTTACTCACCTAGAGGGATGCAGGGAGAAGCTGGCACGAAAAAAGCCTCATCTCTTCCAAAAATACTTGATCAGATCTTTAAACTATGCGTTTCCTGAAATTCCAGAGCAATCTAAATTGTGCTATTGTACAGGCCCGATTTTGGCAGCATCAATCAACTAACAGGTTCCCTTTAACTTCTCATAAGAGCAGAGTTATCCATTAATTGTTCCTATAGTTTCTATGCAATTAAGGTGTGGACAACCTCTCGAATGCGTACTTTCCTTCTAGTATTGTTTATTATATTAAGCTCCATAAGTAGATATACCATAGGATACCAACACAAAACCTTCTACAAATTCAGAAAGGCACAGGAGTGTATAGCAAGAAATTTTATTGAAAAAACACACACATAAAAAACAGTTATTAAAAGGATGCCTCTTATCCAGAAAGTGACACAGCCGTTACAATTATATAATTATCAATCAAAACCTATATATATATAAGGGGAAAATCATCCCTGCATATCCAAAAAAGATATCCAAAATGGTTTAGATATAATTTGCAATATTGTACATACAATTATAACCTATTAGTACACCTGATGCAGGGATAATTGCCTTTATGGCAGAACAATACAATTATTTAAGACACTCACAATGCATAAAAAAATCAATCATTTATAATTAGGGAGAAAATGAAGGCTGCTGCATATCACTATAGTAGTAAATAAGTGCCTGTAATCACCCCTCAAAATGATCACAAATTCTCATAGCTATCATAGCCATTATAAATCAACCTATGTATAAGGTGCTAACTAGTGCCATACTTGATCAAAGTGTCTATATTGCAGTTAAATTGCTGCCATAATATTACCTTGGTAGTTAGGTGAGGGAACGCTGTGTCACCAACCCCAATGCACGTTTCGAATGCTCTTCTTCCAGGGGCATGTATACCATAGGATGTATAACATAAACACAATACATAGTGTGGCAGAGTCCAATTTTGATGGTTGAGCTGATAGTGGGGGGACCATGAATGTTCACAAATGCTCCAGTCCGGGCAAAATATCAATGTGCCCAATCTAATAAATAAAAAACGTAATTAAAAACAAGCAAAGTACACCATTGCATGTAAATGCACCGCTCCATAGCGGGAGAAAGTAAATCACAAGAATGGCACATAGCTAAGATTCTCATTAAGTCTATGAGGATGGACTGTATTAAGAGCCCATATCCAACGCATTTCTAATTGGGCCAAACGTTGCGAGATCTTACCTCCCGAATCCCTACATCAATCATGTCAATCTCATTGACACTTAAGCTACTGCTATCACACCCATGAGGTAGCTTAAAGTGCCTTGGTATGGTCTTTAATAAGGAGGATGCATCCTCCTCTTTTACTGCTGCCTGTATTCCTAACACATGCTCCCTGACTCTGACCTTTAGTTGGCGGGTGGTCAGCCCTACATAAATTAGTGGGCAAGGGCACGAGGCATAGTAAATAACATTTCTGGTTGTGCATGTTATTGATTTACGTATTTTATATTGTTTAAGCTTAGATGAATCCACAAAAGTGTCATCTTTAACTATATTTACACAGGCCACACAGTGACCACAGGCCATGCATCCACCACTTTTTTTTGTGGGATACATAATCCAAAAATTTCTTGGGAGGATCACTAATGTAGTGCTACGTACTAAATAATCCTGCAAGTTTTTCGCCCTCCGATAGGTAATTAAAGGTCGATCAGGGATCACTTTGGCAATAATTGGATCCATATTAAGTATAGACCATGACCTGTCCAATATCCCTTGCATCTGCTCAGACCTGGAGTAAGTTAAGTTGGTTACAAATCTAACCACTTCAGATTTACCAGTATCGATGCCTGTTTTGTTCAGAAGTGAATTCCTATTACTATTCTTAGCTCGAAGATATGCCTTTTTAATAATGCGATTACTATATCCCCTTTCTCTGAACCGGCTTTTAAGATCTCTCACTTGAACTTCAAACTCCTCATCTGTCGAGCAGATACAGCGGAGGTGCAAAAACTGGCCTATCGGCACTGACCGTTATCATATGTGCCGGGTGGGAGGAGGATGCGTGCAAAATCTGTCGGTTTCCTAAATACAGTTGACTGGATAATACCTTCTTTATCCCTCGTCAGTGTCACATCCAAAAAATCTACTCTGTCTTTATCCACAATGGCGGTCAAACAGATGTTCAGATCATTACTGTTAAGCTGGCAACAAACTCCACCATGATTCTTTGTCTCCCTGCCAGATCAACATTATGTCATCTATGTAGTGCGTCCAAAGAAGGACGCGCTCCACAGATGACTGTTGATCTGACGATAGGAGGTCCCTCTTCCACAGCCCCAGGAGCAGATTGGCATTTGGGGAGATAAATGAGCATTGACTCTACCACAATTAATGCAGAGAGAAGCTCTTTAGAGATAATACCGGCCTCTGTGGCTCTCATCAGAATCTCCCTGAGTTGCTCACAAAAGACTGACACGGGATTATATGTTAATTTCTTATAGCAAATTGTATTGGATAATTGATTCATGGCTTCTTTTTCATAAAGATGTTGTGGCCATAAAACAATATTCCCTCCCTTGTCAGCCGGTTTGATCACAACATCAGGGAGATTCTGCAAATGGCCAACCTTCTCCTCTCCTCCCCAGTCAAATTATCAGCCTGAATGCGTTGGGGAATTTTCAATAGTTCATTAATAACACCTTAACAAATAAATCAATAGCACTACAGTTGGAGAGGGGGGAATTTCTTGGAACGCTCGTATGGATGGAGGTATCTTACCTCCCTCTGACATCAAATGTTCGCAAATGTTCAAATGTTCGCATGACAGATCCTCAAATATCCTCAGTGCTGACTGTTCTTTTTCTGTGGGAAACAATTTATATGAATTATCATCATAGAAGAAACGTTTCAACAATAACAATCTGGCAAATATATGAAGGTCTTTAATTGCCGTAAATTTATCAAAATCCGCCACTGGAGACAAAGACATACCCTTGTGTATAAGTGAGCAATCAGACTTAGAAAGGTTATGGCTGCTCAGATTTATTACCTTATTGTCTCTGCCACAATCATCAGGTGAACAATGTTTCTGTCTTTTGTATGGATGAAAGTTGTAATTTCTCGTGCTCCTGTAATTAGCACCTGAACATGTGATTATGGAGGAGGCAGAGGTATCGGATTGTGCACTGAGTGAAGATACTGAAATATTAGATGTACTTCATTGCATCTGTTGAAATTGTGATGACGATTTCCTCCATTGATACATGTTTATTGTTTGGTAGTCTTTCCGATCACTGTAAAATTTGAAGCTTTGTGTTTCATTGATTTTTTTAACAGTTATATCTAAAGATTTTTCCAACATCTCTTCATATGTCTTCAGCTGTTCGCTGGAACAATTGGTTCATAACTCAGCCAATGTTTGATCAATATCCTTATCCAAGTGGTTAATTAATTTAGTATTATGACCCATAAGCAATTTATGAATGTGACTGAACATATACCACAAGCTTCCTCCCAACCCGATATAAACTCCTGATCATCAATAGGAAACGTTGGCATCACTCGAATTCTAAAGCTGCAGACGCATCATTTCGGGTTTGCGGTGTCATCACATCTGGTTTGATGGCAATTTAAAATAGCATTTTTTTGTATGGTCACGCCCTGATGAAGGAGCCTGTCTCCAAAATGTGTGTCGGGGTGACGTGCTGACCAGGTCCACCGCACACACTGCCACTAATTCTGAGGTAAGATGGTGTAGGGTGTCCTCTGTGTGATTTTTGATCACATGGTCTGCTAACTTCACACGGCACGTCACTAGTCCTCATGGTGCCCTGTAGATGCATGTGAGCATTACATACTGAGAGGTTAGCAGACCATATATTTTAACCCCTTTACCTCCAAGGGTGGTTTGCACGTTAATGACCGGGCCAATTTTTACAATTCTGACCACTGTCTTTTTATGAGGTTATAACTCTGGAACACTTCAACGGATTTTGGCGATTCTGAGATTCTTTTCTCGAGACATATTGTACTTCACGTTAGTGTTAAATTTTCTTCAATATAACTTGTGTTTATTTTTGAAAAAAATGCAAATATGGCAAAAAATTTTGAAAATTTTGCAATTTTCAAACTTTGAATTTTTATTCCCTTAAAACAGAGAAATATGTCACACAAAATAGTTAAGAAATAACATTTCCCACATGTCTAATTTACATCAGCACAATTTTGGACCAACATTTTTTTTCGTTTGGAAATTATAAGGGTTAAAAGTTGACCAGCGATTTCTCATTTTTACAACAAACTTTACAAAGCCATTTTTTAGGGAACACCTCACATTTGAAGTCACTTTGAGGGGTCTATATGGCAGAAAATACCCAAAAGTGACACCATTCTAAAAACTGCACCCCTCAAGGTACTCAAAACCACATTCAAGAAGTTTATTCACAGGAGCTGAAGCAACATGGAAGGAAAAAATTAATATTTAACTTTTTAGTCACAAAAATGATCTTTTACAAACTTTTTTTTATTTTGACAAGGGTAAAAGGAGAAAATGGACAAATAAAGTTGTTGAGCAATGAGTACGCCGATACCCCATATGTGGGGGAAAACCATTGTTTGGGCGCACGGCAGGGCTCATAAGGGAAGGAGCGCCGTTTGACTTTTTCAAACCAAAATTGGCTGGAATTGAGATTGGATGCCATGTAGCATTTGGAGAGCCTCTGATGCGCCTAAGAAGTGGAAACCCCCCACAAGTGACACCATTTTGGAAACTAGACCCCCTATGATACTTAGTGTTAAGGTTCGAGTTCCCGCTGCTGCACAAGGGAGTCTCAAACCAGTCCTGCTGCGGTCCCCCGTTCATCTCCGGCCGCAGTGGAGCCTGCTCAGCAGAGACGTCGGTCCCAGCGTCTTGCCCATTCCAATACTGTGCAGAGACTTGCTGCTGCCTCTTTTGGATCTGCTATTATAGCCAGTGATGAAGCAGACGTCTTTGGGACGAAGTCCTGCGTTTCCCCTTCTGAGCATGCCCAGGGTAAGATCTCTCATTGGAGATCTGGGGTCACATGTTCAGGTACTGCAGCAGCTCATATTGGTCCGCCAGGAAGATCCTGAAACTACATGTGTTTTGGAACAGTTTCTCATTGTACCTTGTTTCTGGCAGGTCCTGTAGCTGTTACTATAAAAGGGTGGCATGGCTGGGCCCCCATGCGCTAATATCAACCGTTATATGCTTTGCGCCAGTGTGGTCATGTGTGTATGTGGTTAGGGCGGCTGAAATACACCATTACAATACCGATTTATTCGGTGAGAAGCTTGGTATGCTAGCTGGTCAGGGTCGGTGTCCTAGATGCCCTAGATTACCGGCATAACCAGTGAGGAGTTTGATTGCCGTATTCAGGGCCTGGCGTTCAGACGCCATAGATTGCGGGTGACTCCCGCGAGGACATTAGCGCATGATCACGTTCTATGTTCGCTTAGCAATCAACTGTGTACCTGGGTGCCTGACAGGACACAGAACTTTGTCTCTGCGGCTCTGTGATGTAACAGGGTTCGCTTTCAACGCTAGACAGCGCCCTAGCATGTTTATTTTGCGACTAAGTGGTGTTAAGTGAGTTCGCACACATCGCCATATAGCGCTGCGGCATTCCTTCTAGAGGCTCTTTGGAATAACAGAGTTCACACATATTGCCACAGCGCGTTACGGCATTTATTTTGGCGACTCTGCGGGATAACAGAGTTCACTTCTTGCGCCATTTTACTAGCAGCAGGCTCCGCCTGCACGGTGGACCCCGGGCTGCGAACGCACCTCTCTACATCATATATTTGGTGCGTTCCGCAGACCTTAACATAATATTAGCGCCAGGGTCTGGCTAGTAAAATGGCGGATGACCAGCGTCTATCGCAGTACATCCAGCAGCTGGAGGGTAGGTTGGCGGCTCTTGAGCACACAACCTCAGCTGTGGATGTTACCGCAGTCACTGTTCAGGCTGCTAGCGTGGCTGCAGCCAGTTTGTCCTCTGCCACCTCTGCCCCTACATTATCCCACCTCCCGCTTCCTGACAAGTTTGCCGGTGACAGCAAGCAATGTCGGGGATTCGTGAGTCAGTGCTCTATACAGCTCGAGCTTCGGGCTGCTCGTTTCCCCCGGATCGGGCACAAGTGGGTTTTGTACTGTCTCTACTCTCGGGCAGAGCGTTGGAGTGGGCAACGCCGCTGTGGGAGCGTGACGATCGTGTGGTGCGGAGTGCTCCTCTTTCCTGGAGGCTCTTAAAAAGGTCTTTTTAGGACCTCAGGTCAACCACGATACGGCGCTACAACTGCTGGCATTGGCACAGGGTTTGTCTTTGGTAAGTCAGTTTTCCGTCCAGTTTCGGACTCTGGCCTCAGCGCTAGACTGGTCGGATAAAGTTCTCATTCCAGTCTACTGGCGAGGACTGGCTGAACATGTTAAAGACGCTTTGGCTACCAGGGAGATTCCCGCCACACTGGAGAAGCTTATCTCCATATCTACCCGCATCGACCTCCGTTTTCACGAGCGGAGGTTGGAGCGGGCCCAGTGTAGGCAGAGGATTCGGTTGGCTCCCACCTTTGCCAAACCTCTCGAATCCCCCGATCTGGCGTCCAAACCCCAAAAGGCCACAGAGGTTCCTCGTGCAGGACCTAAGTCTCGAGCCGTCCGAGTATCTGTGGTCTGTAACCTTTGTCAGCAGACAGGACATTATACCAACAAATGTCCACAGCGATCGGGGAAGCGATCACGTCTAGTGGCCCTGGGAGGAGGTTCACCAGAGACAGCGGGATTTTCCTCCAAGATGACATTTAAAGGGACAGTCACTGTAGATTCTTCCACACATACAGTCGAGCTTTGTGTGGACTCAGGAGCAGAGGGGAACTTCATGTCATCCACCTTTGCTTGTCGCCACGCAATACATCTGGTAGCGCTCGACAAACCAGTGACTGTTCGGGTAGTGAATGGGTTGACATTGCCCTCGCCAATTACACATCAGACTGTCCCTCTTACTTTGTGTGTACCCCCTTTCCATCAGGAAATTATTTCCCTTCTCGTCCTTCCTGAGGGAATAGGCGAAATCATACTGGGAGTACCCTGGCTCCGTTCCCACTCCCCTCATATTGAGTGGACCTCCGGTAGGATACTGGGTAGGAGTGAGTCATGTAAGGACAGATGTGTCAGGGAGTGCATTCAGGTTACCACTACAGAAATACCTGCAGATCTTTCTCCTCTTCCCAAGTGCTATCAGTCATATGCAGACGTGTTCTCTAAAAAGACTGCGGAGACTCTGCCGCCCCATCGTCCCTATGACTGTCCTATTGACCTCTTGCCTGGAGCAGAACCTCCTCGGGGAAGGGTCTATCCCCTCTCTCTTCCTGAGACGGAGGCTATGTCTCAATATATCCAGGAGAATCTGGCAAGAGGGTTCATTAGGAAGTCGGTGTCACCAGCAGGAGAGGGGTTCTTCTTCATGCAGAAGAACAGTGGAGAATTACGTCCGTGTACAGATTACAGAGGTCTTAACGCCATCACCGTTAAAAATAAGTACCCGTTGCCCCTGATCTCTGAGCTCTTTGATAGGCTCCGGGGAGCAAGGGTATTTACTAAATTAGATCTGCGTGGTGCTTATAACCTGATTCGCATCCGTGAGGGGGACGAATGGAAGACGGCTTTTAATACCAGGTATGGGTATTATGAATACCTGGTGATGCCCTTCGGGCTCTGTAATGCCCCGGCCGTTTTCCAAGACTTTGTCAATGACATCTTCCGGGATATGCTTTCCACCTCTGTAGTAGTCTATCTGGATGATATTCTCATCTTTTCTCCAGATATTGACTCTCACCGGAGGGATGTCTGCAAAGTCTTCGACCTGTTACGGGCGAACTCCCTCTATGCAAAGTTGGAGAAATGCATGTTTGAGCAGGAGTCTTTACCTTTCCTGGGCTATATCATCTCCGCCCAGAGATTGACTATGGATCCTGCCAAACTACAGGCTGTGATGGATTGGCAAGAACCCCATTCTCTTAAAGCGGTGCAGCGCTTTATGGGGTTCATTAATTACTATCGCCAATTCATTCCCCACTTCTCCACTTTGGTAGCTCCCTTGGTAGCCCTCACCAAGAAGGGAGCCAATCCCAAATTGTGGTCAGAGGAGGTCTCCAAGGCGTTTACTTCAATTAAGTCCCATTTTGCTAGCGCTCCCATCTTACATCGCCCCGAGGTTGATAAGCCTTTTTTATTGGAGGTCGATGCCTCGTCCGTTGGTGCTGGATCAGTCCTTTTTCAAAAGGATGCTCAAGGTCGGAAACATCCTTGTTTCTTCTTTTCCAAGACCTTCACACCAGCGGAGAGGAATTAATCCATTGGGGATAGGGAGTTGCTAGCCATGAAGTTGACCTTTTCTGAGTGGAGACATCTCCTGGAGGGGGCTCGCTTTCCCTTTCAAGTTTTCACTGACCACAAAAATTTGGTCTATTTACAGACCGCCCAGCGGCTAAATTCTCGTCAGGCCAGATGGTCCCTGTTCTTCTCCCGGTTTCATTTCACCCTCCATTTCCTCTCGGGTGAGAAGAACATTCGGGCCGATGCTCTTTCTCGCTCCGTGGTGTCCTCTGAGGAGGTGGAGGATGAGCCTCGGTTGATTGTCCCCACAGAGAGCCTAAGAACTGTGCCCCGGTTTCGCTTGAGTCTGTGCCTCCAGGCAAGACTTTTGTACCCACCAATTTGCGACCGGAGGTACTCTCTTGGGCACATTCATCCAGGGTGGGTGGACATTTTGGGGCAAAAAGGACATCTGAGTTGCTGGCAAGGACATACTTGTGGCCACATATGGTCCGTGACGTCAGGGAATACGTTCAGGCGTGCGTCTCCTTTGCCAAGAATAAGTCCCCTCGACAACGGCCAGCTGGGCTACTTTTCCCTTTACCGGTGGCAGACAGGCCTTGGGAGATGGTCGGGATGGATTTTGCGGTGGGCTTACCCAAGTCTCGGGGCTGCACCATCATCTGGGTGATAACCGACCACTTCTCCAAAATGGTGCAATTAGTGCCGATACCACGGTTACCGTCTGCACGGGCCTTTGCAGCATTATTCATTAGGCATATTTTCTGCCTACACGGTATGCCAGACGAAATTGTCAGTGATCGAGGTCCCCAGTTTGCGTCTCGGTTCAGGAGAGAGCTGTGTCTTTTACTCAGCATTGAGTTGAATCTCTCCTCTGCATACCATCCCGAGATGAATGGGTTGGTAGAGAGGGCCAACTAGACCTTGGTCACATACTTGTGACATTTTGTCTCTGCCAGGCAGGATGACTGGGCATCCTTGCTACCGTGGGCTGAGTTCGCTCTAAATAATGCTGTGGCTGACACCACCGGACAGACCCCATTCCTCCTGAACTACGGTCAGCATCCGTGGGTACCAGTGCCCATGCCCGTGTCTTACGCCGATTCCAGGGTGGCAGATGGGGCTGTGGAGGCACGGGACATTTGGGACCGCACCCAGGATGCCATTCAGGCCTCCAAACAGAGGATGAGGTCTTCGGCCAATGCCCATCGGCGCCCCGCTCCTACATTTGCTCCGGGTGACCTAGTGTGGCTTTCTGCCCGAAACATCAGGCTACGTGTAGAGTCCACCAAGTTGGCACCTCACTTTTTGGGCCCCTTTAAAGTTCTTGAGCAGGTGAACCCGGTGGTTTACCGCCTAGCCCTTCCGCCTCGCCTTGGTATCACCGACATCTTTCACGTGTCCCTCCTGATTCCCATGGCCATTTCCCGGTTTTCCGAGTCATCTGCCGGGATGTCAGGTTCATCTACCGACGATCATGAGGTGAATGACATTGTTGGGTGCAAGGTGGTTGCGAGGCAAAAAATTTTATTTGGTGGATTGGAGGGGTTATGGGCCTGAGGATAGGTCCTGGGAGCCTGCTGAGCATGTTCACGCTCTGCAGCTCATCGCTGCCTTTGAGTGCAGCGAGGCCCAAAAAAGGGGGGCCCTAGGAAGGGGGGTAATGTTAGGGTTCGATTTCCCGCTGCTGCACAAGGGGAGTCTCGAACCAGTCCCGCTGCGGTCCCCCATTCATCTCCAGCCGCAGTGGAGCCTGCTCAGCAGAGATGTTGGTCCCAGCGTCTTGCCCTTTCCAATACTGTGCAGAGACTTGCTGCTGCCTCTCCTCGATCTGCTATTAAAGCCAGTGCTGGAGCAGACATCTTTGGGACGAAGTCTTGCGTTTCCTCTTCTGAGCATGCCCAGGGTAAGATCTCTCATTGGAGATCAGGGGTCACATGTTCAGGTACTGCAGCAGCTCCTATTGGTCTGCCAGGAAGGTCCTGAAACTGTCATGGGTGTATCGCCACAAGGATCGTCGCGATTACACACTCTGACTTCTCACAGCTGAGTTGCTGTTTCTTTGTGTTTGGTAATGAGGGAGTTAATTTTACCTAGCTCTTTGCTAAGACTAGGTCCAGCCTCGCCCGGCTGCTTTTGATTATGTTCTAATTAGATTCCTTCATATACCTGCCAGTCTGCTTGTTAGATGCCGGTGAAAGCCTTTATGTAGTCTAGCAGACTGGATCGGTTCTGAGAATACTTAAGCTAAGAGCTCCTTAGTTGTTTTTACTCTTATAGCTTATAGTTTATCTCTGAGACCTTAGGTGTTCCTACTGTGTGTGAGTGTTGTATGTAAGACTTTATTTACTTTATTTCTTGTCTTTCTTGTATGTCTTTCTGTTCATTAACCGTTACCTGTTCATTCCCTTTGGTGGTAATTAGGGTCCTTCTTAGGACTAGATTACAGTTGGCAGGGATTGATAGGAGACAGGGTTTACGCTGGTGGCCTGGACCTCTGTACCTTTAACAGTACCTCCAGGTAGAGGGATGAGTTAGGACCCCAGTTTAGGGTCAGCATAGACCCCGGTCACCCTCTAGCCGGAGACAGCGTATAACGGATTCCGTATTGACCCACTGGACTTTCTGTCAGGTAATTCTATGTTATCATATATCTATGCGCATGTTATATTGTATGTTGCCCTTTTGATATAGATTACTGTCATCACATATATATATATCTGCTATACAGCGTGACATTTTCACCGGCCCTACTAAAGATTCTCTCCAGCTGTCATGGATCCAGTAGCCCAGCTGGCCCGGCAGTTGCAGGGGTTGTCCATGGAGTTTGCAGACATTAAGTCCAAGGTTTTGTTCCCCCCGGAGCAAACCAGATCTGAACCTAAGGTTGCTCTCCCGGACAGGTTCACTGGTGGGCGGGACAAATTTTTTTACTTTCCGGGAGGCATGTAAATTGTACTTTCGGCTGCGGCCTCGGTCATCTGGGAGTGAAGAGCAGAGGGTGGGAATTGTTATCTCGCTCTTACAAGGGGACCCTCAATCTTGGGCGTTCTCTATTCCTCCAGGCTCCCCAGATCTCCAGTCAGTGGATCGATTTTTTACTGCCCTGGGTCTGGTATATGATGATCCGGATCGAGTTTCCCTTGCTGAAACAAAGTTACGTAAAATACGGCAAGGAAATCGTCCAGCGGAGGAATATTCTTCTGAGTTCCGTAGATGGGCAACAGATACTCAGTGGAATGACCCAGCTCTTAGGAGCCAGTTTTGTCAAGGGTTGTCTGACAAATTAAAAGATGTGTTGGTTCAGTATGATTCTCCTCCATCACTGGAGGCTGCTATGGCCCTCGCTATTCGCATGGATAGACGAATTCGGGGAAGACGCGAGGTAACTCCGCCTCCCATGATGACTCCACCTACTACTAAAGTCCCTTATACTGAGGTTCCCCTGGTCTGTTCTGAGGAACCCATGCAGTTGGGAGGGACATCTTTTTGTAGGAGGGAATTGGCGGTGCACCGCAAGACTAGAAGGTGTTTCTTTTGCGGGAGAGAGGGACATTTTGTTGGGGGGTGTCCATCCCGGGCCTCTTTGAGCAAAGGAGTTAACCTGGGAGTGTGTATTTCGGCCCCAAATCCCTCTCAGTTTCTCGTGCCTGCGGAGGTGGTGATTGGTACTAGAACTGAGAGTATTTCTGTTTTTCTTGATAGTGGGTCCGGGGCTAATCTGGTGGACGCTCGGTTTGCCCAGGTGCATGGTATGCAACTGAGTGCATTGGCCAAACCGGTCCCTATAGTCTCTATTGATTCTAGACCTCTCGGTCAAGGTAGCTTGGTACAAGCTGTTCATAACATAGATCTTCGAGTAGGGGCAAGACATAAAGAGCAATTGTCTTGTTATGTGTTGGAGGGTCTACCTACTCCTATTGTGTTGGGACTTCCTTGGTTGGCTAAACATAACCCAGTGATTGATTGGCAATCCGGAAAGATAAGCCAGTGGGGTGAATTTTGCAGGAATAACTGCATGAGCACGGTCATCGGTGCGGTTGTGCCTAGGACTTTGTCTCCTTTTCTGGAGGACTTTGGGGAGATGTTCTCAGAGGAGGGTGTAAAGAGTTACCTCCTCATCGCGCATATGACTGCTCAATAAAGTTGCTTCCTGATGCCTTATCTCGTACTTTCCCAGGGGCCGGGAAGACGGATGATCCGGTTCCTATTCCTCAGGAGGGAGTTGTAGTGTCAGCCGTATGCTCTGAGCTTGAGGGGGAGGTATTGGGGGCTCAGGGGGACACCCCGGTGGGACTTCCAGGGAGACTGATAGTTCCAGATCGGTTAAGAATGAAGGTTACGGGGAACCGTTACAAACGGATGGCTGATAGGGGGAGAGTTTCTGGTCTAGATCTGAAGGTGAACGATCTAGTTTGGTTGTCTACCAGGAATATAAAACTTAAAGTTTCCTCCTGGAGGTTGGGTCCCAGATTCATCGGGCCGTACAGGATCAGTTCCATAATTAATCCTGTGGCATTTCGTCTGGACCTCCCTCCTACGTTTAAAATTCATAATGTGTTTCACAAGTCATTACTTAAAAAGTATGTGGCACCAGTCATACCGTCACCTCTACCTCCGCCTTCAGTGGTGGTCAATGATAACGTGGAATTTCATGGGTCGAAAATGATTGACTCACGTCTCAGTCGCCGATCCCTTCAGTACTTGGTTCATTGGAGGGGGTATGGTCCTGTGGAGAGGACGTGGGTCCCTGCGTCTGATGTTAACGCAGATCGATTGGTTCGGACCTTTCACACAACTCACCCGGGCAGACCTGGCCCTGAGGGTCCGGAGTCCCCTCGTAGAGGGGGGGTACTGTCATGGGTGTATCGCCACAAGGATCATCACGATTACACACTCTGACTTCTCACAGCTGAGTTGCTGTTTCTTTGTGTTTGGTAATGAGGGAGTTAATTTTACCTAGCTCTTTGCTAAGACTAGGTCCAGCCTCGCCCGGCTGCTTTTGATTATGTTCTAATTAGATTCCTTCATATACCTGCCAGTCTGCTTGTTAGATGCCGGTGAAAGCCTTTATGTAGTCTAGCAGACTGGATCGGTTCTGAGAATACTTAAGCTAAGAGCTCCTTAGTTGTTTTTACTCTTATAGCTTATAGTTTATCTCTGAGACCTTAGGTGTTCCTACTGTGTGTGAGTGTTGTATGTAAGACTTTATTTACTTTATTTCTTGTCTTTCTTGTATGTCTTTCTGTTCATTAACCGTTACCTGTTCATTCCCTTTGGTGGTAATTAGGGTCCTTCTTAGGACTAGATTACAGTTGGCAGGGATTGATAGGAGACAGGGTTTACGCTGGTGGCCTGGACCTCTGTACCTTTAACAGTACCTCCAGGTAGAGGGATGAGTTAGGACCCCAGTTTAGGGTCAGCATAGACCCGGTCACCCTCTAGTCGGAGACAGCGTATAACGGATTCCGTATTGACCCACTGGACTTTCTGTCAGGTAATTCTATGTTATCATATATCTATGCGCATGTTATATTGTATGTTGCCCTTTTGATATAGATTACTGTCATCACATATATATATATCTGCTATACAGCGTGACAGAAACTACATGTGTTTTGGAACAGTTTCTCATTGGACCTTGTTTCTGGCAGGTCCTATAGCTGTTACTATAAGAGGGTGGCATGTCTGGGCCGCCATGCGCTAATATCAACCGTTATATGCTTTGCGCCAGTGTGGTCAAGCGTGTGTGTGGTTAGGGCAGCTGAAATACGCCATTACAATACCGACTTAATCGGTGAGGAGCTTGGTATGCTAGCTGGTCAGGGTCGGTGTCCTAGATGCCCTAGATTACCGGCATAACCGGTGAGGAGTTTGATTGCCGTATTCAGGGCCTGGCGTTCAGACGCCATAGATTGCGGGTGACTCCCGAGAGGACATTAGCGCATGATCACGTTCTATGTTAGCTTAGCAGTCAACTGTGTACCTGGGTGCCTGACAGGACACAGAAGTTTGTCTCTGCGGCTCTGTGACGTAACAGGGTTCGCTTTCAACGCTAGACAGCGCCCTAGCGTGTTTATTTTGCGACTCAGTGGTGTTAAGTGAGTTCGCACACATCGCCATATAGCGCTGCGGCATTCCTTCTAGCGGATCTGTGGAATAACAGAGTTCGCACATATTGCCACAGCGCGTTACGGCGTTTATTTTGGCGACTCTGCGGGATAACAGAGTACGTTTCTTGCGCCATTTTACTAGCAGCAGGCTCCGCCTGCACGGTGGACCCCGGGCTGCGAACGCACTTCTCTGCATCATATATTTGGTGAGTTCCGCAGACCCTAACACTTAGCTAGATCTGTTGTGAGCACTTTGAACCCCCATGTGTTTCACAAAAGTTTTTAATGCCTGGGTGTGAAAAAAAAAACAATACAATTTTCCTCAAAAATGATTTTTTAGTCCCAAATTTTTGATTTTTCCCAAGGAAATTGGACCCCAAAAGTTGTCCAATTTGTTCTGAGTACGCTGATACCCCGTATATGGGGAGAAACTGTTTGGGCGCACGGCAGGGCTTGGAAAGGAAGTAATAACGTTTTGGAATACAGACGTTGATGGGGGTCATGTTCCGTTTGCAGTGCCCCAGAAGAGCCTAAACAGTGGAAACCCCCACAATTGACCCCATTTTGGAATCTAGACCCCCTAAGGAACTTATCTAGATCTGTGTTGTGCACTTTGAACCCCCAAGTGCTTCACACAAGTTTATAATGACCAGGCATGAAAATAAAAAATCCTATTTTTTTCGCACAAAAATTATCTATTAGTCACCAATTTTTTATTTTCCCAAGGGTAACAGGAGAAATTGGACCACAAAAGTTGCTTTCCAATTTGTTCTGAGTACGCTGATACCCCATATGTGGAGGGGAACCACTGTTGGGCGCACGGCAGAGCTCTAAATGGAAGGAGCACCATTTGACTTTTTCCAACCAAAATTGGCTGGAATTGAGATTGGACGCCATGTTGCATTTGGAGAGCCCCTGATGTGCCTAAACAGTGGAAACCCCCCAAAAGTGACCCCATTTTGGAAAATAGACCCCCCAAGGAACTTATCTTGATGTGTGGTGAGCACTTTGAACCCCAAAGTGCTTCACAGAAGTTTATAATGTACAGCGGTAAAAATAAAAAATCTTTTTTTTTTTTTTTTTACAAAAATGATTTTTTCACCCCCAATAATTTATTTTCACAAGGGTAACAGGAGAAATTGCACAATAACTCTTGGGGTCCAATTTCTTCTGAGTACGCTGATACCCCATATGTAGAGTTAAACTACTGTTTGTCCAATTTGTCCTGAGTATGCCGATACCCAATATGTGGGAGAAAACTACTGTATGGGCACATGTCGGGGCTCGGAAGGGAAGTAGTGACGTTTTGGATTGCAGAGTTTGATGGAATGGTCTGCGGGTGTTAAGTCGCATTTGGAGAGCCCCTGATGTGCCTAAACAGTGGAAACCCCCCACAAGTGACCCCATTTTGGAAAATAGACCCCACAAGGAACTTATCTAGATGTGTGGTGAGCGCTATGAAGCACCAAGTGCTTCACAGAGGTTTATAACGTACAGCCGTAAAAACAAAAAAATCATTTGTTTTTTTACAAAAATGATATTTTCGCCTCCAATTTTTTATTTTCCCAAGGGTAACAGGACAAATTGCACAATAACTTTTGGGGTCCAATTTCCTCTGTGTATGCTGATACCCCATATGTGGGGGTAAACTACTGTTTGGGCGCATGGCAGAGCTCAGAAGTGAGGGAGCACCGTTTGACTTTTTCAACGCAGAGTTGGCTGAAATTGAGATAAGACGCCATGTCACATTTGGAGAGCCCCTGATGTGCCTAAACAGCGGAAACACCCCAATTCTAACTCCAACCCTAACCCCAACACACCCCTAACCCTAGTCCCAACCCTAACCACAAACCTAACCCTAACACACCCCTAATCCCAACCCTAACCCTAATCCTAATCCTAACTTTAGCCTCAACTCTAACCCTAAATTTAGCCCCAACCCTAACCCTAACCCTAATTGGAAAATGGAAATAAATACATTTTTTTAATTTTATTATTTTTCCCTTACTAAGGGGGTGATAAAGGGGGGTTTAATTTACTATTTATAGTGGGTTTTTATGATTGGCAGCTGTCACGCTAAAAGACGCTTTTTATTGCAAAAGATAGTTTTTTGCATCACCACATTTTGAGAGCTATAATTTTTGCATATTTTGGCCCACAAAGTCTTGTGAGGTCTTATTTTTTGCGGTACGAGTTGACGTTTTTATTGGTACCATTTTTGATCACGTGACATTTTTTGATCGCTTTTATTTCGATTTTTGGGAGGTTAGAATGAACAAAAATCAGCAATTCATGAATTTCTTTTGGGGGGGCGTTTATACCGTTCCACGTGTGGTAAAATTGATAAAGCAGTTTTATTCTTCGGGTTAGTTCGATTACAGCGATACCTCATTTATATCATTTTTTTATGTTTTGGCTCTAAAATAATTATTTTTGCATCGCTTTATTCTGCGAGCTATAACTTTTTTTTTTTGGCAGATGATGCTGTATTGGGGCTCATTTTTTGCGGGACAAGATGACATTTTCAGCGGTACCATGTTTATTTATATCGGTTTTTTTTATTGCGTGTTATTCCACTTTTTGTTCGGCGATATGATGATAAAGCATTGATTTTTTGCTTTGTTTTCTTTTTTTTTTTAAGTGCTTCACTAAAGGGTTTAACTAGTGGGACAGTTTTATAGGGGGGTTGTTACGGACATGGCGATACCAAATATGTGTACTTTTATTGTTTTGTTTTTTTTATTTACAGGAAGAAATGAATTTATTGGGGAATATTTATTTTTTTTTATTTTGGAATTTTTTTTTAACTCTTATTATTATTATTTTATCTTTTTTACTTTGTCCCAGGGTGGTACATCACAGTATGGGGTCAGACTGCTGGTCTCACAGCGTGCACAGCACGCTGTGAGACCAGCGATCTCACAGGCAGTGCAGGACGCTTCCCTGCAGGACCCGGCGGCCATCTAGGATCCGGGGTCCTGCAGGGAAGAGGCCATCAGAACAGCGTGGTCACATTGCGCTTTTCTGAGGGTCTCAGGGAGCCCCCTCCCTGCGCGATGTGTTATGTTTCGGTAGCTGAGAGGAAAAATCAAAAACGGTAATACACCAGAGAGGCTGGAACCTATTGGATTGCAGTAACCTGATCTAACCACACAACTAGAGGTAGCCGTGGAGCGTTCCTACGTTGATCCTAGACGCCTCGTCACAGCCTGAGAGATAACTACACCTAAAGGCAGAAAGATGAAAGCTATCTGCCCCGGAGCAGATCCCCAAAGAAAATAGGAAGCCCCCAAACATATAATGGCGGTTAGACAAGAAGATAGCACGGACACAGACAGAAAATAGAATGAGCAAACATTGGGGCCCAATCTGTCTAGACAGAAAAGTACAGGAAAGAATTCTGACTGCAATCCAACAAAAACCCTAAAAAATACCAGCACTTCTGATTGCCAAAAAACCTGAGATCACACGATCTCTACCACCTAAATCAGATCTCTGGTGTAACAAAACAAAGCCGCAGCCACTGAAAAAACAGGAAAAAGCAAATGAACAAATAACATTGGCTACAGATAAATTGAGAGGAGCACAGGCCCCAGGAGGGGACCCGGCTGACCTCCACAAAAGAGCAGAAAACTATGAAAAAAGCAAGCACAAAAAGAAAATCAGAAAATATCTTAACTGAAACCAGCAGGTGCAGGCAAGACTCCAGCAACTTCCAAATGAACCAAGAACCACAACTGAGACAAGAACAATTGATCACCGGTGACCATCATGGGAGGGAACCTCCCTTATATCAGTCCAGTCAGTGATCCCAGATTGCCATTCCTCGCTGAAAGGTTCAGTACTGTCTGTAACCACCAGATGGAGCCTCTGCTCAGAAATCATCTCTAGCACATTCACAACAGCGATGCTTCCCTGTGCCCCTGGTACACTGCGATCATGTTTGATCGTGGTGTACCAGGGGTTAATGTGCCGGGAGCGGTCCGTGACCGCTCCTGGCACATAGTGCCGGGTGTCAGCTGTGATAATCAGCTGACACCAGGCGGCGATTAGCTGCGCTCCCCCCGGAAGCGCAGCTGATTGCCTTGGACATACTATCCCATCCATGATGACAATGTCAAGGGTTTTATGGACGGGATAGTACGTCCGATGGCAGAGAGGGGTTAATATTTATCTAATGGGCTATTTAAATATGAAATCATGTAGATATATTAACTATGCATTTAAATTGATCTGTTTACCGTGAATATATATTTTGTAGATATCCTAATTTTAGGTAGCAGACCCCCTGTTAGGGTCTGCGGAACGCACCTAATAAATAATGTAGAGAGGTGTGTTCGCAGCCCGGGGTCCACCGTGCAGGCAGAGCCTGCTGCTAGTAAGATGGCGTAAGTAACGAACTCTGTTATCCCGTAGAGTCGCTAAAATAGACGCCGTAGCGCGCTGTGGCAGATAGTGCAAACTCTGTTAATCCACAGAGCCGCTAGCGGGAATGCCGCAGCGCTATATAGCGATATAAACGAACTCTGTTACACCACAGAGTCGCTGAGGTAAAGACGCAGAGATAGATACTGTGTCCTGTTAACACCACAGGGATACACAGATAACTGCTGTGCGTTTAGCAGTCCGTGATCAAGCAGACAGCAACGCAATCAAGCAATCTCCTCACCGGAGAAGCCGATATTCTAGGGGCTTATTTCAGCCGAGTCCTAACCACATGCGTGCATGATCAGACTGATGCAAAGCACATAATGCAATTAATCCTAGCGCACGGCAGTGCGGTAAGGACAGCCTTTTATAGCAGCCACGAGAAAAAGACCTTCCAGGAAGGACCAATGGGAAGCTGCTTCAGAACATCAACAGCCGGAGGACCTTCCTGAAGGACCAATAGGAGTGGCAGCTGTATCTGAGCATGTGACCCCTGATCTCCAATGGGAGATCTTGCCCTGGGTATGCTCAGATGAAGCAAGAAAGGACTTAGACCTAAAGACGTCTGCTCGCAGCTGACCAGTAGTGGCTACAATAGCAGAACCTGAAGAGGCAGCAGCAAGTCTCTGCACAGTATTAGACCCGGCGAGACGCTGGGACCGACGTCTTTGCTGAGCAGGCTCCATTGCAGCTGGAGATGGATGGGGGACCGCAGCGGGACTGGTTCTAGACTCCCCTTGTGCAGCAGCAGGAACTCGAACCCTAATATCCCCCTTTGTCATTGGATGGTTACATTATACTTGTTGCCCATTTTGTGTGAAATATTACTATCTATATGAGACCCCTCCTTGCAGAAATTATTTATGCCTCAAAAGTATAATTAGGAAGGTGACTATAGTATTATACATATGGTTAACCAATATACATTGATTGTGGTGGTCCATGGTCAGCGAGCCCTCTTTTTGCACTGTTGCACCTTTTTGCTTGTTTTGCACATGCTCTTCACGAGTCCTTTCCTGTCCCTATTTTCCAAATAAATGTTTTTTCTTAAGGTTTGGATCTTTTGATCGTTTATGTGGTTTTGCCACACCCCTGTTGTATTGACTATGTGCGACTGATCCATATGAGTGTCCATGATTTGCAGCTAGCATGACTTGTTGATTTATAACATTTTTACATTTAGAGGATACTGTTGCCTACCATTTTTATTGCTTTATGTTATAACTAATCATATGCAAAATAGTTGCAAGTCAAATTTAGGTATGAGATAACCAAGATGACTATATAAAATTATAGAAGTCTTACGTTCAAAGCAGTAGTGGATGGTTAGATATGGAGCCTGAAAGTCAAAAGTTCAAAATATTGTTACCATTTTGCTTGTCAGAGTAAATGAAGCAGGCATTACCAGTGTGATATCTAATGGCTGCTCTCCTGATCTCACTGTAGAGCTGTGTGTAATTATAACTGAAATATCTGCAGGTTCATCTCAGTGCTTCAGCTTCCATCTCACAGGCAGACAGGGTTTGTAATAATGGTGCAATACATCAGAGTTGTGAGAGTTGCAGCAAATGTGTTTGAAATGAGACAAAGTTCAAGTCTACTGTTCTGTGTTAGTTACATGTCTCATATTGGTAAAGCCCCCTTATATTTAAAATAAGCTTTGGAGGCAGATTCTCATGCAGATCTGTGTCCAGCCCAGAGATCTCAACAGCTCATTTACATACAAGAAATATATGGCTTTTTCTGGAAGACATCATATCTCTGATATCAAGGTATCACTTGTACTCAACCTGTGTGTCCAAATGTAGGGTTGATCCTAATGACAAACTCTCTTTAAAAGAAATAACCTAATAGTTGAAATTCACTCGCATTGTAAGTAGTTGGGAAGCTTATTCTACAGGTAAATCCCCCTACCGTAATGTAAGAAAATGTGGTTGAGTGTCCATTTCAGTAAGTCTTTAAAAAAGGGCATTCAATATTTATTTCAGGAAATCAGACTTTTTAACCCCTCTCTGACATCAGACATACTATCCCGTCCATGAAACCTGTGCCAATCTGACCATGGACGAGATAGTACATCATAGGCGATTAGCTGCGCTCCCAGAGGGAGCGCAGCTAATCGCCGCCGGGTGTCAGCTGATTATCACAGCTGACACCCGTGACTGAGTGTCAGGAGCAGTCACGGACCGCTCCCGGCACATTAACCCCTGGAACACCACGATCAAACATGATTGCGGTGTACTGGGGGCACAGGGAAGCATCGCGCAGGGAGGGGGCTCCCTGCGCGCCCCCTGAGACCCTCAGAGCAGCGCGATGTGATCGCGCTGTTCTGAAGGCTTCCACCCTCCCAGGACCCGGATCCAAGATGGCGCCGGGGTCCTGGAGGGAGGCGGCTTCCTCAGTGCCTGCTGAGAGCAGGCACTGAGAAGCCTGCAGCTATGCCTGTGCGATCGCTGGTGTGACAGAGTGCTGTGCACACTGTCACACCAGCGATCTGATAAAATACAGTGATGTCCCACCCTGGGACAAAGTAAAAAAGTAAAAAAAATAAAAATAAACATGTTTTAAAAAAAAATCAAAAATAAATAAAAATATATGTATATATTCCCCAATAAATTCATTTCTTCCTGTAAATAAAAAAAACAAAACAATAAAAGTACACATATTTGGTATCGCCACGTCCGTAATGACCCCCCCTATAAAACTGTCTCACTAGTTAACCCCTTTGGTGAACCCCTTAAAAAAAAAAAACGAAGCAAAAAAATCAATGCTTTATCATCATACCACCGAACAAAAAGTGGAATAACACGCAATCAAAAAGACGGATATAAATAAACATGGTACCGCTGAAAATGTCATCTTGTCCCGCAAAAAACGAGCTGCCATACAGCATCATCAGCGAAAAAATAAAAAAGTTATAGCTCGCAGAATAAAGTGATGCAAAAATAATTATTTTTCACATAAAATTGTTTTTATTCTATAAAAGCGCCAAAACATAAAAAAATCATATAAATGAGGTATCGCCATAATCGTACTGACCCGAAGAATAAACTGCTTTATCAATTTTACCACACGCGGAACGATAAAAACGCCTCCCCAAAAGAAATTCATGAATTGCTGATTTTTGTTCATTCTAACCTCCCAAAAATCGAATAAAAAGCTATCAAAAAATGTCACGTGCTCAAAAATGGTACCAATAAAAATGTCAACTCGTACCGCAAAAAATAAGACCTCACATGACTCTGTGGGCCAAAATATGCAAAAATTATAGCTCTCAAAATGTGGCGATGCAAAAAACTATTTTTTGCAATAAAAAGCGTCTTTTAGCGTGACAGCTGCCAATCATAAAAACCCGCTATAAATAGTAAATCAGACCCCCTCTATCACTCCCTTAGTTAGGGAAAAATAATAAAATAAAAAAAATGTATTTATTTCCATTTTCCCATTAGGGTAAGGGTTGCGGCTAAAATTAGGGTTAGGGTTGGCGCTAAAGTTAGGATTAGGGTTAGGGTTGGGATAAGGGGTGTGTTAGGGTTAGGTTTGTGGTTAGGGTTGGGACTAGGGTTAGGGGTGTGTTGGGGTTAGGGTTGGAGTTAGAATTGGGGGGTTTCCGCTGTTTAGGCACATCAGGGGCTCTCCAAATGTGACATGGCGTCTGATCTCAATTCCAGCCAATTCTGCGTTGAAAAAGTCAAACGGTGCTCCTTCACTTCTGAGCTCTGCCATGCATCCAAACAGTAGTTTATCCCCACATATGGGGTATCAGCGTACTCTGGACCCCAAGAGTTATTGTGCAATTTGTCCTATTTTTTCTGTTACCCTTGGGAAAATAAAAAACTGGGGGCGAAAATATCATTTTTGTAAAAAAAAATGATTTTTTTGTTTTTACGGCTGTACATTATAAACTTCTGTGAAGCACTTGGGGCTTCATAGCGCTCACCACACATCTAGACAAGTTCCTTGTGGGGTCTATTTTCCAAAATGGGGTCACTTGTTGGGGATATCCACTGTTTAGGCGCATCAGGGGCTCTCCAAATGCGACATGACGCCCCCAGACCATTCCATCAAAGTCTGCAATCTAAAACGTCACTACTTCCCTTCCGAGCCCCAACGTGTACCCATACAGTAGTTTTCTCCCACATATTAGGTATCAGCGTACTCAGGACAAATTGGACAACAACTTTTGGGTTCCAATTTCTTCTGTTACCCTTGTGAAAATAAAATATTGGGGGCGAAAAAAATAATTTTTGTAAAAAAAAAAAAGATTTTTTTATTTTACGGCTGTACGTTATAAACTTTAGTGAAACACCTGGGGGTTCAAAGTTCTCACCACACATCTAGATAAGTTCCTTGAGGGGTCTAGTTTCCAAAATGGTGTCATTTATGGGTGTTTCCACTGTTTAGGCAGATCAGGAGCTCTCCAAACACGACATGGCGTCCAGCCAATTCTGCGTTGAAAAAGTCAGACGGCGCTCCTTCCCTTCCAAACTCTGCCATGCACCCAAACAGTGGTTTACTCCCACATATGGGGTATCAGCGCACTCAGGACAAATTGCACAATAACTTTTGGAGTCTTGTTACCCTTGGAAAATTAAAAATTGGGGTGAAAAGATCATTTTTGAGGAAAAAATATGATTTTTAAATTTTACGGCTCTACGTTATAAACTTTTGTGAAGCACTTGAGGGTTTAAATTGCTCACCAAAGATCTAAATAAGTTCCTTAGGGGGTCTAGTTTCCCAAATGGGGTCATTTGTGGGGGTTTCCACTGTTTAGGCATATCAGGGGCTCTCCAAATGCAACATGGCATCCAATCTCAATTCCAGCCAATTTTGGTTGGAAAAAGTCAAATGGTGCTCCTTCCCTTCCGAGCTCTGCCGTGCGCACAAACAGTGGTTCCCCCCCACATATTGGGTGTCAGCGTACTCAGGACAAATTGGACAACAACTTATGTGGTCAAATTTCTCCTGTTACCCTTGGGAAAATAAAAAATTAGTGACTAAAAAATAATTTTTGTGGGAAAAAAATAGGATTTTTTATTTTCATGCCCGGGCATTATAAACTTGTGTGAAGCACTTGGGGGTTCAAAGTGCTCACCAAAGATCTAGATAAGTTCCTTAGGGGGTCTAGTTTCCATAATGGGTCACTTGTGGGGGATTTCCACTGTTTAGGCTCATCTGGGGCACTGCAAACGGAACATGACCCCCATCAACGTCTGCATTCCAAAACGTTACTACTTCCTTTCCAAGCCCTGCCGTGCGCCCAAACAGTTTCCCCCCCACATATGGGGTATCAGCGTACTCAGGACAAATTGGACAACAACTTTTGGGGTCCAATTTCCTTGGGAAAATTCAAAAATTTGGGACTAAAAAATCATTTTTGTGGAAATTTTTTTTTTTTTTCACACCCAGGCATTATAAACTTTTGTGAAACACTTGGGGGTTCAAAGTGCTCACAACAGATCTAGATAAGTACCTTAGGGGGTCTAGTTTCCAAAATGGTGTCACTTGTGGGGGTTTCCACTGTTTAGGTGCATCAGAGGTTCTCCAAGCGCGACATGGCGTCCAATCTCAATTCCAGCCAATTTTAGTTTGAAAAAGTCAAACGGCGCTCCTTCCCTTACGAGCTCTGCCGTGTGCCCAAACAGTGGTTTTCCCCCACATATTGGGTATTGGCGTACTCAGGAGAAATTGCATAACAACCTTATCTGTCCATTTTCTCCTTTTACCCTTGTGAAAATAAAAAAAAAGTTTGTAAAAGATCATTTTTGTGGCTAAAAAGTTTAATATTCATTTTTTCCTTCCACGTTGCTTTAGTTCCTGTGAAGCACTTGAAGGGTTAATAAACTTCTTGAATGTGGTTTTGAGTACCTTGAGGGGTGCAGTTTTTAGAATGGTGTCACTTTTGGGTATTTTTTGCCATATAGACCCCTCAATGTGACTTCAAATGTGAGGTGGTCCCTAAAAAAATGGCTTTGTAAATTTTGTTGTAAAAATGAGAAATCGCTGGTCAACTTTTAACCCTTATAACTTCCTAACAAAAAAAAATTTTGGTTCCAAAATTGTGCTGATGTAAAGTAGACATGTGGGAAATGTTATTTCTTAACTATTTTGTGTGACATATTTCTCTGTTTTAAGGGAATAAAAATTCAAAGTTTGAAAATTTTCAAAAATAAACGCAAGTTATATCTAAGAAATTTTACTTCTAACGTGAAGTACAATATGTCGCGAGAAAACAATCTCAGAATCGCGAATATCCGTTGAAGCGTTACAGAGTTATAACCTCATAAAGAGACAGTAGTCAGAATTGTAAAAATTGGCCCGGTCATTAACGTGCAAACCACCCTTGGGGTGAAGGGGTTAAGTTAGTGTATTGTACATTTTCTACATTTCTGAAAGGTAAATGTGCAACATTGGCAGTGGGCATGGTGTGAGAGTGGGGGATGTAAAACTAGTTACCCTATCTAAAGAATGTTAATAAAAAGTATGGGAGAGAATTATATAAGTATGACTATAAGATCAGATTGCACAGAATTTGTTTGCTGTCTGTTTCTGGAGTTGCATACATTTTCATTTGTGGACCCCCAAAAATTGGACATTTTTAGCAAATTTTATTACTTTTTTTATTTCCAATTCAGTTTAACAATAAAGAAAAAACTGTTACAAAGGTAGGTATATAAAATAAAATGTTTGCATTTCACAATATCTTCTATATATTTATATCTTGGAAATAAGAGAACCACTTTCTATTGAAGTATATTTGTTAGAAATACATTAGAAAAACTGTACATTTTTCTTGTAACATGAGACAAATCTAACCTTTGGAAAACCTTCTTCATATTTAACTTTCCCTCAAGATTTATGAGTAATAATTTGGAAATGTGAAGATACTCCTTTGTTTCTGCAAACATCAAAGCTTAACTTCAACCATACAACCTTTAATTCTTTCTGCACAAACACTTCAACACAAGTGTTTGACAGACCTGTACATAAAGTGCTGAAAAAGTGAAGCTGTCTATAGATCTCTGAAAGGGTTTTAATCTTTAAACCTTTAGACCATTTTAGATAAGTCTTAACCCACCTTTTTGACTGGAAATCACTTTGAAGTGGGAACAAGTGATGTACACCAGTACTCAAATGTTGGGTGCAATGTGTTTTAATGCTGTGTTTAAGTCTTTTGGTTTCTCAAATTGCTCTTTAATATATGCTTTATGTGAAGGTAAAAATGCTAAAGCAGTCACATAATGGTGGTAATTTAACTCTGTGAGTTTGCCATAATTTATTTTACACATGCAATTGCTTTAACCTACATTAATTACTTGAAACAGCTGTTTTTCACCTGATAATTCTAAGACAAAATTATATTACCAGGCTGGGATGTAGTTTCAACCTTTCTGCATGTTTAAATTTGGCATCATGAAAGAGTAAAAAATAACCTTAAAAGAGAACCTGTCATTAGATGAACTCTGTCCAAACTATACTGGCCAAAGTCCACCATCAGGGTTCTGGCATATAACTAAGCTAATTACACCAAGCTGGTGTCCAACAATTCAAACTTTAGCACTCCTTATGAACATCTTAAAAGTGTAATCAGTAGGGATGAGCAAACCAGAACTGGAAAGTTAATGGTGTATACCGTACTTATAGTGTCTGGTACCGGACCTCGAACATGGACTACTTACTGTATGTCCAGTTTCCTGTTCAGGTTCAGAAGTCTAATCAAGCTTGTTGAAAGCCTGTAGCACAGCCAATCAGCAAGCTTTAAGGCTTGGGTCACCTCTGGTTCCATCACAGATATGTCAAGAAAGGGCATGGCTGTGTTTGGATTGTGCCAACTGGGTCCCATATCGTCCACCGATTTCTTCATTGGCGATCACATCAGTAGCATCATCACCTTTGAGAAATGACCTTGAATAATCTCTGCAGTCTAGTTCTTGAGGTCATGGCTCACAGGTGATGACATTACTGATGTGAGGAAATTGGTGGATGATGTGAGACTTAGTTTGATGTCATCAGATCTGCGGATATTTTTTTTTATTATAAATAAATGGATAAACCACGGAATGCATGGGGGAGTCTTTATTCAAATAAAATGTGTGTAATTTTTTATTTTAACTTGCTGGGTTAGTAATGGGGCATCTGATAGACTTCTCTCCATTACCAACCTATGGCTTGATAGCTAAAATAATATTCGTAAAGTATAAATTTTGTAACCAGGCACAGAAATTGTCCAGAAAACCTTATACAGTGTTCTCCCTATATATGAAAAGGAAATCGGAGAGGTGAAGCACTCCCACACACATTGAAACATCAATAAAATTGAAGTAACCAAAAACCACCAAGTAAAAATATAAATGCTACATTTATTTAGTAATTATATCTTTATCAAAGTATACATACAGAGGAGACATGGAAATAAGCAAATCCTCTCTTTGCTTGTTTTCATGTCTACTTTGATATTTTGTATAGCCTGTATACAGGTGCTTCTCACAAAAATAGAATATCATCAAAAAGTTAATTTATTTCAGTTCTTCAATACAAAAAGTTAAACTCATATATTATATAGAGTCATTACAAAGAGAGTGATCTATTTCAAGTGTTTATTTATGTTACTGTTATGGCTTACAGCCATTATCTCAGTTAATTTGAATACTTTATAACACCAGCTTGAAAAATGATTTTAAAATCCGAAATATTGGCCTATAAAATGTATGTCCAGTAAATGCACTCAATACTTGGTTGTGACTCCTTTTGTATCAATTACTACATCAATGTGGCGTGGCATGGAGGCAATCAGCCTGTGGCACTGTTGAGGTGTTATGAAAGCCCAGGTTGCTTTGATAGCAGCCTTCAGCTCGTCTGCATTGTTGGGTCTGATGTCTCTCACTCACTTTTTGCATTGAAGAACTGAAATAAATTAACATTTTGATAATATCCTAATTTTTGTGTAAAGCACCTGTACATAAAATAAGCAATATGGCATATGGACAAAAGGTAACAAACAAAAAAAAAGCAAGAAGCCAGCGCTGCCTATGGTCAGCACGCAATGCGTAAAGTGCTAATGCACATATTGATTTCTAACTGTAATTTAAATTGAGACATTTAGCAAACAATTGATCAATTCTTTGAGCCACCCAGCCACTTCACAACATTCTCAAATGGGGCAGTCCTACTCTACGTCTTTTATATATGATGTGCCATTACGGCCTCCTAATTGTATTAAAAGCAAGACCATATTAAATGCAAACGTACCTGAAACATATCTGTATCACTCGCAAGACGCCAGAAGGGTGAGCGCAGATGAAGTCCGACCAGGTCCTGGACATGACATTTCAGATCTGACCTCCACACTGCCAAACCAGCAACCATGGGTGAAGGGTGAAACAGGCCCAGACACAGGTGCATAATTAAGTAAAACCTATGAGGAAGGGTAGGGCTGCTGTATGTGTGTACAGGAGCCTGGATCAATCACAATAAAGTCAGATAGAATGGCGTGCTTAACCAAGTGCGCATGGCAAAAAGTCGGGGTCAGCCACAAACCAGTATGAAACAAAAAACCAAGAAGCCAGCGCTGCCTATGGTCAGCATGCAATACATAAAGTGCTAATGCATATACTGATTTCTACCTGTAATTTAAAATGAGACATTTAGCAAACAATTGATCAATTCTTTGAGCCACACCGCCACTTCACGGCATGGACAAAAGGTTACTTACATGCACTTTTGCTGGTAATCGTATATCCTTCTGCCTCAACACACGTTTGGCCTTCTTCTAGTTTTTTCATGCTTATAGCTGGTACCCAGGTCCACTTTGGAATGAAAATGCTGAACACCCTCTCTGACATTACACTGGGTCTGAACATGATAGTAAGCCTATTGAAAACTGGCCATTCCTTGCCACTGGTCCAATTTGTTGACCCAGAAATCCATGGAATCAGAGCTCAGGCAATCTCCTTGAAAAACAGATCCTGTACTACTGAATCTGGCTGTTTAGATGATGCAACTCTGTTTTCTAATGCGCATCGATTTTTGCACTGGCAGATAAACCACCTGGTCCATCATGTTGTATACATACTTTTAGGGTTTGAGGATCACACCAAATATAAATAATGATAAAATGTGTTTGCAACCCGGGGTCCACCGTGCAGTGATGTTAAACTGCAGCTAGTGAACAATGGTCGAGCAAGACTGCGAGCGAACAGTTTAAACACACTGAGTTAAACGTCACTCAATGTGAAATGAACGCAAAATACCTAGCTCTATTACTCCACAGAGCGGTACAGTACAACAGAGCACTTAGAGCTATACCCTGTTAGATGACACAGGAGTAGAGCAATTATGATGTAATTTGGGGTCCCTATAGCTACTCCCCAGGGAAGTCTAGGCTGGTGGTTATGCTTGCTCTGAAACTCAGCTGTGCTAACAGCACACATGACCAGAGTCAGATGCTATGCCAAGCGGGAGCTCCCACCCTACACTGCCTGCCTAGACACTCAGTAGCCGTTGTGAGAGCGGCACACGTGCACACAGAGTGGTAGTGTTTCCCACCACACACACAACACAAATGATACTAGCGCACCAATGTGCGCCCCTGGGAACCTTTTATATGTTCCACTCATGTCCAGTCGGACAGGACCTTGCCTGTGGACCAATCCGGAGCAGCCACATCACCAGAGCAGGTGACGACCGACCATCAATGAGACATCGCCACATCACGAGCATGCTCAATAGGGTGATTTCTAGACTTAGCCTCCAGAGCATATGTTTATCGCTGCCTATTGCTGGTTACCATAGACTTGTCTGGAACATCAGCAGTAACAAAGCGAACAGCACAGGCCTCAGCAAGACGCTGGGACCGATGTCTTTCCTCAGCAGCACCCACTGTGGCTGTAGATGAATGGGAGACCGCAGAGGCAGATAAGGCTTGGGATCTAGCCTGTGCAGTGGGAGAATCCCAGCGCCTAACACATAAATTGTAATTGGTGCTGCTTTCTTGGATGTTTGTAAAATTGTTAATTTAGTGAAATAAAATTGCACTTACGGAACTCAAATATTTTGGTTTCAAAAATTTTAAACATTTTGGTGCTTTCTGATAATATTTCCTGTTCTTTTGACTGTGCAATAGGGCCAAATATTCTGGAAAGTGTTGATTCTGCAGGAAGCGCATAGTGGTCACCTGGTCATACATGCAATTGGCAACCATCCACTGTGCAAAAGCTTCACCAGTTAGGGAATTCATATTTATATGTTGTGCCATAGTCCCTGGCAAAGTTCTGGAGGGGAGATACGTTTTGCTGAGGCTATTAGCTTCAGTA
This sequence comes from Oophaga sylvatica, assembly GCA_033576555.1. Lineage (NCBI taxonomy): Eukaryota > Metazoa > Chordata > Amphibia > Anura > Dendrobatidae > Oophaga > Oophaga sylvatica. The sequence goes on along the minus strand of JARQOD010000006.1, from coordinate 191,849,583 downwards.
ATTTGAAATCCAGAAACTTGCTCCAGCACACCATGTTTGAGAGGGCTTAATCGACCATTTTAAGGGTTTGTTTTTTGTGGATAACCATAGAGCAGGTGGGAGATTATCCAATTTATCTCCACCCTAGGGTGTGATCTGGGGTTTAAATAATTGGCCTCCTGAGGCATTCATTGTTCAATAGGCCGGGAAAGTGGAACCCCAGTGCTGTGTGTCCTGATAAGGAAACTGAACCATTATATGTGAATTTCCTGCACTGGCGGAGCCCCGTAAAAACACTGACTATTAGGTTTTGTTTTTCTTTAGGCCAGAAAGGCCTTAATTCTTTTTGCTAACGCTGCACTGGCTTATGCAGCGCCCTTAATAAACCAGTGAGAGTCTTAAAGAGACAGTGTACCTGTGTCTACCACCATGATTTTTATTACAAAAAATTTAATTTAAGAAATTCAAAGAATTTAGTTCTAATCATTTTATTTTTTCCCCCCTTTCTACACTGCTCATGTAGGGGCCTCCTACACAAATAAGTATTGACACTAACAAGTAACACAAAGTGGTGACCTGGTCATGCATGCGGATGACAACTGTCCACTGTGTAAAAGCAATACCTGTTACAGAACACAGTTTCCTGTGAATATGATAATTCCACCTTCCCAAAAGTTTCTGAACAATTTGGGAAAAAAAATTGATAAATAAAAAAAAAATCACTTATAAAATTTAAAGAATTTTGTTTGGATTATTTTTAACAATCTTGTCCTTTCTCACAATCCTGATCAGGGTGATACCAGGAAATCTCAACTCAGACGCAGTCACAATAATTTTTAGTTTCATCCAAAATCAGAAAGAAGGTGAGTTTGTTTTTATCAAAGAAATGATGCATGTAATAAAATAAATTTTAGTTTAAAAAATGTCACATTGTGTGCCCAAATCTGGCAGTGATTTTTTTTATACAATAAATAATGGTGCCTAGGTATTTTCCGTTGAGCCTGAGCACACTCTATTTTTTTTGCAATATGCACTACAATCCAGCTGGTCTGGCATCAATTGTGATGAACTTGTGAACATGAACATATTGGATTATTCACTAAATATGTCCAAAAAAATAATGAACACATGCCATAAATAAATAATTATATATATAAAACTGCAAGACTGTGGACAATAAATGAGTTATGCAAATAAAAATGCAACACACATTCTTTCCTAAGTAGCATCATTACTGTTTTTTTGGATATTATCCTCATTATTGCTTTAACTTATTGCTCTGTTTATTTACCACTGTATTTCACTTTTCTATTGTGATTGACTGTGCTACACCATGTAATCAGATTACTTCAGGGCATTATGGGGAAGTGTCCGCTGCTATGCCAGATGTCAGTAACCCACTTACTGAGTGTGCAGCATATTTTAAATTGTAATCCTTGAATTTTATTGCAGATTTTTCAAATCTGCATGATTTCAGGAAATTCGACTCAAACTAGATCCTCTGCGGATAGATCCGCTCAACTCTATTAAACAGATTCGCAAAAAAATATGAAAGAAAAAAAGACACAGATTAACTGCCAAAGATTTGAGAAGAATCAAACTTGAAGTGACCAGGAGCCCATTATCCTCAACTGTTGTCATAATTCAGAACTTCAACCTCCCTGTAGTGCCCAGAAGATAATAGTCAAAGACATGGCCAAGTTAAGTAAAGGGTATGCCACACTGAACAATATCGCTAACGGGATCGCTAAAAAACGTCACTATTTAGCGATCCTGTTAGCGATGTTGTTCAGTGCGGCAGCTGCCAGCGACGAGCTTCCTGCTGTGATCTCGCTCGTCGCTGGAATCGTTCCGGACCCTATTTTCTCGTCGGCGCTCCCGCTGGGTAAGTATATATCGCTAGTGTGGCACCTTTTCTTAGCGATTTAGCGGTACTTTTGTACCGCTAAAGTCGTTAAGAAGATCGCTAACGGCGATAGCGTCGTTAACTATATCGCTAAATGTGGCCGCCTTTAGCGATATAGAAACAATCCCGCTAGCGATCGCATTAGTATGCGTCGTTATCGTGATCGCTAGCGGGATTGTTTAGTGTGGCAGTACCTTAAGGCTGAAACCCAACCACCAAATCTGAAAACATATTTTTAAAGATTTTGCAGACCTATAAGATCAAAGTTACTTTTGATAGACCAAATGGATGGGCCCATGGCTGGATCAGGAATGGGTACAGAACTCCACTTCCACTCAGACGCTAATAATGTGGAGGCGGGGTACTGCTATGGGCTAGTATTATTAAAGATGAGCTAGTTGGACATTTTTGGAATGAAGATGAGCTCAAAATCTGCTCTGAAACCTAATGCCAGATTTTAGAAGACACTTTCCTCAAGCAATAGTACAGGAAAATCTCTGCATCTTTCAAGAAAAGCCATAAAGATAAAAGAATAATATCATGTCCCCCCCTCCTCACCTGACCTAAATCCTATTGAGAACACAAGGACTGTTCTCAAAAAGAAATATCAGGAAAACATACCATACGTCTTTTCCTCCAATGAATAATATTCACAAATGTTTAGTATATAGAATAGCTGAAGTTGTTTTTTTATGTGGGGTATCAAAACCCAAACTTTTGTGAGGATCCATAATACACTTTGCATGCTAAATATCAGGAGCAAAATTTGATGCAAAAGAAATGTATTTCTTAGGCAGATTTACTTGAACATGCTTCAGTATTAAATTGACTCCACTCTTATACTTTGCCTACATATATTTGCATTGCCTACATACTTGGTACTTCAAAGTTTCCCTACAAACAGCAACAGCTACTTATTTCTTTCATTTTTCATTTCTGCAACTACTAAATTTCACTTAATGAATCTATGGGAATCTGGAACTATCAATAAATTGGTATCTTCATGTATTTGTCGAAGTTAGCAAGGCACTTATAAGCCACCTATAGTGCAAAAATCTATAAAGAAACTTAATGGAGATTATGTGGCTACAATTAAACTATATGATATCTATCAAACTATACCTGTTAGGCGTCGGGATTCTCCCTCTGCACAGGGTAGATCCCAAGCCTTATCTGCTTCTGCGGTCTCCCATTCTTCTTCAACAACAGTGAAGCCAGCACAGCAAAGATGTCGGTCTCAGCGTCTTGCTCAGACTCATTCTGTGGCCTTTGTTATTACTGGTTCTTCAGCTACTACCATAGTAACTAGCAATAGGCTGCAACGAGCAGACATTCTGGAGGCTATATCTGGGAATCACCCTACTGAGCATGCTCGTGAAGTAAGCCAGCAAGTAAGGTCCTGTCTGACTGGACTTAGGCGCAGTCTATAAAAGGATCTTTGGGCACCCATCGGCGCGCTAAGTTCACTTGTATTTGCTGTGTGTTAGTAGGTGGGACAGTTACCACCCTGTATGCACGTGAGCTGCAACTGGCATTGCGAGTGCGGTTCTCGTTAGGTAGTGTAGGGTGGGAACTCCCGCTTGAGCCTAGCACCTGCATCGAGTGACTTCGTCGCTTGTGCGAGTTACACAGACCATGTGACAGGGCAGGCTCAATCACCAGCATAGTCGGGGAAGAGCTATAGGGACCACAACTAGCGTCATTACTACTGTGCACCTGTGACGTCTAACAGGGCACAGCTTAGAGTGCTCTCAGTTTGGTACAGCTCTGTGCAGTAACAGAGTCTAGTACTTTGCACTGTGTTCACACTGAGTGACACTTAACTCGGTGTGTTTACGGTGCTTGCTCGCAGCTTGCTCCGCCAATGTCTACTAGCTACGGTCTCTAAATCACCACATGGTAGACCCTGGGTTGCGATCGCACCTTATCGTAATTGATATTTGGTGCCATCTGCAAACCTAACAATATTACATTGATTTTTGAGAAAATTAATGACATGAAAGCTAGTGCTTTGTAACAGCGTCAAAGAATATTTTATTGATCAACTGGTCAGCTACTGTAGGTATTGCTAATTTAACCCATTTCTGACATCAAACATAGCAATCTGTCCCTGTGCCCTGGGCCTATTATTTGATCAGGGACGAATTATTACATCTGTGCAATCACTTGCGCACACGTGTTGTATGCTGTCGATCGCCACCCGGTGTCAGCTGATTCTGACAGCTGACAGCTGGCACTAAGTGCCAGTAGAGCTCACAGACGCTCCCGGCACTTTAACCCCTGAAATGCTGCAATCGAATGAGATCGCAGCATATCGGGAGCCTTCAGAGGGCTGACAGCCCCTTTGCCTTTGGATCATACACCCTGAGGAGTGACGCGGGTTCCCGATCGTTGCCATGGTGACCCAATGTCATCATGACAACATTCAGGTCACCAGACCTAGAAAACTTGCTGATCATGCTCAGTGCATGATGAGCAAGCTTGTCTGTCAATGGAGAGCTGACAATTTCTACAGCATGGTGGTGCTGCTGCATCTCCATGCTGTAGAAGCGAGCAGCCTGCAAAAAAAGATTATCCACTAGTGGGACAAAGTAAAAATGTTAAAAAAAAATAATTAAAAAAAAATAATTGTAAAAACATAAAAAAAAATCAAAAATAATAATTAAAGTATCAAAAGATATTATATCTCTAAATAAATATTTGAATTAAAAATAAATATATAAACAATAAAAGTACATATATTTGGTATAGCCGCGTCCGTAAACGAATCAACCTATAAAACTGTCCCACTAGTGAACACCATAAAATATAAAAAAATAAGGCAAAAAGCAATGCTTTATCATCTTACTGCAGAACAAAAAGTGGAATAAAGCATGATCAAAAAGACGGATTTAAATAAACATGGTACTGCTGAAAATGTCATCTTGTACCGCAAAAAACAAGTGCCATACAGCTCCATCAGCAAAAAAATAAAAATGTTATAGCTCTCAGAATAAAGCAATGCAAAAATAATTTCTATAAAAGTTTTTATTATATAAAAGCACCAAAACATAAAAAAACGATATAAATAGGGTATATAAATGGGGTATCACTGTTTTTATACTGATCCGCAGAATAAAACTGCCTTATCAATTTTACCACACATGGAATGGCATAAACCACCCCCAAATAAAATTCCTAAATTGCTGGCTTTTGTTCATTCTGCCTCCTAAAAATTGGAATAGAAAGCGATCAAAAATGTCATGTGCCCGAAAATGGTACCAATAAAAACGTCAACTCGTCCCTCAAAAATCTGGAAAATTATAGCTCTCAAAATGTGGTGATGCAAAAAACTATTTTTTGCAATATAAAGCGTCTTTTAGTGTGTGACAGCTGCCAAACATAAAAACTCGACATAAATCTGGTATGGCTGTAATTGCACCGACCCGAATAAAGTCGCTAATCACTTATACCGCATTAAATAAAACCAATTCTTCACATGCTGTTGATATTTTCATTCTGCCTCCCAAAGATTGCATTAAGGCTAGATGCACATTTATCCTGCGCTCTGTGCTGAACGCTTACACCGGGTTTTCCATGTAAATCTCTGAAATATGTGAATCAGAAACACCTGGCATTAGATTCACTATAATGAGGCAGATGGAGGCACTGTGGATGTCGTCTGACCTGTGATCCGGCAGTGTCTGTCTTTTTAAGATAGCATGAAAGTGCCGACTAACACACTTTGTGCATGTCTGAAAAGAAATACACCTCTAAACAGAGGCCATACAGAGTCCAGAGTAACTCTGCTGCCTAATTATAGTAAATGAACCCCTCTGGGGTTTCATTTGAATTACGTCACTCAGAGATTTAGCTGGAAACTCCAAAGTAAGTGCTCAGAGTAGAGTGCCAGATAAATGTGATCCCAAACTTGATGTAAAATGGTCCCAATAAAAGCTTCAACTCAACCCACAAAAAAATCAAGCCCTCACTCAGCTCTGTCATCTGTTAAAGGAAATATAGGGTGCTTCCACATTACTGGTAGCACAAAGGCTCTGGAAAAGTGAAATAACTCCTCACCCGTCAAAAGAAATTCAGCAAATTATCCACTCCCAAATACAAATGTCACCTCCCTACAGAACCCCGCAGTGTACCTAAATCACATATTGAATCCATGTTTGGCATTTCTGAAGTGATGAGAGCACACCTAACTTACGAGTGCATGCTTCCAGAAGCATGGGTTTGGCATAACATACTGGTGACTGCAACATACTGGTCACTGCAAGTACTGGTCACTACTGCGTACTTTTTCACTACAGCATACTGGTCACCACAATGGCAGTTTGCAATTTTCATTTGGCAACATTCATTGCTGTTCGTTTCTGGATGATTCCCATGGAGTCAAAATCATCACTACCCTCTAGATAAATTCCTCAAGGTGCATAATTTCCAAAATGGGGTCACTTGAGAGGGGATTCTGCTCTTCTAGCAATTAGGGGAATCTATATATTTGGAGTCCGCAAACTGTTCTAGGAAAATCTGCAGTCCAGGGCGCAAATAGCACTCCATTCCTCCCGAGTCTCTCTATATGGCTATGTAGTAGTGTACAGTCACATATGGGGTATTGCCACGGTCAGTAGAAATTCTGAGACAAATTTTGGTGCCATTTTTACCAACTTTTTGAGTAAAAATGGAAAATCTGGGGCTGCAACAAAATTTTGATGGTAAAAATGTAGTTATTTTGTCTTCACTGCCCAATAGTAGAAAATTCTGTGATCACTGCACCCCTAGATGAATTTGTTGAGAGGTGTAGTTTGTAAAATGGAGTCACTTATGGGGGGTTCTGCTGTTCTGGCACCTCATGGGCTCTCCCAGTGGGTCATGTCACCTGCAAACCATAACTGCAAAACCTATTGCTCCTTGCCTTCTGAGCTTTGCAGTGTGCCTGAAAAAAAATTCACGATTACATGCAGTGTATTGGCGCACACAGGAAAAAATGGACTTCAGTTTGTTGTAAAAAAAATTCCTATCAGCCCCTAGAAAAAGTAAAAACTTGGGGCTAAAATAACATCTTAGTGGTAAAAATGTAATTTATTCTTTCTTCACGGCTCAGCGGTATAAAACTCTGTGAGGCACATTGGTGTCAATATGATCACTACACCCCTAGATGAATTCATTGGGGAGTGTAGTTTGTAAAATGAGTTCACATATAAGGTAGTTTATGTTCTTCTGGCACCTCAGTGGCTCTGCCAATGTGACAAGGCACCCTTAAACCATTCCAGCAAAAGCTGAACACCAATATGATGCTTCTTGCCTTCTGAGCTTTGCACTGTGCCTCAAAAGTAGTATTCCCCCCACATACAGTACAGACCAAAAGTTTGGACACACCTTCTTATTCAAACATTTTTCTGTAATTTTATGACTATGAAAATTGTAAAATCACACTGAAGGCATCATCTCTGAAGTCTGGTGGATACACAGCTGATAGTCCTACTGAATAGACTGTTAGAATTTGTATTATGGCAAGAAAAAAGCAGCTAAGTAAAGAAAAACAAGTGGACATCATTACTTTAAGAAATGAAGGCCAGTCAGTCTGAAAAATTGGGAAAACTTTGAAAGTGTCCCCAAGTGCAGTTGCAAAAACCATCAAGCGCTACAAAGAAACTTGCACACATGAAGACCGCCCCAGGAAAGGAAGACCAAGAGTCACCTCTGCTTCTGAGGATAAGTTTATCCGAGTCACCAGCATCAGAAATCGCAGGTTAACAGCAGCTCAGATTAGAGACTAGGTCAATGCCACACAGAGTTCTAGCAGCAGACAAATGTCTACAACAGCTGTTAAGAGGAGACTTTGTGCAGCAGGCCTTCATGGTAAAAAAGCTGCTAGGAAACCACTGCTAAGGACAGGCAACAAGCAGAAGAGACTTGTTTGGGCTAAAGAACACAAGGAATGGACATTAGACCAGGCGAAATCTGTGCTTTGGTCTGATGAGTCCAAATTTGAGATCTTTGGTTCCAACCACCGTGTTTTTTGTGCGATGCAGAAAAGGTGAACGGATGGACTCTACATGCCTGGTTCCCACGGTGAAGCATGGAGGAGGAGGTGTGATGGTGTGGGGGTGCTTTGCTGGTGACACTGTTGGGGATTTATTCAAAATTGAAGGCATATTCAAGCAGCATGTCTACCCCAGCATCTTGCAGCGGCATGCTATTCCATCCGGTGTGCGTTTAGTTGGAGCATCATTTATTTTTCTACAGGACAATGCCCCAAACACACCTCAAGGCTGTGTAAGGGCTATTTGACCAAGAATGAGAGTGATGGGGTGCTACGCCAGATGACCTGGCCTCCACAGTCACCAGACCTGAAGCCATTTGAGATGTTTTGGGGTCAGCTGGACCGCAGAGTTAAGGCAAAGGGCCAACAAGTGCTAAGCATCTCTGGGAACTCCTTCAAGATTGTTGGAAGACCATTTCCGGTGACTACCTCTTGAAGCTCATCAAGAGAATGCCAAGAGTGTGCAAAGCAGTCATCAAAGCAAAAGGTGGCTACTTTGAAGAACCTACAATATAAGAAATATTTTCAGTTGTTTCACACTTTTTTGTTAAGTATATAATCCACATGTGTTAATTCATGATTTTGATGCCTTCAGTGTGAATGTACAATTTTCATAGTCATAAAAATACTGAAAAACTTTAAATGAGAAGGTGTGTCCAAACTTTTGGTCTGTACTGTATGGAGTATTGGCATACTCAGGAGAAATTGCACAACAAATTGTATGGTGCACTTGAATAGAGAGAAAAATTATCTTTTAGTCAGTTATATGGGATTGTGCCATGGGAATTTTAGATTTGTGAATGTACTTTCTCAGGGGTCCTGAGTGCCCACACATGCAGGAAAATACAGTGACAAAGTCTGTATCAAAAAGTAGAAATAAGGGGGCACTCACTGTCCCATTAAAACTTCCTTTAGTTGGAATCACTTTAAATGACAGAGGCTGGAGAATCTTGTGTGGAAACACATCAGACAATGGCCATTTGGCACTGCTATGTGTTTCTATGGGTCCCTACCTGGAAAGGAAGTGATGAGCCCCATATACAGGTAACAGTATGGTGCAATTTCTCCTGTCACCCTTATGAAAATTCAAAATTTGGGGTAAAATAATTTTTTTGTGAGGAAAATGTGATTTTATTATTTTCACAGATCAATGTTATAAACCTAGAGGTTCAAGGTGCACACCATGCATCTAAATACATTCCTTGATGGGTCAAGTTTGCAAAATGGGGTCACCTGTGGGAGTTTTCCACTGTGTAGGCACATCTGGGGCTCTCCAAATGGGACATGACATCCATTAATGATTCCAGGAAATTTTACATTCAAAAAGTCAAATGACGCTCCTTCCTTTCTGAGACCTGCCATGTGCCCAAACAGTAGTTTTCTCTCTCATATTGGGTATCAATGTACTAAGGAGAAATTGCACAACAAATTGTATGATGCAATTTCTCCTGTTACCCTTATGAAAATGTAATATTTTGTGCTAAAACATATTTGTGGGAATTTTTTATTTTTTTATTTTTTATTTTTACAGCTAAACGTTATAAACTTCTGTGAAGCAGCGTTCAATGTTCTCACCACACATCTAGATCAGTTTCTTGAAGAGTCTAGTTTCCAAAATGGTGTCACTTGTGGGGGATTATTACTGTTTAGGCACATCAGGAGCTTTCCAACGCAACATGGCGTCCGCCAATTGCTTCAGCAAATTTTGCAGTCAAAAAGTCAAATGGCGCTCCTTCCCTTCCGAGCTCTGCCGTGTGCCCAAACAGTGATTTTCTCTCTCACTTGAGGTATCAGCATGCTGACGAGAAATTACACAACAAATCTTGGGGTCCATTTTTTTCTGTTACGCTTGTCAAAATAAAAAATGTGGATCTGAAGTAATTTTTTTGCTAAAAAATGTTCATTTTTTTTCCACATTCTAAAAATTCCTGTGAAGCACCTGAAGGGTTAATAAACTACTTGAATGTGTTTTTGAGCACCTTGAGTGGTGCAGTTTTTAGAATGGTGTCACTTTTGGGTATCTTCTGTCTTATAGACCCCTCAAAGTGACTTCAAATGTGATGTGGTCCCTAAAAAAAATGGTGTAGTAAAAATGAGAAATCATTGATCAACTTTTAACCCTTCGTTACAAAAAAAATTTTGGTTACAAAATTGTGCTGATGTAAAGTAGACATGTGGGAAATGCTACCTATTAAGTTTTTTGTGTGCCGTATCTCTGTGATTTCAGGGCATGAAAATTCAAAGTTGGAAAATTGTCATATTTTCCAAATTTTCACCAAATTTCAGTTTTTTTCTCAAATAAATGCAAGTTATATTAAATAAATTTTACTAATATCATGAAGTACAATATATCACAAAAAGTATTCTCAGAATCACCAGGATCCATTGTAGCGTTCCAGAGTTATTACCTCATAAAGGGAAAGTGGTCAAAATTGTAAAAATTGGCCTGGTCAATAATGTGCAAACGACCCTCGGAGGCAAAGGGGTTAATTCAATACTCATATGTTAATTGGTTTAATGAATATGAGAGAAATTAAGAAATTACATAATTTTTGCCACAAATGTTCTTACAAACAAATTATGTAACTTCTTCAAAGAGCTTCAATAGATAACCCTTCATCAGCTGCCAATGATGGATCCCAAGTTTGGCTGCTGTATGATTTATTCCATCACAACTCATTGCTGCTTATACAGATGCTCCAATATGTGCAACATAGAATTTCAGCAGGTTGCTATATCGCAAATTAGGCAGCTCTTTGGCAGACTCTTCTGATTGTACAAAGCCTTTAGGATGAGCTAAAAATGGCTGGAATGCACAGACACTTTCCGATCCTTAGCAACCAACTTCTGCAAAAGATTACATTTCTTAAATAATTGTGGCATAATTAAATTCAGGACATGTGCCATAAAGAGAGCATGTGTTACTTTGTCCAACTGTAAAGCAGGCAGAATGTTTAATGCATTGTTGTTCATGACAATTCCCAACTGCAACCAATGAAGAGCCATTCAGCATGAGATTTTCTTCTTGATGGACAGCAGCACCTCGTCCGCTGTAAGGCTTTTTTCCCCCAGGTTTTCAAGCTGCAAAAGCCATTTCGTAGTGATTTCATTTGCATAAACAAAAAAAATTAGGTTGGTGTGTGGAATCAAGGCTGTGCCCTGGGGCTGTTGTGAATGGGGTCACATCTGTTGGGTAGAATGTGGATGAGGTGTATGAGTAATCAGATACCATTGTCTAGCAGTGAAAACTGAAGTAGTGGAGAGTTGCAGAGGCTTTATCACCTGTTGTGGTAGTGATGATACAATGCTGCAGCTCCAAAAAAAAAATCAGCCAGCAGGCTATGATTCCCTTGTATTGTCCCAGCCTGTGGTTGCTTCTCTAGTTGTCTACAGTGCAGAGCACATTGGTGCTCAAAAATAAGTCAACATTGCAGTATGGCAAATGTTCTCCTGTAAATGAAAGCACAGAATAAGGACACCTTTCTCTGAGAAATAGTAGGGTCTGTAGGAATTTACAGCAAGTCTGAATATACACCATAATTTCTCAAAAGGCAGCCATCTGCACTAGGAAGTATGGCAGTACTGTACCCACAGCTATTTGAACAGAGGAGAGTTCACTTGGCACACAAGAGTACACCAAGCAGTAGTGGTGGATGATGATGCTGGGGATGATGACATTGACCACCAGATATTACTTAAAGATGTGGAATGATGGACAGAAAAACAACAAGCATGAGGAGAAGACATAGAAGGACAAGTTGGGGCTTTCTTTGTTTTCTGGCAGGCATATTTTTCCAAATTAATCATGCTCTGGAGCTTGATGTGTTGATGTAAAGAAAGACTATGAGAAATAAGATTCTCTGGTCTTATGAGACAAAGATAGAACTTTTTGGTGACAATTCTAGGTGGTATGTGTGGAGAAAACCAGGAACTGCTCGTCACCTGCCCAATACAATCCCAACAGTGAAACATGGTGGTGGCACCATCATGCTATGGGGGTGTTTTTTCAGCTGCAGGGACAGAATGACTGGTTGCAATTGAAGTAAACATGAATGCGGCCATGGACAGAGATATCTTGGATGAAAACCTCTTCCAGAGTGCACTGGACCTCACACTTGGCCAAAGGTTTACCTTCCAATAAGACATTGACCCTAAGCACAAAGCTAAAATAACAAAGGAGTAGCTTCAGAACAACTCTGTGACCATTCTTGACTGGGCCAGCCAAAGCCCTAACCTAGACCCAATTGAGCATCTCAGGAGAGACCTGAAAATGGCTGTCCACCAATGTTCACCATCTAACCTGACGGAACTGGAGAGGATCTGCAAGGAAGAATGGCAGAGGATCCCCAAATCCAGGTGTGAAAAACTTGTTGCATCATTCCCAAGAAGACTCATAGCTGTACTAGCTGAAAAGAGTGCTTCTACTCAATACTGAGGAAAATGTTTGAATACTTATGACCATGTGATATTTCAGTTTTTCTTATTTAATAAATTTGCAAAAATTTCTACATTTCTGTTTTATTTCAGTAAAGATGGGGTGCAGAGTATACATTAATTTGAAAAAAAAAATGACCTTTTTTGCATTTACCAAATGGCTGCAATGAAACAAAGAGTGAAAAATTTAAACGGGTCTGACTACTTTCTGAACCCACTGTATATGTAAGTTTTGATCTGTTTATTTCACATTCAGCCACACTCCACGTTCTTAGCCTATGTGATGTGGAACGGCCACAGCTTTTTTTTTCTTGCAGAACTTGCAGACTGCCAAATATATATCTATTGGCAAAATTTAGAACTATCGCATACAAGATGACTGCCCATATGACTTACTAACATTATCAAACCTTCGAGACTTTGTTGATCCTCTTCCCCCCAACAGTATATGCAACATTGCCTGCTTCAGAGCCAACTGCAGAAAAAGCAGATTTTGCTCTGAAGGAAGATTAAGCTACACTTCACCTTTGCTATGTATCACTGAAGTCAACACCCTCCTCCTCGGATCACATCACCGACTTCTATCTGTATCCCAGTGTCATGTGTGCATTGCCACGAAGATCGTCGTGGTTGCACATTTTGACTTCTCACAGCTGAGCTGCTGTTTCTTTGTGTTTGGCAGCTAGGGAGTTAATTCTCTCTGTGCTCGGTTCTGGGACTGGGTGCAGTTTCTCCCGGCTGCAATTGATTATTTGTTGATTGGTTTCCTTTAAATTCCTGGTTGTCTGTTTGGGGAGTTGCCAGTGAAACCTTCATGCAGACCACAGATAGGAATGAATCTGTATAGACTTTAGTTGTGAGCTCCTTAGTTGTTCTAAGCTCAACTTGGTTAGAGTTTATTTCCCAGACCATTTATTTTCCTTTAGTGTTTGAGTGTGTATGCAAGTGAGTGCTATCCTGTCTGTCTTATATGTCTAATCTGTGTATTTAGCTAAGATCAGCCCATATCCCTTTGGTGGTAGTCAGGATCCTTCTTAGGACTGATTACAGGGTTCAGGGTCTGATAGGAGACAGGGTTAGGTTGGAGACTTGGACCTCTGAACCATTATCAGTACCTCCAAGGTGAGGGATTAGTTAGGACCCCAGTTTAGGGTCAGGTTAGATCCCGGTCCACCTCTTTCCTGTTTCAGCTCATCAAGTCCTCAAGATTAACCCTGAGTTCAGCAGATATCGTGTCAGGTAAATCTATTCTATACTTACATGCTGATGTTGCTATACTAGTTGTTGTATAGAGTGTTGTTCCTGTATTAATAGTTTACTGACATTGTATACATATCATTAGACAGCGTGACATTTTCACTGGCCAAAAAAATTATCTCCAGTTACCATGGATCCAGTAGCCCAGCTGGCTCTGCAGTTGCAGGGATTATCCATGGAGCTGACGGACATTAAGTCCAAAGTTTTGTCTCCCCTGGAGCAAACCAGAGTTGAACCTAAGGTTGCTCTCCCGGACAGGTTCACTGGTGGGCGAGACAAATTTTTCACCTTCCGGGAGGCATGTAAATTGTATTTTCGGCTTCGGCCTCGATCATCAGGGAGTGAGGAGCAGAGAGTGGGAATTGTTATCTCACTTCTGCAAGGGGATCCTCAATCCTGGGCATTTTCCCTTCCTCCGGGATCCCCGGCTCTACTGTCTGTAGATCAATTTTTTACTGCCCTGGGATTGGTATATGATGACCCAGATCGGGTCTCTCTTGCTGAGACAAAATTACGTAAGATACAGCAGGGAGATCGTCCGGCAGAGGAATTTGCTTCTGAGTTTCGTAGATGGGCCACAGATACTCAGTGGAATGACCCAGCTCTTAGGAGCCAGTTTTGTCATGGGCTTTCTGATAAATTAAAAGACGTTTTGGCTCAGTATGAGTCTCCTCCTTCTCTGGAGGCTGCTATGGCCTTAGCTATCCGTACTGATAGACGGCTTCGGGAGAGGGGTGAGGTAACCCCACTCCCTGTTGTTTCTCCACCTACCACTAAAGTCCCTTATGTTGAGGTTCCCCTTGTCTGTTCGGATGAGCCTATGCAGTTGGGAGGGACATCATTTCGTAGGAGGGGATTGGCGGTACGCCACAGGACTAGAAGATGTTTTTTCTGCGGGAAAGAGGGACATTTTGTTGGAGAATGTCCATCCCGTGCCTTGTTGAGCCAAAAGTCGCCGGAAAACTGTTAATCCCAGGTTGTGTGGTGGACGACAACCTGGGAGTATGTATTTCATCCGCCAGTTCTTCTCAGTTCCTTGTACCAGTGGAGGTGGTAGTTGGTACGAGAGTGGAGAGATTGTCTGTTCTTCTTGATAGTGGTTCCGGGGCTAATCTGGTTGACGCTCAGTTTGCTCAGGCTCAAGGTATGCATCTGAGTGTATTGGTCAAACCGATCCCTATATTCTCCATTGACGCCAGGCCTCTCGGCCAAGGTAGCTTTGTTCATGAGGTTCATAACATTGACCTTCGGGTAGGGGCAATACATAGGGAACAATTATCTTGTTATGTGTTGGAGGGTCTACCTACTCCCATTGTGTTGGGACTTCCTTGGTTGATTAAACATAACCCTGTGATTAATTGGCAGTCCAGAGAAATAAGCCAATGGGGTGAGTTTTGCAAAAGCAACTGCATGAACACAGTCATCAGTGCGGTCGTGCCTAGTACATTGCCTCCTTTTTTGGAGGATTTTGGGGATGTTTTCTCTGAGGAGGGGTGTCAGGAGTTGCCTCCTCATCGCGTGTATGACTGCTCTATTAATCTCCTTCCTGATGCTAAGTTGCCTAAAGCTAGGTTGTATAATCTTTCTGGTCCTGAGAGGCAGGCTATGAAAGATTATATTTCTGAAAGTCTGGCCAAAGGGCATATTAGACCTTCATCTTCCCCAGTAGCCGCGGGGTTCTTCTTTGTGAAGAAGAAAGATGGAGGCCTACGCCCTTGCTTGGATTTCCGCGAACTTAATGGGATTACTGTTCGAGATCCGTATCCACTCCCTCTTATTCCTGATCTCTTCAATCAAATTGTTGGCGCCAAATGGTTTTCTAAATTGGATCTCAGGGGGGCGTATAATCTGATTAGGATAAAAGAGGGGGATGAGTGGAAAACGGCGTTTAACACGCCGGAGGGACATTATGAGAACCTAGTCATGCCTTTTGGTCTGACTACTGCACCAGCAGTATTCCAACATTTTGTTAATGACATTTTTCGTCACCTTGTGGGGCTGTTTGTGGTTGTATATTTGGACGACATTTTAATTTACTCGCCAGATCTTGTGTCTCATCAGGAGCATGTGAGACAGGTGTTGCAGATCTTGCGAGACAATAAATTATACGCCAAACTGGAGAAGTGTGTATTTGCCGTACAGGAACTTCAGTTTTTGGGTTTTTTGGTGTCAGCCTCCGGTTTCCGTATGGACCCTGAAAAGGTGAGAGCAGTGCTTGAATGGGATCAGCCAGGGGATCTTAAGGCTCTGCAGCGTTTTTTGGGGTTTGCTAACTACTACCGGAAATTTATTTGTAATTTCTCATCTGTCGTCAAACCTCTCACTGACATGACAAGA
Organism: Oophaga sylvatica; assembly: GCA_033576555.1. Taxonomy (NCBI): domain Eukaryota; kingdom Metazoa; phylum Chordata; class Amphibia; order Anura; family Dendrobatidae; genus Oophaga; species Oophaga sylvatica. Next base: position 191,833,636 of record JARQOD010000006.1, on the reverse strand, counting down.
AAAGGGACGGATTTTTCTAAATGGTCGGACAAAGCTTGCCAAGCCTTTTCCTCTTTGAAGAAATGTTTTGCTTCGGCACCCGTTCTCATCCAACCAGATGCATCTCAGCCGTTTATTGTGGAGGTGGATGCGTCTGACGTAGGGGTGGGTGCTATATTGTCCCAGGGTCCGTCCCCTGGTAAATGGCATCCGTGCGCTTTCTTTTCTAAGAAATTGTCGTCCGCCGAAAGGAATTATGATATCGGCAATAGGGAACTTTTGGCCATTAAGTTAGCTTTTGAAGAATGGCGTCACTTTTTGGAGGGGGCAGTTCACCCGGTTACCGTTATTACTGATCACAAGAACCTGTTGTATTTGGAATCCGCTAAGCGTCTGAATTCCAGACAAGCTCGATGGTCGTTGTTTTTTACCAGGTTTAATTTTGTCGTCACTTATCGCCCGGGGTCTAAGAATGTAAAGGCTGATGCCTTGTCTCGCAGTTTCCCAGGGGCCGGGAAAACGGATGACCCGAGTCCTATCCTTCAGGAGGGGGTGGTAGTGTCGGCTGTATTTTCTGAGCTTGAGGAGGAGGTGTTAGAGGCTCAGGGGGACGCCCCTGCAGGACCTCCAGGGAGACTGTTTGTCCCAAATCTGTTGAGACAAAAGGTTATTGAGGCACATCATAATTCTGCTCTAGCAGGACATCCAGGGAGTAAGGCTACTTTAGATCTCCTTTCTCGCCGGTTTTGGTGGCCTAATGCTAATAAAGATGTTATAACTTTTGTCGCGTCATGTGGGGTGTGTGCTCGCTCTAAAACCCCTCATACCCGTCCGTCTGGGACCCTTTTACCCTTGAAACTTCCGGAGCGTCCATGGACTCATTTATCTATGGACTTCATTACGGACCTTCCTCCGTCGTCAGGGAATACTGTCATACTGGTGGTTGTTGACAGGTTCAGTAAGATGGCACATTTCGTTGCTCTTCCTGCACTCCCTAATGCTAAAACTCTGGCGCAGGTGTTCATTAGGGAGATCGTTAGACTTCATGGGTTGCCTTCTGATGTGGTGTCAGATAGGGGGTCTCAGTTTGTGTCCAAATTTTGGAGAGCATTTTGTTTACGTCGGGGGATGCAATTGTCATTTTCCTTGGCTTTTCATCCGCAGACCAATGGTCAGACAGAGCGTCTGAATCAGAGCTTAGAGACATATCTCCGGTGTTTTGTCTCAGAGAACCAAGAGGACTGGTCTTCTTTCTTGCCTCTGGCAGAGTTCGCTCTTAACAACAGGCGGAGCGAGTCCACTGGTAAGTCCCCGTTTTTTGGGGCATATGGTTTTCATCCCCAGTTTTGTACTTTCAATGGGGGGGGCCCTTCTGGGGTTCCTGAGGAGGAGTGTTTCTCGTCGTCACTTGCTTCTGTGTGGAGAGGTGTATTGAATAATCTGAGTGCGATGGGGAACCGTTACAAACGTATGGCTGATAGGAGGAGAGTTTCTGGTCCAGATCTGAATGTGAACGATCTGGTATGGTTGTCTACCAGGAATATAAAACTTAAAGTGCCCTCCTGGAAACTGGGTCCCAGATTCATCGGGCCGTACAGGATCAGTTCCATAATTAATCCTGTGGCATTTCGTCTGGACCTCCCTCCTACGTTTAAAATTCATAATGTGTTCCACAAGTCATTACTTAAAAGGTATGTGGCACCAGTCATACCGTCAACTCTACCTCCTCCTGTGTTGGTCAATGGTAACTTGGAATTTCAAGTATCAAAGATCATTGACTCACGTCTGAATCGCCGGTCCCTTCAGTACTTGGTGCATTGGTAGGGGTATGGTCCAGAGGAGAGGACGTGGGTCCCTGCGTCTGATGTTAACGCAGATCGTTTGGTTCGGACCTTCCACAGAACTCACCCGGGCAGGCCTGGCCCTGAGGTTCCGGAGGCCCCTCGTAGAAGGGGGGTACTGTCATGTATGCATTGCCACGAAGATCGTCGCGGTTTCACATTTTGACTTCTCACAGCTGAGCTGCTGTTTCTTTGTGTTTGGCAGCTAGGGAGTTAATTCTGTCTGTGCTCGGTGCTGGGACTGGGTGCAGTTTCTCCCGGCTGCAATTGATTATTTGTTGATTGGTTTCCTTTAAATTCCTGGTTGTCTGTTTGGGGAGTTGCCAGTGAAACCTTCATGCAGACCACAGATAGGAATGAATCTGTATAGACTTTAGTTGTGAGCTCCTTAGTTGTTCTAAGCTCAACTTGGTTAGAGTTTATTTCCCAGACCATTTATTTTCCTTTGGTGTTTGAGTGTGTATGCAAGTGAGTGCTATCCTGTCTGTCTTATATGTCTAATCTGTGTATTTAGCTAAGATCAGCCCATATCCCTTTGGTGGTAGTCAGGATCCTTCTTAGGACTGATTACAGGGTTCAGGGTCTGATAGGAGACAGGGTTAGGTTGGAGACTTGGACCTCTGAACCATTATCAGTACCTCCAAGGTGAGGGATTAGTTAGGACCCCAGTTTAGGGTCAGGTTAGATCCCGGTCCACCTCTTTCCTGTTTCAGCTCATCAAGTCCTCAAGATTAACCCTGAGTTCAGCAGATATCGTGTCAGGTAAATCTATTCTATACTTACATGCTGATGTTGCTATACTAGTTGTTGTATAGAGTGTTGTTCCTGTATTAATAGTTTACTGACATTGTATACATATCATTAGACAGCGTGACACCCAGTTCTTGTCCACCAGCTTGTCATCCATGATTTGGAGGGCAGTTGCTTCTGCTTCTGTATGTGAAATGGCATTAATATGTTCTCCTCTTCACCTGATCCCCACGTAGAAATTGGTCCAGGCTCAGAGAACAACTACTTTTTTCACTACCACTACAGCGACAGCTTGCAGAGTCAGCAACAGAGCTTGGTGTTTGAATTGTTTCCTCCATCTCTTCTGTAATCAGAGCACATAAGTTACATCTATTCAGAAAGATGTTGCTCTGATGAAAAATCTTCTAAGAGAAAGAAAAGAAACTGGTATTGATGATGGAATTGTAGAATTAGTGTTATGTTGGTGTAGTGAACTGAGCAATACAATGACTAATTATGGTGCCACTGTCAGAGTCTACATCACACTGCTATGACTGAAATGAGTGCTGTGACATAAACTTCATTATTCCCTCCCTTTTCTTGCCATTAATACACTTGGCAAAGGGAGCTAAAAGTGACTTGTGTTTGGTACGACTACTGCTAGATAGGTTGTGCCAGCCAGTGTTTCTGCTGCCATTGGCTCACACACGTTTTGCCATGATATTTTTTTTCTCTCTCACATTTTCACAACCATGAGATATAATACCTCCAAATCAATCGATTATCTTATCATTGTTTATCATATGTAATAAAAAAACACACAATGATGGTAGATTGTTGTTGTACTTTACAGGTCATGTAGCAAGACTGTTGGATGCCACCATATAATTGAGGTGATCGGATTCTGAACATATTCTGCCGATTTCTATAGAACCTGTTGTCAATACTGAGCAATATTCTTGTTAAATTAATTGCCTTCTTCTACTGGACCCTTGTTTTTTGTGTAACTTTTTACCCTTGATAGTGACTCTGTCACTTATGAAAGTCATGCTTTCCTCCTTTGATATCCCCTGGATAATCAAAATTTACTGAATGTTGCACTATTGATTTGGTAATAGAATGAAGCCATTTGTGACTTTGCCATTTATTTTGCTTAATAAAATACTTGATATATTATGAAAACGTTTTTACATATTTTGAAAAAGAGCTACGGTATATCAAAAAAAATGTCATGTGAAAGAATGACTTTGTGCGAACTTATTAAAAGTCAAATGCGTTTAATTTAAACAGCTTAGAATTAGACAAAATATAATGATAAATTATAGAGAATTAAGCAATAATATATATATTATATATATACAGTATGATAACATAATTATAGACAAACTATAATTGCTACAAATGTATCACAGATCTATAGACATCTCTGACAAATTTATACTTCTTGCTTGGCTTACTTTAAACTATTTTTGCTAAAAATTTAATGTGTGTTTTAGTGTATTTTTGACATTGTTTTCTCATACAAAATGTAGAGATTGAAATAGACTTATAGGCAAATATCGCAAAATCAAAGAAAACCATTACAAAGACAAAGAGTCCTAGTTTACAAGGTAGAGGCCAAGAAATATGAGCAAGGCTAACTCTTTCGCTCTATGAGGCCAAGGGATTCTTAATTGGTGGCCCTGTCATGACATATAATGGTTATATATTTTAGCTAAATCTATAAAATTTCCTGTAGGCAGTGATAGGTAAATAAGAAAAGTGATAAATGAACCTAAGATAGCCGAAGGCAGTTAGAATTAAATTGCATGTCATATATAAGCTTAGTATGCTTGCTTGCCTATATCTGCAAGTGCTTAGCCATGTTAACATAAACCCTCATTAGACTGGATTATGCAGGCAACACTGACAAACAAGATGGACACTAACCCTCAAAGGAGCGTATTCAGACACTGCACACTAATTATCCTTTTAAAATTAATTTAAGATTTGCAGAATTAATATCAGTGTATATGCGTATGATTAAATGGGGAATTTTGTTTTACATATTACAACCTGTTTGTATTCTGCAACAGTTTCTCTTCTGTTGTTTCTCTACCCTTTTTACTGTATGAATACAGCAAGACAACATAAAATTGTAATACTGCATGTTAAAATGTTTTTCTGCTTGCTTTGCGTCTTGAGTGCTTGTCAAATTAGTTATCAAGCCTGTCCATCTTACAAATTAATAAGTTTAGTACTGATTCCTTGTAGTTGAAGAACAGTGCTCGATCATGCATAGCAAAATAATGTTATATACATAACCTAAGCTTCTCATGTGTGTGTAACATGCATATATATTTAAAACATTATTTTGATATATGCATCCATTTAATGACCATGACAAGTTTTTAAATCTCACATGTGTCACTTTATGTGTTAATAACTTGGGAATGTTCCATTATATCCAGGTGATTCTGAGATTTTTTTTGTGAGACATAAAACTTATGTCAGTGGTAAATTTAGGTTGAAATGTTTTGCTTTTATTTATAAAAAACATCAGATATTTGACAAAAAATGTTAAAAAAATAGCAATTTTCAAACTTTTATTATTATTTCTTTAATCCAGTTATAGTCATACCACACAAAATAGTTGCTAAAATGCATTTACCAAATGTCTACCTTACATCAACACGAATAGTAAAACATTTTAAAGATATCAACCCTCAGCCTATTCAAAACTGTTGTCAGGTAGTTTATTAACCTTTGAGGGGCTTTTCAAGAATTACTGCAAACTGGAATTACAGAAATGTCAAATTTTATTTTTACCACTAAAATGTTACTAACATCTGAGCAGGCCACTACAGCTGGTAAACCATAGGGTCTGTTAGGGTTCGAATTCCCGCTGCTGCACAAGGGGAGTCTCAAACCCGTCCCGCTGCGGTCTCCCATTCATCTCTGGTCGCAGTGGAACCTGCTCAGCAGAGACGTCGGTCCAGGCGTCTTGCCCACTCCTCTACTGTGCAGTGACTTGCTGCTGCTTTTCCTGGATCTGCTATTATAGCCAGTGCTGGAGCAGTCGTCTTTGAGACAAAGTCCTGCGTTTTCCCATCTGAGCATGCCCAGAGTGAGATCTCTCATTGGAGATCAGGGGTCACATGTTCAGGTGCTGCAGCGGCTCCTATTGGTCCGCCAGGAAGGTCATGTAGCTACTTTTGTTTGTAACAGCTTCTCATTGGTCCTTGTTCCTGGAAGGTCCTGTAGCTGTTGCTATAAAAGGGTAGCATGGCTGGGCCGCCATGCGCTAATATCAATCATTGTATGCTATGCGCCAGTGTGGTCATGTGTATGTGTGGATAGGGACCCGGCTGAAATAAGCCACTAGAATACCGACTTAATCGGTGAGGAGTTTGGTATGGTAGCTGGTCAGGGTCGGTGTCCTAGATGCCCTAGATTACCGGCATAACCGTGAGGAGTTTTGATTGCCATATTCAGGGTCTGGCGTTCAGACGCCATAGATTGAGGGTGACTCCCGCGAGGACATTAGCACATGATCACGCTTTATGTACGCTTAGCACTTAACTGTGTATCTGAGAGCCTTACAGGACACAGTGCTTTTTCTCAGCGCCCTGTGAGGTAACAGGGTTCGCTTTCAACGCTAGTCAGCGCCCTAGCGTGTTTTCTTTGCCACTCAGTTGTGTCTAGTGAGTGCGCACACATCGCCATATAGCACTGCGGCTCTCCTTCTAGCGGCTCTGTGGAGTAACAGAGTTCGCACTCATTGCCACAGCGCATTACGGCGTTTATGTTGGCGACTCTGCGGGATAACAGAGTTTGCTTCTCGCGCCATTTTTACTAGCAGCAGGCTCCGCTTGCACGGTGGACTCCGGGCTGCGAACGCACCTTTCTACATTATATATTTGGTGTGTTCCACAGACCCATAACATAATATTAGCGCCAGGGTCTGGCTAGTAAAATGGCGGATGAACAGCGATTACAGCTGTACATCCAGCAGCTGGAGGGTAGGTTGGCGGCTCTTGAGCGCACAACCTCAGCTGTGGATGTTACCGCAGTCGCTGTTCAGGCTGCTAGTGTAGCTGCAGCCAGTTTGTCCTCTGCCACCTCTGTCCCTACATTGTCCCACCTCCCGCTTCCAGACAAGTTTGCTGGTGACAGCAAGCAATGTCGGGGATTCGTAAGCCAGTGCTCCATACACCTCGAGCTTCTGGCTGCACGTTTCCCCACGGATCGGGCACAAGTGGGCTTTGTGATAGCTCTTCTGTCGGGCAGAGCGTTGGAGTGGGCAACGCCGCTGTGGGAGCGCGACGACCGTGTGGTGCAGAGCGCTTCTCGTTTTCTGGAGGCTCTGAAAAAGTTTTTTCTAGGACCTCAGGTCACCCACGATGCGGCGCTCAAACTGCTGGCAAGTACCCAGGGTTCGGCTTTGGTCAGCCATTTTGCTGTCCAATTTCGGACTCTGGCCTCGGAATTAGAGTGGCCAGATAAAGTACTCATTCCCGTGTTCTGGAGAGGACTGGCGGGTCATGTGAAAGACGCCTTGGCTACCAGGGAGATTCCTGCCACCTGGAGAAGCTTATCGCTATTTCCACCCGCGTCGACCTCCGTTTCCACGAGCGGAGGCTGGAACGTGTCCAGTGTAGGCAGAGGGTCCAGTTGGCTCCTACCTTCACCAACCCTCTGGAGTCGCCTGTTCAGGCGCCCGACCTTCAGGAGGTTGCTCCTGCAGGATCTAAATCTCGGGTCACTCGTCCATCCCCGATTTGTTATATTTGCCAGCAGCAGGACTTTTTTGCCAACCGATTACACAGCGGCTGAATAAGGGGTCGCGCCCAGTAACCGTAGGAACAGGGTCACTGGACGCCATGAGTTTTGCCCCTAAAGTGCTCCTCAAGGGGAAAATTACCCACAGTTCTACCACCCTACCCGTCCAAGCTGTGTGGGGATTCTGGGGCAGAAGGAAATTTTATGTCATCCTCCTTTGCTTCTCGCCACACCATGCCTTTGGTGTTGCTGGCTAAACCAGTATCGGTTTCGGGTGTTGAACGGAGCAATTCTGCCCTCACAAATAAACCCCATCAGTCTGTCCACTCACCTTGTCTATGTCTCCTTCCCATCAGGAGAATATATCATTTTTTATCCTCCCTGAGGGCATAGATGAGTTTTGTTGGGATTACCCTGGCTCCGCCACCACTCCCCCATATTGAGTGGGCTTCAGGGAGAATTCTGGGTTGGGGTAATTTATGTAAAGGCAGATGCATTAGGACAGCGTGCAGGTCAACACCACTGAGATACCCATAGACCTCTCTCCTCTTCCCAAGGTCTATTGGTCTTATGCCGACGTTTTCTCAAAGAAAGCTGCGGAGACTCTTCCGCCCATCGCCCCTATGACTGTCCTATCGACCTCTTGCCTGGAGCTGAGCCTCCTAGAGGAAGGGTCTATCCCCTCTCTCTTCCTGAGACAAGGCCATGTCCCAATATATTCAGGAGAACTTGGAAAGGGGGATTCATTAGGAAGTCGGTGTCACCAGCGGAGCGGGGTTCTTCTTTGTGCAGAAGAAGAACGGAGAACTACGTCCGTGCATTATTATGGGGGTCTCAACTCTATCACCGTGAAAAATAAGTATCCTTTGCCGCTAATCCTCTGAGCTTTTTGACGGGCTTCGGGGAGCAAGGGTATTTACTAAGCTAGACCGCGGATCCGTATAACCTGATTCGCATCCGTGAGGGGACGAGTGGAAGACGGCATTTAAACACCAGGGATGGGCATTATGAATATCTGGTAATGCCCTTTGGTCTCTGTAATGCTCCAGCTGTCTTCCAAGACTTTGTGAACGACATTTTCCGGATATGTTGACCACCTCGGTGGTAGTCTATCTGGATGAAAATTCTCATCTTTTCTCCAGATATGGCCTCCCACCGGAGAGATGTCTGCAAGGTCTTCGACCTCTTGCGAGCAAATCCCTATATGCGAAGTTGGAGAAGTGCATGTTTGAGCAGGAGTCTCTACTTTTCTGGCTATATCATCTCCACCCAGGGATTGGCTATGGATCCTACCAAACTACAGGCTGTGATGGATTGGCAAGAACCCCACTCCCTTAAGGCGGTGCAGCGCTTTATGGGGTTCATTAACTACTATCGCCAATTCAATTCCCACATTTCCACTTTGGTAGCTTTCCCCTTGGGAGCCCTCACCAAGAAGGGAGCTAATCCCAAGTTGTGGTCAGAGGAGGTCACCAAGGCGTTCTCCTCCAACAAGTCGCATTTCGCCAGTGCTCCCATCTTACATCGTCCGATGTCGATAAACCGTTTATCTTAGAGGTGGATGCCTCTTCTGTTGGTGCTGGAGCATTCCTTTTTCAAAAGGATGCCCAGGGTCGGAAGCACCATGCTTCTTCTTTTCCAAAACCTTTACACCAGCAGAGAGGAATTATTCCATCGGGGACAGGGAGTTTACTGGCTATGAAGTTGGCCTTCTCCGAGTGGGGACATCTTCTGGAGGGGGCTCCTTTCCCCTTCCAAGTTTCACAGACCACTAGAACTTGGTGTATTTGCAGACAGCCCAGCGGGTAAATTCCCGTCAGGCCAGATGGTCCTTGTTTTTCTCCCGGTTCCCCTTTCACCCTCGATTTCCTCTCCGGTTTAGAAGAACATTCGCGCAGATCTCTATCCCGCTCCGTGGTGTCCTCTGAGGAGGTGGAGGAGGAGCCTCGGCTGATTGTCCCCACAGAAAGCCTAAGAACAGTGGCTCCGGTTTCGCTTGAGTCTGTGCTCCGGCAAGACTTTGTGCCCACCAATTTGCGACCGAATACTCTCTTGGGCACATTCGTCCAGGTGGGTGGACATTTTGGGACCAAAAGGACTTTGAGTTGCGGTGAGGACATTACTGGTGGCTGCAGATGGCCCGTGACTCAGGAAATTTCGTTCAGGTGTGCGTCTCCTGCGCCAAGAATAAGTCCCCTCGACAACGGCCAGCTGGGTTACTTTTTCCTTTACCGGTGGCAGACAGGCCTTGGGAGATTTGGCGGGATGGATTTTTGGTGGGCTTACCCAAGTCTCGGGCTGCACCATCATCTGGTGATAACCGACCACTTCTCCCAAAATGGGGCACTTAGTGCCGTTACCACGGGTTACCGTCTGCACGGGCCTTGGCAGCATTATTCATTAGGCATTATTTCCCCTACACGGTATGCCAGACAAAATTGTCATTGATCGAGTCCCCAGTTTGCGTCTCGGTTCTGGAGAGAGCTGTGTCGTCTACTCACATTGAGTTGAATCCTCCTCTGCATACCATCCCGAGACGAATGGGTTGGTAAGAGGGCCAACCAGACCTTGGTCACATACTTGCGACATTTTGTCTCTGCCAGGCAGGATGACTGGGCATCCTTTACCGTGGCTGATTCGCCTAAATAATGTGGGGCTGACTCCACCGGACAGCCCCCTTTTCCTCCTGAACTACGGTCACACCGGGGGTCCCAGTGCCTACCCTTTTTCCGCCGATTCCAGGGGGGGCAGACGGGGCTGTGGAGGCAGGGGAATTTGGGCCCGCACTCGGGACCCATTCGGGCCTCCAAAGAGGAGAGGTCTTGGGCCGATCCCCATCGGCGCCCGCCCTACTTTTCCCCGGGTGACCTAGTGTGGCTTTTTGCCCAAACTCAGGCAAGGGTAGGTCCACCAAATTGGCACCTCGCTTTTTTTGGGCCCCCTTTTAAAATTCTTGGCGGGGAACCGGTGGTTTACCCCTAGCCTTTCCCCCTTGCCTTTGGACACTGACACCTTTCACGGTCCCTTGAAACCCCGGGCTTTCCCCGGGTTTTTTCGGGACGTCGGTTCATCTCCCAAGAATTTAGGTGAACGCCATTGTTGGGTGCAAAGGGGGAAGGAAAAAAAAATTTTTTTGGTGGGTTGGGGGGGTTTTGGGCCCGAGGTAGATCCTGGAACCTCCGACAGTTCACGCCCGAGCCCATCGCTGCCCTTTGACGCAGCGAGGCCCCAAAAAGGGGGGGGCCCCCGCAGGGGGGGGGAAATTTTGGGTTTGATTTCCCGCCTGCACAAGGGGTTAACCCTCCCGCTGCGGTCTCCCATTTATCTCCGGCCCCAGTGGGCCCTCGCAGGCGCGGCCAAGGTCTTGCCCACTCCACTACTGTGCATGACTTTGCTGCTGCCTTTCCGATTGCTATTTAAAACCTGCTGAGCAGACGTTTTGGGGCAAAGTCCGGTTTTCCCTTTTGGCATGCCCCGATGAGATCCTCATTGGGGATAGGGGGCACATGTTCAGGGGCGCGGTTTCCCATTGGTCCCCAGGGAAAGGGCAGAGCTCTGTGGGGTAACAGTTTCCCCCATTGGCCTGTTCCTGGAA
>JARQOD010000006.1:191771870-191822631 GCA_033576555.1 Oophaga sylvatica | reverse complement strand
TGTCGTCTACTCAGCATTGAGTTGAATCTCTCCTCTGCATACCATCCCGAGACGAATGGGTTGGTAGAGAGGGCCAACCAGACCTTGGTCACATACTTGCGACATTTTGTCTCTGCCAGGCAGGATGACTGGGCATCCTTGCTACCGTGGGCTGAGTTCGCTCTAAATAATGCTGTGGCTGACTCCACCGGACAGACCCCATTCCTCCTGAACTACGGTCAGCATCCGCGGGTACCAGTGCCTATGCCCGTGTCTTCCGCCGATTCCAGGGTGGCAGACTGGGCTGTGGAGGCACGGGACATTTGGGACCGCACTCAGGATGCCATTCAGGCCTCCAAAGAGAGGATGAGGTCTTCGGCCGATGCCCATCGGCGCCCCGCTCCTACATTTGCTCCAGGTGACCTAGTGTGGCTTTCTACCCGAAACATCAGGCTACGGGTAGAGTCCACCAAGTTGGCACCTCGCTTTTTGGGCCCCTTTAAAGTTCTTGAGCAGGTGAACCCGGTGGTTTACCGCCTAGCCCTTCCGCCTCGCCTTGGTATCACTGACACCTTTCACGTGTCCCTCTTGAAACCCGTGGCCATTTCCCGGTTTTTTCGAGTCATCTGCCGGGACGTCGGTTCATCTACCGAAGATCATGAGGTGAACGCCATTGTTGGGTGCAAGGTGGTACGAGGAAAAAAAATTTATTTGGTGGATTGGAGGGGTTATGGGCCTGAGGATAGATCCTGGGAACCTGCCGAGCATGTTCACGCTCCGCAGCCTTTGAGCGCAGCGAGGCCCAAAGAAGGGGGGCCCTAGCAGGGGGGGTAATGTTAGGGTTCGATTTTCCGCTGCTGCACAAGGGGAGTCTCAAACCCGTCCCGCTGCGGTCTCCCATTCATCTCCGGCCGCAGTGGAGCCTGCTCAGCAGAGACGTCGGTCCAAGCGTCTTGCCCACTCCACTACTGTGCAGTGACTTGCTGCTGCCTTTCCTGGATCTGCTGTTATAGCCAGTGCTGGAGCAGACGTCTTTGGGACAAAGTCCTGCGTTTTCCCTTCTGAGCATGCCCAGAGTGAGATCTCTCATTGGAGATCAGGGTCACATGTTCAGGTGCTGCAGCGGCTCCTATTGGTCCGCCAGGAAGGTCATGTAGCTACATGTGTTTGTAACAGTTTCTCATTGGTCCTTGTTCCTGGAAGGTCCTGTAGCTGTTGCTATAAAAGGGTAGCATGGCTGGGTCGCCATGCGCTAATATCAACCATTGTATGCTATGCGCCAGTGTGGTCATGCGTATGTGTGGATAGAGACCCGGCTGAAATAAGCCACTAGAATACCGACTTAATCGGTGAGGAGTTTGGTATGGTAGCTGGTCAGGGTCGGTGTCCTAGATGCCCTAGATTACCGGCATAACCGGTGAGGAGTTTTGATTGCCGTATTCAGGGTCTGGCGTTCAGACGTCATAGATTGCGGGTGACTCCCGTGAGGACATTAGCACATGATCACGCTTTATGTACGCTTAGCACTTAACTGTGTACCTGTGAGCTTTACAGGACACAGTGCTTTTTCTCAGCGGCCCTGTGACGTAACAGGGTTCGCTTTCAACGCTAGTCAGCGCCCTAGCGTGTTTTCTTTGCCACTCAGTTGTGTCTAGTGAGTGCGCACACATCGCCATATAGCGCTGCGGCTCTCCTTCTAGCGGCTCTGTGGAGTAACAGAGTTCGCACTCATTGCCACAGCGCATTACGGCGTTTATGTTGGCGACTCTGCGGGATAACAGAGTTTGCTTCTCGCGCCATTTTTACTAGCAGCAGGCTCCGCTTGCACGGTGGACCCCGGGCTGCGAACGAACCTTTCTACATTATATATTTGGTGTGTTCCGCAGACCCATAACCGGGTCATTACTTGGTTTTGGATTGCCATGGCAAAAATTGGAACCACACAATCAAGATCTTAGGGTGCCGATGTAGTTAAAGAGAGAGCACCATGCTTTTTTAAACATCTACATACCATTGTCACTATTGAAAGCAATATCTAAAGGCTTAATCGGTCATGGTCTATGGCAACACCAAATTTTGGCTGATGCAACAGAGTGTCAGCTACAGTGTATAGCTGACAACTGCTGCTTTTTGACAGGTCGAGATTGCTGCTTTTGTGAGCAGTTAGCAAGTTGAAGAAAAAATAATCTCTAAACGGCCTGAAGTTAAATATGACTGATTTCCTTTGTACATCCATTTTTCCTTGGAATATTCCTCCAGTTCTTTGACATTCCTGGGTCATCTTGAATACCTGATCTTTTGTGCTCTAGCCACAGATTTTCAATGATGTTTAGAGCAAGGGACTGAGAGGGCCATTGTAGGCAAAAGCTTCCACCTTTTGAGGTAGTCTATTGTGGATTTTGACGTGTGTTTAGGATCATTTTCCATTTGTAGAAGCCACCCTCTTTTCAACTTCAGCTTTTTTACAGATAGTGTTATGTTACGTTTCGGTAGCTGAGGAGGACAGGAACAACAGCAGGGCAGCCGAACACCTGAGATGTTGGTAACTGATGGGTTGCAGATTCCTAAACTAACGATACAACTAGAGGTAGCCGTGGAGCGTTCTTACGTTGATCCTAGACGCCTCATCACAGCCTGAGAGATAACTACACCTAAAGGCAGAAAGCTATCTGCCCCGGAGCAGATCCCCAAAGAAAATAGGAAGCCCCCAAACATATAATGGCGGTTAGACAAGATGAAAATACAAACATAGGCAGAAAATAGACTGAGCAAACGCTGGGGCCACAAGCTGACTAAATAGGATAGGACAGGAGAGATTACTTTCTGCAACCCAGAAAACCCTACAAAACTCCAACAATTCTGATTACAAAAATACTGAGATCACACGATCTCGCCACCCACTATATCAGATCTCAGTGTGAACAAAAACCAAGCCGCAGCCGCTGAAAAAACAGGAAAAAGCAAATGAGCAAATAACAGTGGCTGCAGAAAAACTGTGAGGAGCTCAGGCCCCAGGAGGGGACCTGGCTGACCTCCACAAAAGTGCAGAAAACAATGCAAAAAGCAAACACAAAATGAAAAGCAAAAATATCTTATCTGAAAGCAGGAGATGCAGGCAGGACTCCAACAAACTTCCAAATCAACCAGGAACCACAATTGAGACAAGAACAATTGATCACCGGCAACCATCATGGGAAGGAACCTCCCTTATATCAGACCAGTCCGTGATTCCAGATTGCCACTCCTCGCTGAAAGGTTCAGTACTGTCTGTAACCACCAGAGGGAGCCTCTGCTCAGAAACCATCTCTAGCATATTCATAACAGTGTTATGTTTGAATCAAGAATTTGTTGAAATTTTATTAAATCCACTCTTCCCTCTACTCTTGAAATGTTACCCATACCATTTGCACAACACAACACAGAAGCATGATTGACCACCCCTATACTTAATGGTTGGCAAACTGAGAAAAGGGCAACTTGAAAACACTTTGCTATCCTCTTATAGTCTTCTCTTGCTTTTTGAACCTCCCAATTTCATTTTCATTGTGCTAGGACGCTGCTTAGAAAAACCCATGGCTGTTGCTTTTTGGCACAGGGTTAGAGGAGGCTGGGTTGTTAAAGCTGGGAAATTTGCAACACCTTGCCTTTCCTAACGATGATAGTGAAAAGCCATAACCATAAAAGGCTAATTACGTTCTGAGATCTTGGTCAAAGTTATGTGAGCACACACATCTCCTAGGGTGCCCAAACTTTTGCATCGACCCACTTTCATTTTATGTAATTTCTAAAATGTAAAAAATAAAAATAAATAAATATATACAGTTGTGCTAAAAAGTTTACATACCCCGGCAGAATTTTTTCCTTTTGCACAGCTTCCAGGCTGATGATTGCAAATTTGCCTCCAGTATTTGCTGATAACGTGTGCATTCAACTTTACTTCAATTTTGACTAAGTTTCCTGTGACTTTGTAGCTCACATATCCCCAAAACATCAGTGATCCACCTCCGTGCTTTACAGTAGGAATGGTGTTCCTTTCATCATAGGCCTTGTTGACCTCTCTCTAAACGTAACGTTTATGGTTGTGGCCTAAAAGTTAAATTTTGGTCTCATCACTCCAAATTACCTTGTTCTATAAGACTTGAGGCTTGTCTCTATGCTGTTTTGTGTATTGTAGGTGAGATACTTTATGGCATTTGTCAGTACTGGCTTTCTTTTGGCAACTCGACCATGCAGCCCATTTTTCTTCAAGTGCCTCCTTATTGTGCATCTTGAAACAGCCACACCGCTAGTTTTGAGACAAAATTATTGTTGGTCTACCTGACTGTAGTTTTGTTTTTACAGAGCCCCTGATTTCCCATTTGTTAATCACAGTTTGAACGCTGTTGACTGGCATTATCAATTACTTTGATATCTTTTTGTATCCCTTTCCGGTTTTATACAGTTCAATTACCTTTTACAGTTGATCCATTGACAATTCTTTTGCTTTCCCCATGATTCACAATCCAGAAACGTCAGTGGCTGGATAAAAGATGCAATAGTCTGCCTGGATCGCAGAAACTCACTCAGGTTTTATGCACACACGCTGATAACAAGCAAACAGGTCACAGGTACCTTTAGTAGTTATTCAAACCCATTTCTGTCATCTTCTGTTCATGTTATCAAGTCAAAATAACCAGGATATGTAAACTTTTGATCAGGGTCATTTGGATATTTTGGGTTGTCTTTATGATTTAAAAAGAAAAAAACACAGTAGTTTGACAACAAATAGCT
Source organism: Oophaga sylvatica (assembly GCA_033576555.1). Classification (NCBI taxonomy): domain Eukaryota; kingdom Metazoa; phylum Chordata; class Amphibia; order Anura; family Dendrobatidae; genus Oophaga; species Oophaga sylvatica. The sequence goes on along the minus strand of JARQOD010000006.1, from coordinate 191,817,882 downwards.
TCACCCAATCACTAACCATGAGTGAAGAAAAAGTTTTGCTGTTATCATTCATATTCTCTGAGAAAAAAGGCCAAGAAAGCAAAAATTCTACCAAGGTATGTAAACTTTTGAGCACAATTGTATATATATATATGTATATATTTATATATATATATATATATAACATATATATATATATATATACTAGCTGTAGTACCCGGCTTCGCCCGGGTTAATTAATAACTGCTGTTAGCTGTAACAAAATAGACTATGTTAACAAAAATTTATTCTGCACATAAAAATCACACACCAAAACGTGCGGGGGTTAAAATTTCCATTCAACACATAGCCTATGATGCTCCTGGGGTTGAGATGTGCGGGCATGCAAAATTTCATGCCCGTAAGTACAACGGTGCAGATTCCTATCCCGGGCCAAAATTATTTGCCGATTTGGAATGCGCGGGGTTAAAATTTCGACTCAAAACCTAGCCTATGACGCTCCCGGGGTCGAGACGTGCGGGTGTGCAAAATTTCATGCCCGTAAATGCAGATTCCTATGCCGGACATACACACAAGCATTCAGCTTTCTCCCCATTATGTAGATAGGGCCAAAATTGTTTGGCGATTTGGAACGTGCGGGGTTAAAATTTCCATTCAACACATAGCCTATGATGCTCCTGGGTTGAGATGTGCGGGCATGCAAAATTTCATGCCCGTAAGTACAACGGTGCAGATTCCTATCCCGGGCCAAAATTATTTGCCGATTTGGAATGCGTCGGGGTTAAAATTTTGACTCAAAACCTAGCCTATGACGCTCCCGGGGTCGAGACGTGCGGGTGTGCAAAATTTCATGCCCGTAAATGCAGATTCCTATGCCGGACATACACACAAGCATTCAGCTTTCTCCCCATTATGTAGATAGGGCCAAAATTGTTTGGCGATTTGGAACGTGCGGGGGTTAAAATTTCCATTCAACACATAGCCTATGATGCTCCTGGGGTTGAGATGTGCTGGCATGCAAAATTTCATGCCCGTAAGTACAACGGTGCAGATTCCTATCCCGGGCCAAAATTATTTGCCAATTTGGAATGCGCGGGGTTAAAATTTCGACTCAAAACCTAGCCTATGACGCTCCTGGGGTCGAGACGTGCGGGTGTGCAAAATTTCATGCCCATAAATGCAGATTCCTATGCCGGACATACACACAAGCATTCAGCTTTCTCCCCATTATGTAGATAGAGCCAAAATTGTTTGGCGATTTGGAACGCGCGGGGTTAAAATTTCGATTCAAAACATAGCCTAGGACTCTTTCGGGGTCGAGACGTGCGGGCGTGCAAAAATTTCATGCCCGTAAGTGCGACGGTGCGGATTCCAATCCCGGACAAACATACCCACATACATACACACATACATACATTCAGCTTTATATATTAGATGTATAGTATATATGTATATTGTGATAGTTAAACTCATGTGGCGGTATATGGAGGTAGAAAATAGGAACGCTGTCTCTAAATCTTCTGTTGGTTTATGATTATGCGGCATAAGTAAACCAACAAGAAGGGAAAATAAATGCAGCCACACACTCCAGTCCTTCAGGCTAAAATAGGAAAACTAAAAAAAACACTGCAACATAGTCCATACATATGCGGTTGACATCCAGCTCTGGAGCAACACAGATTCAGTTATTCCTCAACAAAACACAAAAACCACTGGAGAATCCTCTCTCCAGTCTTGCTGACCAAAGACTGCCTCTAAAGCCCAGGTATTTTAAACACCAGACCATGTGACTCTTTCCATCATGTGACTGACCACATGATTATGATATCACACAGGTCCTGACCCTGACAGCTATGTAAGTGGAGATAAGGTGGACATTCTCCCACCTGCTCTATGAATGTCCACATAAAACCAGCCTATTATGCAACCTTAAGTTTACCCTCACAACACGTAGTGTGACCCAGATATCTGCAATCTCATTTTCCATACACCCTCTGTTACATTTAGAAGAGGAAAGTCCATTAAGGACTACATGATACATAGTCATTTTACTCCACCAAAAAGAAGGGTGACCTGGCTAGATAACAGATCAGTGGGTACATTCAGATGTGGGCACTGTGGATTCCATCCACAAATTTCCCCCTCAGGGACAGGAATCTCTTAAGCCCCCCATCTCACACAGCGATCTTGCTAACGAGATCGCTGCTGAGTCACTAGTTTTGTGACGCAACAGCGATCTCCTCAGCGATATCGCTGTGTGTGACATTCAGCGACGATCAGCCCCCCTGCTGGGTATCGCTGATCGTCTCTGAATGTCCTGGACATTTTTTTGATCGCTGGTCTCCCGCTGGCCAGCACGCATCGCTGCGTGTGACAGGCGGGAGACCAGCGATCCGCTGGTAACCAAGGTACACAGCGGGTTTCCAGGCGCGGGGCTGTGCCTGGAAACCCGCTGTGTACCTTGGATACCAGTGCCCTGATGCAGTGAGCTGGTAACCAAGGTACACAGTGAGTTTCCAAGCACCGCGCAGTCGCCTGGAAACCCGACGTGTACCTTGGTTACCAGCTCCCTGCATCAGGGCGCTGGTATCCAATGTACACTGCGGGTAACTAAGCGATGTTACCCGCATTGTCGCTGTGCTGATCGCTGCCTGAGCTGCCTGTTTGGCAGCAGTGATCATGTAGCGACACACCAGCGATCCTGATCGTTGTCGAGATAGCTTGTGTATCGCTATGTGAGACCCGGGCTTTAAGGTACTGCCACACTAAGCTATCCGCTAGCATCTCGTTAGCGTTGCATACTAATGAGATCGCTAGCGGGATTGTTTCTATACGCTAATGCGGCCACATTTAGCGATATAGTTAACGACGCTATCGCGCTAGCGATCTTCTTAACGACTTAGCGTACAAAGTACCGCTAAATCGCTAAAAAAAGTGCCACCAGCGTTAGATACTACCAGTGGGAGCGCCGACGAGAAATAGGGTCCGACGATTCAGCGACGAGCGAGATCACAGCAGAAGCTCGTCGCTGAAGCTGCCGCACTGAACAACATCGCTACAGATCGTAAATAGTAGTTTTTAGCGACCCGTTAGCGATATTGTTAGTGTGGCATACCTTTAGTCTGAAAGGACTCAACAACAACTTAGCTTTGCTACTTTCATCTGGTCCTTTGATATGCTTATTACTCTCATCATAGGACCATCCTGTTTCCTGTATAGGTCTTTGTGACCACTGTTTAGTATATAGATCACCAATTTGGTTTCATTTAATTATCATACAATAAAGAGGCTGGGTTCATAGAATCATAGAATCATAGAATCATAGAATGGTAGAGTTGGAAGGGACCTCCTAGGCCATCTGGTCCAACCCCCTGCTCAAAGCAGGATTCTCTAACTCATCCCAGACAGATGTCTGTCCAGCCTCTGTTTGAAGACTTCCATTGAAGGAGAATTTACCACCTCTCGTGGCAGCCTGTTCCACTCCTTGATCACCCTAACTGTCAAAAAGTTTTTTCTAATATCTAATCTGTGTCTCCTCCCATTCAGTTTCATCCCCTTGCTTCTAGTCTTTCCTTGTGCAAATGAGAATAAAGATGAAGGATTTCTTTTTGTTAGAGATATTTATATAAAAATGAGGGACATTGTGTTTCTTGGAATTATTCTGATATGTATATATCAGGTAGAGAATCTTTTGGGAGATTGTTCTTGGGATGCCCCTTCATATATCCCTTTAATGCTTGCAGCACAATGGTGATGTTCATATGCTTTTGTTGCTATTTATGCCCACATGAGAACATAGATTATTTTCATCAAGAATTAAATATAGGGGAATATTGGTGGATCGAAGTGTTTTTTTTTCTGTTATATGCGATCCTGCACTTCATTACGCTGGATTTGCGCCCGTGGAACGCATTTTGCTTTCCCGCACCTTTAGTACTTACTGTATGTTACATCCGGCAGAAGTGACGAAGGTCAAGAGAATTTGTATTCTAATACTCTGAGCTTCACAAATGGAGCGTATCATGTGTTCCAGGCACTTGGTATATGTCACTTCCGGCGTCCATGCTTTACTCTTCCATTACTGTGGCAATAAGGAGTTAGACGATGCATTGCTACCGTGTTTCCCCGATAGTAAGACACCCCCGATAGTAAGACGTAGTGGTGTTTTAGGGGGATCGGCTAATGTAAGACGTACCCCGAAAGTAAGACATACCGGTAGTAAACTGTATGTTGGATACGGCGGTCCAAGGAGGAGGCTCCTCGTCGGCTGCATTCTGCGCCCCCTCTCCCGTTCTCTGAGCCAGCTGTCAAACTGACAGCCGGCTTAGAGAAAGTGCTGCTGCGCTTCGGTGTGCAGTGTGCTAGCGTCTCACTCCAGGTTACAGCCAGGTGTCAGAGACGCTACACACTCACATCTTGTAAGCCGGGAGCCCCTCTGCTCTGTGCCCTGACCGCCGCCGCTGCAAGCACTTCCACATCCATGAAGCGCCAGCAGCGTGATCAGGTCACATGATCACGCTGCTGACATCACAGAGGAGACACAGGCAGTGAGGCAGCATTGCGGTTGGTGGTACGGTAAGTGCTCCAGACGAATGCATGGGGGGAGAAATCTAAGAAAATTATGGGGGGGCAGAAAAATCTAAGGACATAATGAGGAAATCTGAGGACATTATGGGGGGAATCTGAGGACATTATGGGGGGAATCTGAGGACATTATGGGGGAATCTGAGGACATTATGGGGGGAATCTGAGGACATTGTGGGGGGAATCTGAGGACATTATGGAGGGAATCTGAGGACATTATGGGGGGAATCTGAGGACATTATGGGGGGAATATTTTCCAATATAAGGCATACCCCGAAAGTAAGACATATTGGTACTTTTGGGGGTAAAAAGAATGTAAGACACTGTCTTACTATCGGGGAAACACGGTAGTACTACTCCTACTCAGTGTGGTCGTATATTCAGGTTGGTCCCCTGATGAATTCCAAAGAACAAGGGGAAACACGTGAGGACATGGTATTAAGTAAATGCAGTGGATACTCTAGAATAAGCTAAGTATGGCATTTTTTATAATATTCCTGGGATTCTCTATTTGAATGATTGCGTATTGAAGGATACATGTGTATATCTTTTTTGTGCTATATATAAATATTCTTTGTGGGATTATCCTGGGATTTGTTACTTGGACAAACACATAGCCTTTATGTTTCCATCACATAGTGAATATTGGATGTGATATTCCTGGGTTTTGTAGTGTACCTATTATTTGTGCTTGACAATTTCTAGTGTAGGTGTCTTAGGGTGTCCAGGGATACTCATCATTGATTAGGGAATCCATGTTGCTACTTTAGGGTGCCAACCTTCACGGTTAGTTAGGCAAACATTTTATTTGGGCACCAGGGAAACCAGAATCCAAGTCATGACATGATCCCAGGTGGGCAACCTCCTCTACAAGTCAATATATCCTCAAAAAATCTCAGCACACATTAGCTGTCACTTTAACAGACAGGCCTATGATTTTACCCTTCCTACAAGTATAACTTGTTCAATCTTAGCATGGACCTCCAGAGATTCTACAGTAAATTACAGCTCAAAACACTCTTCTCTGAACAGTAGACAATGCCTAGGCCTACACCCACTGCAGACACTTGCTTATTATGTCTTAAACAACTGGTCCTATGATTGCAGAGCTCATATATGCCTCCCAAAAACAAACCACCAGTAGAGACCTTTATATCCTTGGTAGAGAAGGACGTCAACATCATAAGTAGGGAGATTAATCAGGGCCTTTTACACTACATGTCCAATTTAACATCGGAAGAGGGGCTATAGAAGAGTTGGGCAATGAAAAAGCTCTGATCATCAAAACGGCAGATAAAGGAGGGACCATAGTTGTTATGGATCGTATGGATTACCTCACCAAGATATTAGCACAACTTAATAACACAGAAGTATACAGGAAAGTTCATCATAACCCTACTTCTTCTATTGCAGATAAATTTAGGATTGTAATGGATCGTCATGTGCAACGGGGCACCATTGATAAGAAAATGAGGGAATACCTTATTAAGACTGATCCCATTATCCCTGTATTTTACACCCTACCCAAAATCCAGGTCGTCCAATAGTCTCCTCCACAGAATCCATCCTATTCCCACTGGCCACAGTTTTGGAACAAATACTTACACCTCTCGTGAAGGAGACAAAATCCTTCCTTGTTGATACCAATGACTTCTTACGACATATCAAATCTTTAGGCCCATTGTCCCCCTCATCTATTCTCATCACATTGGACATGAATAGTTTATACACTTCAATAACACACGAGAAAGGCACAGAGAGGCTCATGTGAGTATTGAAGTCAAGGAGATTTGTTCTGATCTGTTGGATCTAGTTCTGAAAGAGAATTTTTTTCTGATCCAAGATACGTTCTACAGGTGCATCTCAAAAAATTAGAATACAATCAAAACGTTAATTTATTTCAGTTCTTTAGTACAAAAAGTGAAACTCATATATTAGATAGAGTCATTAGAAACATAGTGATCTATTTCAAGTGTTTATTTCTGTTAATGTTGATGATTATGGCTTACAGCCAATGAAAACCCAAAAGTCATTATCTCAGTAAATTAGAATACTTTATAACAACAACTTGAAAAAATGATTTTAAAATCTGACATTTTGGCCTACTGAAATGTATTTTCAGAAAATGCACTAAATACTTGGTCGGGGCTCCTTTGGCATCAATTACTGCATCAATGCGGCGTGACATGGAGGTGATCAGGTGGTATGGAAGCCCAGGTTACTTTGATAGCAGCCTTTAGCTCGTCTGCATTGTGGGGTCTGGTGTCTCTCATCTTCCTCTTTGCAATATCCCATAGGGTTAAGGTCAGACGAGTTTGCTGGACAATCAAGCACAGTGATACTGTAGTTTTTAAACCAGGAATTGGTATTTTGGCAGTGTGGACAAGTGCCAAGTTCTGCTGGAGAATGATATTTCCATCTCCAAAAAGCTTATCGGCAAGGGAAACTTGAAGTCCTCTAAAATTTCTAAAATATGTAGGAGAAACCACTCAGGCAGTCAGGGACAGAATTTAACAACATAAATCGAACATTAGATGTAACAAAACACAATTACCACTTCCATTCCACTTCCAAAAAATGGGCCACAGTGTATGTCAGTTAAGATTACAGGTTTTGGAACAGATAAAGCCATCCAGAAGGGGACAGGATAGGATAAAAATCCTGAAGAAAAGGGAAGCATTCTGGATCTACTCTTTACAGACCCTGGAACCAAAAGGCCTGAACAGGGACTACGACACAGCAAGTTTTCTTTAAATACATGTTGCCCAATGGTAATAATAATGCCACTGTTGATATTTGTATGTACAGTGTTATGCATTGCGAAACAAACTTCATTTTACTTGCTTCTTTTCTCATTCCTTTCAGAACCGATAGATCCTTCCCTTATCACCATCCTCCTCTGTCAATCACATGGTACAGTATGTCGTCCTTCCTGTATATCCTTTACCAACAAGTGAATCCCCCTTTTTTATATTGCATATTAATCTAATTTCCACTACAGGGCGTGATACCTATGCCGCATAACGAATACTATAGCCTGGGCAACATAACTAAAATACACAGTGCACACACGTTATCTGGTTTCAGTAACTTACAATGCCTATCGTCACATGGTTGCACTAATGCGCATGCATGAACATTGCCATACTATACGGCAAAACCTTGCGCCAACTGCAGTCACGTGGTCTCATCCAAATCACGTGAACTGCCGCACCTGACCACCGCACTTCGATTTCATCAGGCTACAAATACCCGGTCTGTGAAATAGACCGAAAGCTGTTCTCAGAGGTGACGCAGCTCGCCGTACCCTCCACGCCAGGACATATGACTCATTCATCTAGCGGCAATCAGGTTCTAGTTTCATGAACCTACAAGGCCATTTTAAATGCACTACAGTACAGACCAAAAGTTTGGACACACCTCATTCAAAGATTTTTCTGTATTTTCATGGCTGTGAAAATTGTAGAATCACACTGAAGGCATCAAAACTATGAATTAACACATGTGGAATTATACATTACACTTTACAAAAAAGTGTGAGACAACTGAAACTATGTCTTATATTCTAGGTTCTTCAAAGTAGCCACCTTTTGCTTTGATTAGTGCTTTGCTCGTAGAAAAGGTGAACGGATGGATTCTACATGCCTGGTTCCCACCGTGAAGCATGGAGGAGGAGGTGTGATGATGTGGGGGTGCTTTGCTGGTGACACTGTTGGGGATTTATTCAAAATTGAAGGCATACTGAACCAGCATGGCTACCACAGCATCTTGCAGCAGCATGCTATTCCATCGGGTTTGCGTTTAGTTGGACCATCATTTATTTTTCAACAGGACAATGACACCAAACACACCTCCAGACTGTGTAAGGGCTATTTGACCAAGAAGGAGAGTGTTGGGGTGCTACGCCAGATGACCTGGCCTCCACAGTCACCAGACCTGTACCCAATCGAGATGGTTTGGGGTGAGCTGGACCGCTCACCGCTTCAATTTTGAATAAATCCCCAACAGTGTCACCAGCAAAGTACTCCCACACATCACACCACCTCCTCCATGCTTCACGGTGGGAACTAGGCATATAGAGTCCCGCCATTCACCTTTTCTGCGTGCAAAGCAGTAATCAAAGCAAAAGGTGGCTACTTTGAAGAACCTAGAATATAAGACATATTTTCAGTTGTTTCACACTTTTTTGTAAAGTGTAATGTATAATTCCACATGTGTTAATTCATAGTTTTGATGCCTTCAGTGTGATTCTACAATTTTCATAGTCATGAAAATACAGAAAAATCTTTGAATGAGGTGTGTCCAAACTTTTGGTCTATACTGTATATGTAACAAACTGAATTACTATCCTTTATTACAGAACATGTATCAGGTTAACCTATTAACCCTGACCTCTACACCAGACTACATTTACAGTCTGTTTTTCAGACCTGCAGCACTGGTAATTTTACATGTGCTAGGACACGTGGTTCCCTGAACAAGCAGCATACAGGTACAGCTGTCACACACCTGTATGGTCACCTCAATGCACTTAATGAGATTTACATCATGCTGTACTACCACCTTGTGTGACAGAACTTATATAGATTATTCTATTAACCATTTCCTCAACCTTCCAGGTATCTGGTGACTAACTACTCCCATCTCTTATTGCGCTGGATCTTTTTGAGAACACAGATCTTCCTGATCTATTCTTTGCTATATTATCGGAAATATCTCCTATTATGACTTTTCCATGGGACACTGTTGTATCCTTTAAATTTCATTGCAATGCTAGAAGCTCTTCTAAAAATCTAGCCAGAAGATTTACAAAGAAGTTATGTTGATTATAGCCATGACTCTGTTATTTTTCCTCCTTGTTAGTATTAGTGTTCATACTGTACTGAAGATAGGACATTTTACAATTATATATACAATGATGTCAACCACTTCTTATGTTTGTCACCATCACTTTATTTTGATGTATTTACACTTGTCATTTTTATGCACATATTTCTTTTGTATGGTATATCTCCATAGTTTCTGATGAAGGTATATGCCCATATCAAAAACATTACCACTGCATGCAAAACAAATTGAAACCTTTTTCTTTCAACACGATTCAATTTCAGTGCCAAGTTTTTTACTTATATTGATACTGGGACGGATACCCTACTTGAGCACCTATTCCAATGACTTTATGAGTGCCGTATACACTCAATTGTAGACTTTTTGGGCTCATTAAGAATTGATAGTCCTTTTCGAGGCCCACTATTATGCATACTTTTTTTATCTTTAGAGCTTTGCGAGTGGTTCTAGTATTGACATATTTTAAGTATATAATAATAAAAGTTATGTTTAGGGTTTTTTCCTTCTCTTTGGTTTCTAAAAATTTGAATGTGCTAAATGCCCAGATATTCTTGGAAAATTTTATTTGCTGCAAAGTTATTCTCTGCAAATTGAATTTCACTTATTTAGCTCTGATGTCTCTCGAGACCCTAGAACATAATAAATGTGAGATGTAAAAAACAAACAAAAACCTTATACTCATCTGTCATCTCATTACTTACCTGTCCAGCTCCACCAATTCTCAATGTCTGGCATCCAGTCCTCAGAACCTCCTCTTTTCCTTGTCTCAAGCCATGGCTTGTTCTCTTTAGACTGGTATTACTGGCCATGATCAGGCCTCAGAGCAAACTGTATGTCACATGTCATGTTATAATGGACATGTAACATGTAGTGGCCTCTGAGACCTGATCATGGCCAGGATTCATCGCCTAGAGTGAATAGACCGGAGCTATGACTGCAGAAAGAAGAGGCCCTGAGGATCAGACGATGGCCAATGAACAGTGCTGTCCATCTTCCTGGCTTCTTCTTTCCACTAGGCAAAGACTTTTGGCTGCATCCAGACCTCAGAGGTCACTGAATGTCACACATGCATGAAGGTATAAAGTGCAATAATCAGTGACCTCTGAGACCTTGTTGAGACACAATGACACAGACTAGAGTAAAAAAGCTGGAAGATGTGGCTCTTGTAGAAGTGATGGCTCTGGGGACCAGACAGCAGGCAATTTTTTTTTGTTGTTGATTTTTTAACTTTTGCTGGCCAGCTATTGTTCAGCAAAACTCTGTGCAAAGTGAATTTGCAAAAAATAGTATTCTCAAAAAATTCTGATTTTTTGTATATTTTAGTAGAATTCAATTATACTGAAATTAATTTGTTCATCTCTCCTGTGTAGTGAAATTTATCTTATCATTAGAGATGCTCTATTTTTCCCCAAAAAAATCACACATAATTAAAAATGAAGAACCACATCTAAATAGTCATAATTATACAGCCTAGATGACATTTAATGATATATATAACACAGAACCTATATATAAAATAAACTGAATATTTCAAAGTAAAAAAACATCTTTAAATGTCAACAGTTGTTCTTTGCTTCATAAAGTCATACTGAATAAACTAATAACACTGCTGGATTATTATTATACACAATATGAATGTACTATCCAAAATGTCTACTTTTTTCTCTTTATTTTTATTTACTTGTTTACTCTAGTGATAATCATCGGCAAACTTTTGCCTGTCTTACAATACACCTTAAGGCATTGTAGGTTAACAGTGATTTAATCCCTTATGCATGCATAATAAGACAAGCTTTGCATAAATAATAATAGGTAATTGGTATGTATAAATAATTTATATCTTTTGTACTGATGTAAAGGTAAAATTTATAACCATATTATGAATAAAGAAAACTTTACAAAATCTTACAGGCAAAACTGGCAAGTTAGTATTTAATATATTTATTATGTCGATGAAAATGCAAAATAAATAAAAAAATAAATGAATAAAAATCCTGATAAACATTAATATTAGGAATAATTGTCTAGTTTTTCATTGAATTCAGTATAAAAATTATTTCCATTTATGTGACACACAAAAACATTAAACTACTGGGAAAAATTACCCATAAATTAACCATTTTGATATAGGAAAGATGTGTATCAAATTAACCACGAACAAGAGGACTTTAACAAAGTTTGAAGAAGCTAGAAGATCCACATTGAGCTAGGTTGCATGCCAATTGAAAATTCTCTGTGTCAAAAAAACAGAAATGTATTGATTAGACAGCATTTTATCTCAACAAAGTAAGATGGACGTAAAAAAATTGATCCCTAGTAATTATCATTATTATGGCCCTACTTACACATAATTACTGGTTCTTAAACTCTTGGCGAAAATTATGGAATCAAGAATAACCCATTCTGACAGCGCTAATTTGTGTTTTTCCTCTTTTGTTTTTTTTTCCTTTTTCCAAGAGCTATAGTTCTTTTACTCTTATATTAACACACCCAGGTTACAATAGTTAATTGCGCCTTTGAAAGATTGACAGCGGCATGTATTTAGTTAACCAGCAGCAACAGGATTTATACTGCATTCAACTGCTGTGGATGGAGATAAACATACAAATATCCAGATTCATATTAAATACCATGTAGCGGTGAAAAAAGCTCACCTAATAACTACCAATAACTCCATATTTGAATCATATAAAAATTAGAGAACCCGAGGAGTTTTTAACAAAAGCCAAACAAAATATTTTACTAAACACAGTACAATAAATATCACCAATGTTAAAATAACAGGATGTGTATAGAAAAGACACCAGACTATTGACACACAGCAGCACAGAATTAAATTTGTATATAAAAGCTATTGTATAATGTGCTAAGGTAAGACCGTTTATCACAAAATAAGCCCCATATGAGCCTCTATTCCCATATAATGTCCAAGGAATAACTAATTAGAGGTCTCTCCATAATATATGGGCTAGTAATACCCTAGCGCCCGCAACAACCTTATCATGCCTGTGTAAAAAAGTCCCCACACATCATATATTAAGGGGGAAAGATAATAAGGTAAATATTCGGGAGTGGGAGAAAAAACAAGGTTCTCACAAAGTGCTGTGGTGCCACATGAGCGTGCCCCGACGTGAGTTTCGCTGCTGTAAGCCTCGCTTTCTCAAGGGGAAGTGTGCTACCACTGTCCTTGAGGACCTTAAGTATCCATGGATCCCGATCACGTGACCATCACGTGCCATCCCTTAACAAGAGCTGTGTTAGAACGGTGCATGCGACCGACGTCACTGCTCCAACCCACGTGATCCGGACGTGTCCAGCCAATCACACAGACCGAGCTCCAAACGGAGCATCAGCTGTGCATCAGCGGGGCTTTGCCGGATGACGAGGGAGAGACACAAGCGACCATCGAGCGCATGCGCACCACAGCAGTTAAACATATACATATGTACCGTCATCACAAATGAAATTAAATTGTAAACAAAACATATGCACAATGATCCAAAGAAAATCCAGAGATGTCTGCGCGATATCAGTTGCAATCATTGTATTCTTTCCAATGGATTTTCAATATCGAACGTTCCGTATCTGCAGACACCATATCCAGAAGTTTAACAAGAGCAGAGCATGTGAGGGATTAATCAAAAGGTCCCACAGCCAATACACTAAAATTAGAAACTAAATAGAAAATTAAACAGGATTAAAAATAACACACAACAAACACACATTAAAACGATGCAAATTTAAGAAAAAGATCGCAAGTCATGGCTAGGAATAGTTTAGCTTCTCATAAATATGGGGCAAAATTGAGGAACTCATTTAACCCCACTGGTTTCACTGTACCCAGTGTAACAATCCACTTCAATTCTCGTTGTGCTAACAATTTTTAACGTTACCCCCCTCTAATGTCAGAATGCACCACATCTATGCCTCTCACCCGAGTGTGGTGCATTCTGGCATTAGAGGGGTTAACATAAAAAAATTGTTAGCACAACGAGAATTGAAGAGGATTGTTACACTGGGTACAGTGAAACCAGCGGGGTTAAATGAGGCCCTCAATTTTGCCCCATATTTATGAGAAGCTAAACTATTCCTAGCCATGACTTGCGATCTTTTTCTTAGATTTGCATAGTTTTAATGTGTGTTTGTTGTGTGTTATTTTTAATCCTGTTTATTTTTCTATTTAGTTTCTATTTTTAGTGTATTGGCTGTGGGACCTTTTGATTAATCCCTCACATGCTCTGCTCTTGTTAAACTTCTGGATATGGTGTCTGCAGATACGGAACGTTCGATATTGAAAATCTATTGGAAAGAATACAATGATTGCAACTGATATCTCGCAGACATCTCTGGATTTTATTTGGATCATTGTGAATATGTTTTGCTTACAATTTAATTTAATTTGTGATGACTGTACATACATATAGGTTTAACTGCTGTGGTGCGCATGCGCTCGATGATCGCTTGTGTCTGTACCTCGTCATCCGGTAAAAGCCCCGCTGATGCACAGCTAATACTCCATTTGGAGCTCGGTCTGTGTGATTGGCTGGAAACGTTCGGGTCACGTGGGTTGGAGCAGTGATGTCGGACACATGCGCCGTTCTAACACAGCTCTTGTTAAGGGACGGCACGTGATGGTCACGTGATTTGTATCCATGGATACTTAAGGTCCTCAAGGACAGTGGTAGTACACTTCCCCTTGAGAAAGCTAGGCTTACAGCAGCGAAACGCGCGTCGTGCATGCTCATGTGGCACCACAACACTTGGTGAGAACTTTGGTTTTTCTCTCGCTCCCGAATACTTACCGTATTATATTTCTCCATTAATATATGATGTGTGGGGACTTTTTTACATAGGCATGATAAGGGTGTTGCAGGCACTATTGTATTACTAGCCCATAAAATATGGAGAGACCTCTAATTAGTTATTACTTGGACATTATATGGGAATAGAGGCTCATATGGGGCTTATTTTGTGATAAACGGTCTTACCTTAGCACGTTATACAATAGCTTTTATATACAAATTTAATTCTATGCTGCTGTGTGTCAATAGTCTGGTGTCTTTTCTATACACATCCTGTTATTTTAACATTGGTGATATTTATTGTACTGTGTTTAATAAAATATTTTGTATGTTTTTTGTTAAAAACTCCTCTGGTTCTCTCATTTTTATATGATTCAAATATGGAGTTATTGGTAGTTATTAGGTGAGCTTTTTTCACTGCTACATGGTATTTAATATGAATCTGGATATTTGTATGTTAATGTTCATTACTGTGTTTTCACAGTAAGTTACAGTAATACCAATATGGACTTTAGGGCCCGAAAAAGAGCCTGGCTCTCTAAAATAGATGATGTGTTTAAGGATGCCAGTGATGCAAATATGGAGGGTAATAAAGGTTTATTGGAAACTACCTTGAAATTTAAAGACCTCTTACGAAAAAGAACCAAGATTTGGTTGAATTATGCTTTTTTTATATAAATACCTACAAAAAAATCTCATACTAAGGGGGCTGAGGGTACAGGTTTTTCCTTATTTTCCTGTGGAAAATCCAGAAACCCGTGATAAATGGGAGGGGCATGCCAATGTTTGCTCATTTGGCTTTATGGAAATTTTGAAGGAAATGAACTCTGATTCTTTAAAAACAATAGAGGCTGAGATGGAGACCTAGCAAGAGACCATTAAGAAGGAGATGTCGAATGAGGCCTTAAAAAAGTTTAATCTAGAAGTAGAGGAGGAGGCTCAGAAATGGGCAGAGGAAATAAAAACAACTTAGGCCAAAAAATTAAATAGGATGTACAAGTGGAGGAATCCAAATGGGAGATCTTGATCTATGTATAGAAATGAGTCACGGTCACGGTCTCTGTCTGCATCTGTGCAATCTACAATATCAACAGATGAGAAACAAAACAATAGGAGACATCGAACAATGATACAAAATGATGGAGCCTCAACCAGTGGTAAAAGGATGAACACAAGGCAAAATAACAGAAAAGGGACAACTGGCAAACAGACGGAAGAGAAATCCCAGGGAGGGCTATAGGTGATCAATTTATCAGACCATGCGCTGACTGAAACTCAGATAGATGTATTAAGTAAAGGTTTATCTTTCTCCCCGACTAACGGTTTTAATTATTTTGTAGCGTTAAAGGATCTTCATCTTTTCTCACGCAAATTAATTCTGAAAAAATGACACAATAAGAATGGATCTGATTTGGATTCTTGGAGCCCAGCGGAGAGAGAGGCCATTCGGACGCTGGAAGATCTGCTTGAGGAACAATTCCCACAGAATCAAGATGGGTTGCCAATAGGGTTGAACATTCCGATACCGAAACCCGGTTCCGATACCTGAAATCCAATGTAAGTCTATGGGAACAAAATATCGGAAGTAAAAATATTCCGATATTTTGTTCCCATAGACTTACATTGGATTTCAGGTATCGGAACCGGGTTTCGGGATCGTAATGCTCAACCCTAGTTGCCAACATCTATAATCCCCAGGTCAGAGAGGTTTCCCCCCTTGTCAATCTGTCCAGCTGTAGAGATTTTTACTAGACTCGTATCAGAGGATTTAAAGAAATTATCTACATATCGTTGTTTCGATAACCTTACCCATAGAGAAAGGAAGGGTATCCGCCAATTACAATCTTGGGACGACATAGTATTTAAGTCTGCTGACAAGGGGGGGGAAACATCGTGATTAGGCCATAAAATATGAACGGGAAGCATTCCGGCAGTTACGGGATAATCAGGTATATAATAAATTCAGCTATAATCCAGTGGCCTCTTTCTCTGTGCAACTTCAGAAGATCCTGTTGAAAGCTTTTGATTTGGGTATAATCAATAAGAAGGTCCTCGAGGGATTAACAGTGGCCTTTCCTAAAATACCAACATTTTACCTTCCTCCAAAGGTGCACAAGGACACCGTCAACCCTCCGGGACGTCCAATTGTGTCTGGAATTGGGGTCTTTGAGACCCGATTTGCAAATTTGTGGATTTCTATCTTAAGACATTGGTGGAGACTTTGCCGTCATATGTCAAAGACACAATGGACGTCCTTACGAGGGTTGATGGCGTCTTTGCGGACACTGGAACTATTCTGGTGACGGCCAATGTAGAAACTCTCTACACGTGTATTAACTATGATGATGGCCTGCGGGCAGTCCATCACTTCCTCGAGTCCTCCAACCTGGACGGCCCCCTCTGTGAGTTGATCCTCGAACTGCTGCACTTTGTCCTAACACATAATTTCTTCACATTTACGGATCAATTTTACCATCAGAAGCGAGGTGCAGCCTTGCGTGTGGCCTGCGCTCCCGCATACGCTAACCTCTTCCTAGGCTACTGGAAGAGGTTGGTGTTTGGTGAGGCGGGGGTGGGGGCCGCAGACCATGTACAGTCATGGTCAAAAGTTTTGAGAATGACACAAATATTATATTTTCACATGATCTGCTGCCCTCTGGTTTTTATGTGTGTTTGACAGATGTTTTTATCACAGACAGAAATATAATAATTGCAAACATATGAGTAACAAAAGCTTATATTGACAGTTAGAATGAGTTAATGCAGCAAGTCAATATTTGCAGTGTTGACCCTTCTTCTTCAGGACCTCTGCAATTCTCCCTGGCATGCTCTCAATCAACTTCTGGACCAAATCCTGACTGATAGCAGACCATTCTTGCACAATCAATGCTTTCATTTTCTCAGAATTTTTAGGTTTTTGTTTGTCCACCCGTCTCTTGATGATTGACCACAAGTGCTCAATGGGATTAAGATCTGGGGAGTTTCCAGGCCATGGACCCAAAATCTCTATGTTTTGTTCCCTGAGCCATTTAGTTA
This sequence comes from Oophaga sylvatica, assembly GCA_033576555.1. Lineage (NCBI taxonomy): Eukaryota > Metazoa > Chordata > Amphibia > Anura > Dendrobatidae > Oophaga > Oophaga sylvatica. The sequence goes on along the minus strand of JARQOD010000006.1, from coordinate 191,800,633 downwards.
TCACCTTTGCTTTTTGGCAAGGTGCTCCATCATGCTGGAAAAGGCATTGTTGATCGCCAATCTGCTCTTGGAGGGTTGGGAGAAGTTGCTCTTGGAGGACATTCTGGTACAATTCTTTATTCATGGCTGTGTTTTTAGGCAAGACTGTGAGAGAGCCGATTCCCTTGGCTGAGAAGCAACCCCACACATGAATGGTTTCAGGATGCTTAACAGTTGGCATGAGACAAGACTGGTGGTAGCGCTCACCTTGTCTTCTCCGAATGAGGCATTTTCCTGATGTCCCAAACAATCGAAAAGGGGATTCATCAGAGAAAATAACTTTACCCCAGTCCTCAGCAGTCCACTGCCTGTACCTTTTGCAGAATATCAGTCTGTTCATGATGTTTTTTCTGGAGATAAGTGGCTTCTTTGCTGCCCTCCTTGAGATCAGTCCTTGCTCCAAGAGTCTCCGCCTCACAGTGCGTGCAGATGCACTCACACCTGCCTGCTGCCATTCCTGAGCAAGCTCTGCACTGCTGGTAGCCCGATCCCGCAGCTAAAACACTTTTAAGAGACGGTCCTGGCGCTTGCTGGTCTTTCTTGGGCGCCCTGAAGCCTTTTTGGCAACAATGGAACCTCTCTCCTTGAAGTTCTTGATGATGCAATAGCTTGTTGACTGAGGTGCAATCTTTCTAGCTGCGATACTCTTCCCTGTTAGGCCATTTTTGTGCATTGCAATGATAACTGCACGTGTTTCTTTAGAGATAACCATGGTTAACAGAAGAGAAACAATGATGCCAAGCACCAGCCTCCTTTTAAAGTGTCCAGTGGTGTCATTCTTACTTAATCATGACAGATTGATCTCCAGCCATGTCCTCATCAACACCCACACCTGTGTTAATGGAGCAATCACTGAAAAGAGGTTAGCTGGTCCTTTTAAGGCAGGGCTGCAATGATGTTGAAATGTGTTTTGGGGGATAAAGTTCATTTTCTAGCCAAATATTGACTTTGCAAGTAATTGCTGTTAAGCTGATCACTCTTTATAACATTCTGGAGTATATGCAAATTGCCATTAGAAAAAGTGAAGCAGTAGACTTTGTAAAAATTAATATTTGTGTTATTCTCAAAACTTTTGGCCATGACTGTACTGTGCTGGTTATGCTATATAGACGATATTTTACTTTTGTGATGTGGGACGGTGCAGCAGTTGGAGGACTTTATGGCTACATTAAATATTAATTCTTTCAATATAAAGCTGACTTATCGATATGATCTGACTAAAATTGATTTTTTGGACATCAGCCTGTAGGTGGCCAGTGATCTGTCTATCCAGACTGATGTCTTTCGTAAGACAACATCAGTGAACGCTTTGCTACACGCTAAGTCAGCACATAGCCAAACCATTATCGGGGCCGTCTCGGTCAGACAGTTCTTGAGGATGCGTCCGTTATGCTAGATGGGTCAAAAGTTTGAGGCACAAGCGTGTGATCTTTGAGAACGATTTAGCCAACGGGGGTATAGTAAGAGAAGTATCAAAAAAAGTTACAACAGGGCTACAGTGACTCCCGGTGATCATCTACTATATCACACAGGCCATAAAAAGGAAGGAGGATGACAACATACGTTTTATTTAAGTCTTTAACCATGAATGGGAGAGGATGAGGGAGATTCCCACTAAGCACTGGTCTGTATTGATGACCCCTAGGAGGTCAAGAAATCTTAAAGATATCCTTGTTAAGAGTCATTATGTAGCACCGAACAAAAATCCATTTGGAGCCACTAGACGGAATAAAGGTTGTTTTAATTGTGGCCATTGTGTGGCTTGCGCCAATATTCTCCGCAGTTTTTCTTTTTGTTCAAATGATGGTACTAAAAACTATGAAATTAGAGAGTACATTTCTTGTGGCACAAGCAACGTAATCTATTACACAACATGTAGTTGTCCTTTAGGTTATATTGGTCAAACATCAAGGGAGCTTAGATTACGTGTTAGAGAACATGTACAAGACATTGGCGCAGCCAGCACAGTGGATGATGTATCTAGCCTCAATACCATTCCTAAGCATTTTAGGTTGGTCCATAATTGTGATCCCACTGAATTTCGGGTGAGAGGCATAGATGTGGTGCATTCTGGCATTAAAGGGGGTAATGTTAAAAAATTGTTAGCACAACGAGAATTGAAGTGGATTGTTACATTGGGTACAGTGAAACCAGTGGGGTTAAATGAGGCCCTCAATTTTGCCCCATATTTATCAGAAGTTAAACTATTCCTAGCCATGACTTGGGATCTTTTTCTTAGATTTGCATCGTTTTAATGTGTGTTTGTTGTGTGTTATTTTCAATCCTGTTTGTTTTTCTATTTAGTTTCAATTTTTAGTGTATTGGCTGTGGGACCTTTTGATTAATCCCTCACATGCTCTGCTCTTGTTAAACTTCAGGATATGGTGTCTGCAGATATGGGACGTACGATATTGAAAATCCATTGGAAAGAATACAATGATTGCATCTGATATCGCGAAGACATCTCTGGATGTTCTTTGGATCATTGTGCATATGTTTTCTTTACAATTTCATTTCATTTGTGATGAAGGTACATACATATAGGTTTAACTGCTGTGGTGCGCATGCGCTCGATGGTCGCTTGTGTCTGTCCCTCGTTAACCGGCAAAGCCCCGCTGATGCACAGCTGATGCTCCGTTTGGAGCTCGGTCTGTGTGATTGGCTGGACACGTCCGGATCACATGGGTTGGAGCAGTGACGTCGGACGCATGCACCGTTCTAACACAGCTCTTGTTAGGGGATGGCACGTGATGGTCACGTGACCGGTATCCATGGATACTTAAGGTCCTCAAGGAGAGTGGTAGCACACTTCCCCTTGAGAAAGCGAGGCTTACAGCAGCGAAACGCACGTCGGGGCATGCTCATGTGGCACCACAGCACTTGGTGAGAACCTTGTTTTATCGCTCGCTCGCGAATACTTACCTTATTATCTTTCCCCCTTAATATATGATGTGTGGGGACTTTTTTACACAGGCATGATAAGGTTGTTGCGGGCGCTAGGGTATTACTAGCCCATATATTATGGAGAGACCTCTAATTAGTTATTCCTTGGACATTATATAGGAATAGAGGCTCTTATGGGGCTTATTTTGTGATAAACGGTCTTTCCTTTGCACGTCATACAATAGCTTTTATATACAAATTTAATTCTGTGCTGCTGTGTCTGGTGTCTTTTCTATACACATCCTGTTATTTTAACATTGGTGATATTTATTGTACTGTGTTAAATAAAATATTTTGTATGTTTTTTGTTAAAAACTCCTCTGGTTCTCTCATTTTTATATGATTAAAATATGGAGTTATTGGTAGTTATTAGGTGAGCTTTTTTCACCGCTACATGGTATTTAATATGAATCTGGATATTTGTATGTTTATCTCCATACACAGCAGTTGTATGCAGTATAAATCCTGTTGCTGCTGGTTAACTAAATACATGCCGCTGTCAATCTTTCAAAGACGCAATAAAATATTGGAATCTGGGTTCTCTCATTTTTATGTGTATGGAGAAAGCTTAGCTCCAATACATCCTCCATACATGTACACTCAACATCCGCTTTATATGTACAGCAAATGTCGTAAGGTGTCAGATTGTTTTCTCAACTTTTTACTTCATAGCAAATACTCAATTTACAGATATGAGGTTACAAGTATGTTTGCTTATTAGATAAACATTCATGAAACATAGTAGTCACATATCACATATTCCAAATATGAAATTATCTTCTGACTAGCATATCTGAATTTTATGGTACAAGTCTAAAAATATAAAATTACACAGATATTAAACTTACTGAAAGATATCAAGGCCCCAACAAGAGAGTTATCATTTGATTGAATTGATAAAAATTAAAACTTCTTCAAATTAGAAATCCAACATGGAGTATGACAAAAGATGATGTGTGTTCCCAGTCAGTTTACTTTTAGCAACTATAAACATTGGGAAAAATATAAAACGAACAAATGTATTCAGGACATGATTTTGTGGGACTTATACATACATATTACAGGTTTTCCTCCTGTACTTGATAGTTTAGTTTTCCTCATAGCTCTCTTTTTCTTTTAATGAAAATGATAAAAAATTGGTACATGATGAGGTTCAATTCTCTTGGAAACAATGATAATGTAGAATATGGCTTATCATTTTTAAGTGTATGTCTCAAAGAATTCAGACCATCATAAAAGACTGACTAAGATCACAAAAAGATTTTTTTTTTCTTTCGGATTCTGTATTTTTCCTTTACTTCATCTATTTCTGACAAATTAAAAAAGCTAAGGTGCTGCATCATAAATTCCATCTGGCATCTTACTAAATCACTGGATGGAGACGAATGTAGGCTCTATTTCCATTATTTGCAATATCTGGTGGATTGGTAACATTATAATCCAGCCCCATTCTTACATCTGGGAATAAAGTGTCCAAATGTCCAAAAAGCCTGATGGCAACTCACACATAAGTTTTACCGTCATCTGTGATCAGGTTGAGTTGCATCAGATTAAAAAAAACTGAAATTGATTCCCAAGATATATATACAGTGGCTTGTAAAAGTATTCACCCCTTTGGCTTTTTACCTAGTTTTTACATTACAACTAATGATGAGCTAAAATGCTCGGATGCTCATTACTCGAACTGAGCAAATCCTAATGCTTGGATGCTAGCTTTGAGTAACTAGTATAATGGGAGTCAATGGGAAATCCAAGCATTTTTCAGGAAGACCCTACAAGGAGATCTGAGGGTCAGTGAAAATTTGCTCCACTTTAAGGACTGACAATAAAGCATTCAAAATCGTAGAGAAATTGGAGCTTACAGGAAAAAAATGTTAAGAAACACTCTTTCATGTATAATGACTTGTAAATAAGGAAAAATTTAAAAAGTATTTAAAAATAAATAATCATTTAAGTAAACCAAAATTGAAATTTTTATTAAAAAATAGGAGCTAAGCATCACAATCACCACCAGGTTATGGCCATTATCACACTTGATTATGCCTGGTTGGAGATCCAGCAGTGAGAGCCACATATCTGTCTGGTCTGTTATTCCTTTCAGCAACTCTGTGAAAGTGTGCGGTTTGTCGCCTAGACAAATTGGCTTTAACAGAGCATGTTGCCTCTTTGCTCAGGCAGTGCTGCAGAGCTCTCAGCTTCAAGTTGAAGTGGTGACATGTTCTGAGATAACAAATCGGAGATGGAGGATATGGAGGAGCAAGAGAGGGTGCAGGAACTGATGGAAGAGGTGGAGGAAACTGTGATAGAAGTAGGGCCAACAATCCTCTGCATCGATTCCACATGTGCCTTACCAGGGTGGGACTTGGCCTCAGCCTCCACAAGATTCACTCAGAGGTCTGTCAGGGAAATGTAGCATCCTTGGCCACAAATGTTTTTCCACATATCGGTCGTTAAATGGACAATTTCAGTAAGTGCAATTGTAAGGGTACGGATTATGTTCCTGGACACGTGCTGGTACAAGGCGGGGACGCCTCAAATTGGCATGTGCATATGTATTCACCCTTTTGCTATGAAGCCCCTAAAAATTTCTGGTGCAAGCAAATTACTTTCATAAGTCACATGCTTAGTGAATGGAAATTCACCTGTTTGTAATCTAAGTGTCACATGGTCTGTCAGTATATGCACACCTTTTCTGAAAGGCCTCAGAGGCTGCAACACCATTAAGCAAGGGGCAACACTAATCAAATAACACCATGAACACCAAGAAGATCTCCAAACAAATCAAGGACTAAGTTGGTGAGAAGTACTAGTCACGGTTGTGTTATAAAAAAAAATTACCCCATCTCTAATGATCCCCAGAGTACCATCAAATCCATTAACATAAAATGGAAAGAGCATGGTACCACATCAAACCTGCCAAGATAGGGCCACCCATCAGAACTCTCAGCCTGGGCAAGGAGGAATTAATTAATCTGAACGGTGGCACAGACATCAAAGTTAGCCCTGCAAAGTTAAAAAACAGAGACTGGAGTATCTGTCCATACGACCACAAGAAGCCATACACTCCATAGAGGTGGCCTTTATGAAAGAGTGGGTAGAAAAATGCCTTTTCTAACACACTTAAATTGTAAGGCTTATCTTGCGTTTGCCAAAGACATGTGAGAGACTCCTCAAATCTATGGAGGAAGTTGCTGTGGTCAGATGAGACCAAAAATTTACTTTTTGGCCACCAAGATAAATGTTATATCTCGATACAAACCAAAACAGTTTCTCACCCCAAGAACAACCATCCCCACAGTGAGCAGTAATGGAATTCAAATTTCATATATTTCATGTTTACATGTATTAGCACTAAAAAGTGCAACTTTATTTGTTAGTTATATATAGAGATGGCTACTCTTAGCATGCACCTGTACACATCAATTTTCTGTCTTGAAGTGAAGGTCAGTTCTTTGTTATTTATATACAGACTCACTGACAGAGCGCTCTACCCATCAGCTTGTGGCAGTTTAAATTACATTAAGAGCCTACTTATCAATGTAACTTTAGGCTTTAGCCTAGGAGAGGATTCATATTAAGTAAGGTTCCCAGCTAAAGGAGATCCCCTTGTCATTTGCTGCTCGGCATGCATGAATTGGCTAAACTATGTGCTAAGTATCTTCATTTTTCCTATTATCTAGAGCAGTAATGCCATTCAAATTTCATATATTTCATGTTTACATGTTATAGCACTAGAGAGTGTAATTTTTGAATGATGTACTGTACATGTCAGGTAGGGTGTAGGGTGTCAGGTAGACTCACTACAAGCTATGCATTTTATGGATGCCATTTTACAACAGTAGTGTAATGGACTATTTTGTCTCCTAATGCTTTTTTAAAAAAAATCTGATTCACATTAAATCCTGACATACAAAATCATTGCCATGCTAAACTAGATTCAGATTATGATGGCATTTTTAAATAGAAACATTGCTTTAGGGAGGATATCTTCATACTGTGATACCACATAGAAGTGTCATATAATTATATACAGAGGGCCGAAAACACCAATAGTTCAAAGTGTGAGCGATCAGAGTCCATGCATTAGATAGTGTGCATGAGACCTTATTTATCAAATTGCTAAAGGATTATTTCAGAAATATATTTCTTATGGCTTTATATGATATTAAAAACACAAGCGCTTGGAAACATTGAGAAACAAACCCATACATATCTACCTCACATAATTGGCTTGTAACACCTTGAAGGTTACAACAATACCGAGTCAATAGAAGTATGTACTCCTGGATCATATTAAGTTTTATCATGAACCACCTCTTAATCACAGTGAATTTAATTAGCCCTTTTTGCAAAGATCAACAAAACAGACTTTTGTTGTGAAATGTGAAAACAAAGCTATAAAGAGTGATGGTTAGGTCACATCTAAGGTATAATTTTCTCCTGGTGGTAGAGTGACATGCAGGTCTGCACGCCAGTATGAGAAGACTAAACACATTTCTTGCTCCTCTGAGATTGAGATATGCAAATGACTCTTCAGGAGGAAGACGACTTAAAAATAGTGCTACCTTACCACTTAGATTCATCTTACCTCACACCCAGCAAAATGGGTCCGGAACGATTCTCATACTGTGTATTGATGAGGGGCACTACCCCAAAACACCATGTCTACAAATTGAGATCCTGATTTGGCTTTTATCCTAAGTCAAATTTCAAGGCTCTTTAAAGGATTGACAATGACTTTTAGGATTGCTACTTCCAATAGGTGGCATTAGAGTTCAAGTCCTCTTTCTCTCTGGTTAGGCCACATTCACACTGTATATGTAAGCCAAAACCAGCAGTGAGGGAAAAATGCAGACTTGGTGCATGTTTTTCTATTATACTTTTTCTCTGATGTGAAATACTGACCAAATACCCATAGTGTGAGACTCAAATTATTACAAGAAATCACTTATAATTAAGTAGTTACATAATTAGTCCAAGAAATAATAATAAATAATTAATAATAATAATAATAATAATAATAAAATCACTCCCCCAAAAGAAATTCATGAATTGCTGGTTTTTGTTCATTCTGCCTCCCAAAAATCGTAATAAAAAGCGATCAAAAAATGTCATGTGGCCAAAAATGGCACCAATAAAAACATCAACTCATCCCGCAAAAAATAAGTCCTCATATGACTGTGGGCAAAAATATGGAAAAATTATAGTTCTGAAAATGTAGTGATGCAAAAACTATTATTTGCAATTAAAAGCGTCTTTTAGCGTGTGACAGCTGCCAAACATAAAAACCCACTATAATAATAATCTTTATTTATATAGCGCCAACATATTCCACAGCGCTTTACAGTTTAACAGTTTCAAAACATAAGTCATAAGTAACAACGTTAACAATACAATAATTAAAGCAAAATAAGCCGACCCTGCTCGTGAGAGCTTACAATCTACAATGAGGTGGGGAGTACAAAGTACAGGTGTGTATATACAATGGTGCATTTACAATGATGGTCCAGCCATCTTGAGGGAGTGAGGAATGGATGGAGATAGTGAATGGGCTACACATACACACTTAAACATAGAACGACTTTGATTAGTGAATGTGATAGGCCACTCTGAACAAATGTGTTTTGAGGGAGCGCCTGAAACCATGCAAATTGTGGATAGTCCTAATTTCTTGGGTAGAGCATTCCAGAGGATTGGCGCAGCGCGGGAGAAGTCTTGGAGTTGGGAGTGGGAGGTATGGATTAGTGCAGAGGTTAGTCGAAAGTCGTTTGCAGAGCGCAGCAGTCGGTTAGGCCGATAGATAGAAATGAGGGAGGAGATGTAGGGGGGTGCTGCACTGTGGAGAGCTTTGTGGGTGAGAACCAGTACTTTGAATTGGATCCTATAATGAATGGGCAGCCAGTGTAAGGACTGGCGAAGAGCGGACGCGTCCGAGTACCGATTAGCCAGATGGATGACCCTGGCTGCTGCATTAAGGATGGACTGGAGAGGGGATAGTCGAGTAATGGGGAGGCCTAGTAATAGAGCGTTGCAGTAGTCCAGGCGGGAGTGGATCAATGCTACAGTGAGGGTTTTTATTGTTTCCATGGTGAGAAAAGGGCGGATTCTAGAGATGTTCTTTAGGTGTAGACGGCAAGAGCGGGCAAGAGATTGTATATGGGAGGTGAAGGAGAGATTGGTGTCAAACATAACACCCAGACAGCGAGCCTGCTGCCGGGGTGTTATTATGGTGCTGCCCACAGAGAGGGAAATGTCAGATTTAGGGAGGTTAGTAGACGGCGGGAGCAGAAGTTGTTCAGTCTTGGAGAGGTTAAGTTTCAGATAGAGAGCGGTCATGATGTTGGAGACTGCGGACAGACAGTCAGTGGCGTTCTGTAGAACAGCGGGGGTAAGGTCGGGGGATGACGTGTATAGTTGTGTGTCATCAGCATAAAGATGGTACTGAAAGCCAAATCTGCTGATGGTCTGTCCAATTGGGGCCGTGTAGAGAGAGAAGAGAAGGGGGCCAAGGACTGAGCCCTGGGGTACACCGACAGTGAGAGGAAGAGGAGATGATGTGGAGCCAGAGAACGAAACACTGAAGGAGCGGTCAGAAAGATAGGAAGAGAACCAGGAGAGAACAGTGTCCTTAATACCTAGTGACTGGAGCCTAGACAGTAGGAGACAGTGGTCAACAGTGTCGAAAGCTGCAGAAAGGTTGAGTAGAATGAGCAGAGAGTGGTCGCCGTTACGTTTTGCTGTCAGAAGGTCATTGGTCACTTTGATGAGTGCAGTTTCAGTCGAATGTAGGGGGCGGAAGCCGGACTGTGAAGGGTCTAGGAGGGAGTGAGTGGAGAGGTAACGGGTAAGGCGGGAGTAGACTAGGCGCTCCAAAAGTTTAGAGATGAAGGGGAGATTGGAGACCGGTCTGTAGTTGTTTGTGCAGGAAGGGTCGAGAGCGGGTTTCTTTAGTAGCGGAGTAATGATGGAGTGTTTGAAGGAGGATGGAAAATGCCAGAGGAGAGTGAGAGATTAAAGATTGTAGTTAGGTGAGTTGTGACAACTGGAGAGAGAGACTGGAGGAGATGTGAGGGGATGGTGTTGTGAATGTGCTAGAAATGAATTCTGAGCAGAAGCTCCCTCTGGTGGTTACAAACAGCACTGAACTATTCAATGAAGATTGTGAAGATTGGCGATCAGGTGTTACTGACTGGTCTTATATAAGGGAGGTTCCCTCCCATCAGGGTTGCCGGTGATCAATTGTTCTGGTCTCATCTTTGTTTCCTGTTCACTTTGAAGCTTGCTGTTTCGTGCCTGCATCTTCTGCTAACAGATAAGACATTTTCTTCTTTTAGTTTTTTGGTGCTTGCTTTTTGTATTTTGTCCTGCACTTCTGTGGGGCTCTGCCGGGTCCCCTCCGGGGGCTTGTGCTCCTCTCAGTTTAGTTCAGCCACTGTTGTTTGTTCATTTGCCTTTTCCAGTTTTTTCAGTGGCTGCTGTTCAGTTTTGTTACACCAGAGAACTAATTTAGGTGGTAGAGGTCGTGTGATCTCAGGTGTTTTTGTAATTAGTAGAGTTGGTACTTTTTAGGGTTTTTTGGGATTGCAGTAAGTGTCCTTCCTATCCTTTTCTATCTAGGAAGTTTGGGCCCCAACGTTTGCTCATACTATTTTCTGTCTGTGTCTGTATTTCCTCTTGTCTAACCGCCATTACATGTTTGGGGGCTTTCTATGTTCTTTGGGGATCTGCTCCGGGGCAGATAGTTTTCCTCTTTCTGTCTTTAGGTGTAGTTAGCTTCTCAGGCTGTGACGAGGCGTCTAGGACCAACGTAGGTACGCTCCACGGCTGCCTTTAGTTGTGGTGGTTAGTCAGGGTACTGCAATCCAATAGATTCCAACCTCTCTGGTGTATTTCCTTTTTTGCCTGCTCTCCTCAGCTACCAAATCATAACAGGATGGGGTCAGTAGTGCATGTAGTCGGACGAGAGGAAGAGAGGAGTCTGGAGACTTCTTCTTCTGTGACGGGATCAAATGTGGAAAGTGAGCCAGGGGAAATGCAGGGTGGGATGGGAGTCACAGCACTTGGTGGTTGAGAGCAGATTTCCTGACGCATAGTATCTATTTTTTCTATAAAGTGGGAGGCCAGGTCGTCAGCACAAATGTCTGTGATAGGGGCTTGTGCTTTTGGCCTGAGGAGGGAGTGAAAAGTGTCAAAAAGTTTCTTGGGGTTGTTGGCTAGTGAGGAGATCAGGGTGGTGAAGTGGGTCTGTTTGGCGAGGTGAAGGGCAGCATTATAAGATCTTAACATGAATTTAAAGTGGATGAAGTCTTCTGGTGTGCGGGTTTTTCTCCAGAGGCGTTCAGCACTCCTAGAGCATGGCTGAAGAAGTCGAGTTTGCAATGTGAGCCAGGGCTGTTTTACTGTGTGTTTGGAGGTTCTGAGGGTAAGCGGTGCTACTTGGTCAAGGGTGCTTCTAAGAATGTCATTGTAGTGATAAACAGCCAGATCAGGACAGGAAAAAGAGGAGATTGGGGACAGCGATGAGTGTAGGGAGTCTGAAAGTGTCTGAGGGTTAATGGCTTGTAGATTTCTGAATGTGTGGTAGGTAGGAGTGCGCTGGGGTGGTCGAGGATTTGTGAGCGTGAAGGAGAGAATGTTGTGGTCAGAGAGTGTAAGCGGTGAGTTATTTAGGTGGGAGATTGAACAGAGGCGGACAAAGACCAGGTCAAAGGTGTTACCATACTTGTGTGTCTCAGAGTTTGAAAGTTGTGAGAGCCCTAGAGAAGTGGTTAGTGACAGAAGCTGAGATGCAGATGTGGAAGTAGGGCTGTTAATGGGGATGTTGAAGTCTCCAAGGATAAGGGTTGGTAGTTCTGAGGACATGAAGTGCGGCAGCCAGGCTGAGAAGTGGTCAAGGAACTGAGTGGGCGAGCCTGGGGGCCGATATATGACCGCTACTCTGAGGGAGAGGGGATGGAAGAGCCTGATGGTGTGGACCTCAAAAGAAGGGAATGAGAGTGATGGAATTGGGGGGATGACCTGGAAAGTGCATTGTGGGGACAGGAGTATGCGAACTCCACCACCATCTCTGTATGCGGGTCTCGGGGAATGGGAGAACTGTAAACCACCATAGGAAATGGCAGCAGGGGAGACAGTGTCAGAATCCTGAATCCAGGTTTTAGTGAGGGCCAACAGATTAAGAGAGTGGTTCAGAAAATAGTTGTGCAGGAAGGATAGCTTGTTGCATGCAGACCGTGGATTCCAGAGGGCACAATTGAAAGAAGGAGATGAGGGAGTGCAAGTAATATTAATAAGATTATTATGGTTTCGGTATGAGGTAGGGTAGGGTTTGAAGTTGGGGGATGGTGGCCCAGGGTTGGGGGAGATGTCCCCTGAAATCAGTAGGAGTAGGAAGATAAAGAGCAAGTAGTTGTTGGAATTGTAAGTAGGTTTTTTCTGTGATGTGTTTGGGCAAGATGGATTTTTAAGTATTTTAGTAGAAATACAACTAAAAAATTTAAACTTCTGAAGAGTTTGCTCTTGACCACACAACAGAGTGAAGAAAAGGGAACTTTCTATACAACTCCAAAATGTCAAATGTATATGTAAATCAGATATTTTTATTGATTTATATAAATTTAATTAATAAACATGCTTTAGGGTGCACATTAATATTAATGGTGGTTTAACTAGCTTTGGCTTTCAAAGCATTTCACAACTGTAAGTATTCATAGAAACATCCTTTAGGGATATTAAACTAAGAACAGTATACCCCTTCTTTCCCATGAGGACAAACCCTTCAGCTATGAGATTTCTGAAAAGTTAGGATTATGCTATAGAATATAGGATATGAATCAATCCTCCTATAAAAGTATTTTCAAACTAGTCCACACTTTTAACATAAGAACGATGTCAGACAGGATTGTTTTAACTTCCCTGATCTCCCTCTCGTCTCTCCCAAATCCAGGGTAGCAATAGAAGGCAATTAATGATTAGCGAATGTGCTCGGTTAAGGTGTTATCTGAGCATGCTTTGATGCAAGCTGAGTGTCTTTGGCGTGCTCGAATAACATGTTTACTTCCCCGCTGCTGCATGTCTTGTGGCTGTTCGACAACCGCTACACATGCAAGGATTGCCTAACAAACAGGCAATCTCTGCATGTGTTGCGGCTGTTGAACAGCCGTGAGACATGCAGCTAGGGGGACTCGAACATATTTTTTGAGCATGCTCACTTATCAGTAGAGGCAATCCTTCAATAATTCTACTCACAATCCTTCCAGTTGGTCCCATGCCTTACACTTTTCTCCATCCCCCTACATGTTGGAGCTGATCTGCTAAAAAGTAGAGAAGTGATTTGGTATAGCCAAACTACTAGCCTGCTTATTCCTTTGCAATGTATCAAGCCTTATTCTTGGAATTGTCTTTCTCCATTTCACCATACTAACGATTGAAGCATCCCTTGTATCCTTTTGTATCCTTAAAAATTCTATAGCGGTTTGGGAGTTATCGAGGCAGTACAATAGTTGAGGCATCATAATCATCTATGTAAGATTAGTAAGACTGGAGCAAATAGATGGTAGGACCGATGACAACATTGTCCTAGGCTCCTATCCAGTTCAAATATGTTTAGAAAGTCACCATAAGCCCTAATTGTTGTTCTTAATTGTTTGTTAAATAAATTTGCAGAGAAAAATTTCTCTGCAGATCAAATTTCTCAAGAAAATATGTGCCAACATTTAAGTTTGGATTTAGCCCGATCTGCTCATCTCTATATACTGGCTAACACGGTACGAAGATACACATCTTTCCTACATCTCTATATATTATCACAGCTATGTCCAATTAGTAAGGTAACTCCCTACTTTCTGGGAGAACAGCATCCCTTTAAATTTTTATAAATCACAACAACCTTTTACCTAAATTTTGTTAATAAACAGGTATGCCAAATATAGAAAATAACACTTTTATTGACAAAATTTATAAAATCAGTAAAATATTTAGAGTTGAGAGTCCTCAGTGGTTGATACCTTTTAATGGCTAACTGAAAAGATGGTAACAAATTGCAAGCTTTCGAGACTACTCAGGTCTCTTCATCAGGCATAGACTAATACAACATCTGAAGAATCACATATTTATACACAAAATAGCACAGAAAAAATGCAATAGGTAGGACAAGTGACATGAAGCAGAACTGTCATTATGGCAGAGGGATTAACATAAATATGACTAGTTCATAGATAAGGAGTGAAGGTTTTATTACCCTCTGATTGGGTCTGGTATTGTGTTGTGATGACCCTAAAAGGTCAGGGAGGCAGATTCCTACATCTTTCCTATATTAAAATCAGTAATGAATTCTGAAACAACAAAACAACCAGGGACATATAACCATAGAAACCACCAAATGCATAGAACCATCTGCAGCTAAGCTAATTGGTAAAAGAAACCGCAGGCATAAATCAAAGTACTGGTCTGAGGCAAATAAAGCATCAAACACTCAATATTGTGCACTACTAAGAAGAAAGCCACGTATCTGATATATGACCTGCAAGCTCCACTAGCAATAAACCTATCACTAAAAGTGAATAGTTGTCAAAAAGCAGAAGGTAAAAAATATATATATAAGGTCACATTCAGGCTCTATGAAAACACACACAAGTGCATATATTCATCATTCAAAGTGCCTAGTGCTTGGTATATAAACAATACTTTCCAATTGCACTATGCCCGAAAGCCGCTAGGTCTGCAATAAAAGGCATAACATACCCACTGCAAAGAAGTAGAAATAACTACCTGATGGCTACACGTGGATTTCCTGGCGTCCCTGCTACCCCGACGCGCGTTTCGCAATCCTTCTTCGGGAGGCGTGTCGGGGTAGGGGATACGTCAGGTTTAAATACCCACAGTCAAAATACCCAACAATTCAGTTTGAAATTTGGTGAGGGGGTTAAAAGTGAAGGCCTATTATTATCTATATCTTTTTAATTTGTTTAAAGTGTTCATTTTTGTATATTTACTAATTATATTTTTTTCATTTTTTTAGTAGCAATTTTTTCCATTAAATTCGGGACTATTTGGATGGAGGCATTTTATAGTACCATTTATATGGGAAGAAAGGAGAATATGCCTTAAGGAAGATCAATCATGATGATGGTGAATTGTATTGCTGTGACCAAGAAGACACCATATAGATCCTGATTACATTCTGTCTGGATTCTGTACTTTTGAAAATTGGAAGACTGATTTTTCTTTCGATTGTAATAATTGTTTGTTTATGTTTTCACATCATAGTAATTTAGAGGATGATGGATACTATTAAATTGTAACTTGTTATTATGGTTCTTCAAAAATTGTGTGGAAGATTCGAACCTATGGGTGAGCTCATACTTACCAATCACGTCACATCGAGAGCGGTGCGCGTCTGCTGACGGCTAAACCTGTTTGGGATTAGATGCGCGGCCAACTGGTGTTGGAGGATGTGCGTCCCGTGTGATGTCACATGGCTCCTCCCATGGCCTCGCCTCCTATCCTCCATTGGCTATATAGGGTGGTGTGCAGGCGCATGCGCCTGAAAGCCCTATGATGTGGTATGTGGTTTCTTCCGCCTGTTAGGCTGTGACTTCTTTAGTCTTCTTGATTCAGAACTAGTTCAGACCTCGATATTAATGATTATGATGATTCGATACCAGCTTGCGTCTGGATTTGTGTATACGTCATGTAACGCTTATCGGAGTGTCTGAGCCAATCAAGACAGTCTAGATATTTGCATCTCCAATCGAAAGACTGACTGTGGGTATTTAAACCTGACGTATCCCCTACCCCGACACGCCTCCCGAAGAAGGATTGCGAAACAAGCGTCGGGGTAGCAGGGACGCCAGGAAATCCACGTGTAGCCATCAGGTAGCTATTTCTCCTTCTTTGCAGTGGGTATGTTATGCCTTTTATTGCAGACCTAGCGGCTTTCGGGCATAGTGCAATTGGAAAGTATTGTTTATATACCAAGCACTAGGCACTTTGAATGATGAATATATGCACTTGTGTGTGTTTTCATAGAGCCCGAATGTGACCTTATATATATATTTTTTTACCTTCTGCTTTTTGACAACTATTCAATTTTAGTGATAGGTTATTGCTAGTGGAGCTTGCAGGTCATATATCAGATACGTGGCTTTCTTCTTAGTAGTGCACAATATTGAGTGTTTAATGTTCTATTTGCCTCAGACCAGTACTTTGATTTATGCCTGCGGTCTCTTTTACCTATTAGTTTAGCTGCAGATGGTTCTATGCATTTGGTGGTTTCTATGGTTATATGTCCCTGGTTGTTTTGTTGTTTCAGACTTCATTGCTGATTTTAGAAATTTTGTCAATAAAAGTGTTATTTTCTATATTTGGCATTCCTGTTTATTACCAAAATTTAGGTAAAAGGTTGTTGTGATTTATATAATCTTTATATATAGTGTAATGCTTTCTCTAAAGACATGAGGTGAATTTAAAAATTTTCAAAATGCTAAAGTACTGATAAAGTAATCTTTTAGTCCTACGGACAGATAATCAAAGTGTTCATCCTGGACAACCTGTCAGACTCACCAGTTGAGGTGAAACCTCTACGCCATAGGCCTGGATGGGCACATGGGCCATAGACATTAATGCAGCAAGCAGCAAGGCATGAGCAGTGAGGACTTGTCACACAGAGGACTCCCAGGAGCTGTAGGATGTGTGAAGTAGTACACAGAAGGGATGAGTGCAAGCACAAACCTATAAAACACAGATGGTTGCGCACCCAAAAACATAGGACTAGGGTCTAAATCCAAAGACACAGGTGTGTGTATAGATAGGTCTTGAAGACGTGTAGGGAGATGATGTCATTGATCCACCTGCAAAACCTAAAGTGAAGCACAACAGAGGGCAGTAGACGCAGGGCATGGAAACTGAGCATGGATACCCCCAGAAAAGTGTGTAACACAACCCATTTAATGATTAGACATGCACAAGTTTCACTTAAGGAGATGTTATAATCAGAAAATGACCTATTGTTTAAGTACATTTTTCTTGCATTATATATTTTTTTAATCATTTTCAAATTTTTTTGCTTTTTACATATCATATTATGTGTTAAGAATAAAAATAGATATTTTGCTATTTCCACACTGGCTACTGGGGACATTTTTAGACACTAGTTCCCTGTTGTTCAGGAAACAACACATGTATAGATATAGTAGTCTGTCCCTCAACACTATCATTAGGGAGGGAGACCATGCTCAACTGGGACATCAACTATTGTAATTGATGGATCCTGTGTTAGCAGCTGGATATAGATGTGTTACCTGCCATTTTAGTCCTGCCTCTGATATAAAAGAACCTTGCTGAAAACTCTTCCTGAAAGAAGAGGAAGTATGAGTGAAAACTGCCCCAGTGGCCAGCATGAAAACTGCAAGATTACTAATTGACTTATTTAATAAAGATTGTAACATAAAATAAAAAAAATGGTGGAAATGTTTAAAATACAGAATAACCTAATTTAAACAACAGATCATTTTCCGATGATAGCTTCCATCTAAAAATCATGCTGTACTTTAGTTTATTAGATTTCCTCAACATTTTCATGCATACCTTTAGAAGTTTATCAAAATCATTAGCATACATTGGAGCATGGGAGCAATAATACTTTTCATGTCTTCTGGATACAATGAATTAGATGCATAATTATGATAGAAACCAGCCAAAATGCTTGGCTGGTTTACTGGTTGCATAATTGAGGGCCAGCTCAAATCTTAGACGTACTATCCCGTCCATGTGACCTGAGCCTTATTGACCCTGGACGAGATAGTACGTCATACGCGATCGGCTGCACTCAAGGGGGAAGCAGAGCCGATCGCGGCCGGGTGTCAGCTGATTCTCACAGCTGACACCCGGCACTGAGTGCCAGGAGTGGTCACGGACCTTTCCCGCCACTTTAATCCCCGGCACACTGCGATCAAACATGATCGCAGCATTCCGATGGCATAGGGAAGCATTGTGCAGGGAGGGGGCTCCCTGCGTGCTTCCCTGAGACCCTCAAAACAATGTGATATGATCGTGTTTTTCCGAGGGCCTCCTCCCTGCAGGCCCCTGGATCCAAGATGGCCACGGGGACCTTCCGGGTGCTGCAGGGAGGTGGCTTGTCAGTGCCTGCTGAGAGCAGGCAACAGCAAGCCTCCTGCACTGGCTGTCAGATCGCTGATCTGACATAGTGCTTTGAAAAGTGTCAGATCAGCGATTTGACATTATATAGTAATGTCCCACACTGGGACAACGTAAAAATGTAAAAAAAAAAAATAACATGTGTAAAAATACTTTTTAAAAAAATCACTAATAAATAAAAAAATATATATATTTCCCCAATAAACACATTATTATGTAAAAAAAAACAATAAAAGTACACATATTTAGTATCACCATGTCCATAGCGACCCGCCCTATAAAACTGTCTCACTAGTTAACCCCTTGAGCGAACCCCTTAAAAAAGGAAAAAAAACAATGCTTTATCATCATAACACCGAACAAAAATTGGAATAACACGCAATCAAAAAGACGGATATAAATAAACATGGTACGTCATCTTGTCCCGCAAAAAATGAGCCACCATACAGCATCATCAGTGAAAACATATAAAAGTTATAGCTTGCAGAATAAAGCGATGCAAAAATAATTATTTTTTACGTAAAATTGTTTTTATTGTAAAAAAGCTCCAAAGCAAAAAAATATAAAGCTGAGGTATCACTGTAATTATAATAATCCGAAGAATATAACTGATTTATCAATTTTACCACACGCGGAACGATATAATCACTCCCCCAAAAGAAATTCATGAATTGCTGGTTTTTGTTCATTCTGCCTCCCAAAAATCGTAATAAAAAGCGATCAAAAAATGTCATGTGGCCAAAAATGGCACCAATAAAAACATCAACTCGTCCCGCAAAAAATAAGACCTCATATGACTGTGGGCCAAAATATGGAAAAATTATAGTTCTGAAAATGTGGTGATGCAAAAACTATTATTTGCAATTAAAAGCGTCTTTTAGCGTGTGACAGCTGCCAAGCATAAAAACCCACTATAATAATATTAATCTTTATTTATATAGCGCCAACATAAATCCGCAGAGCTTTACAGTTTAACAGTTTCAAAACATAAGTCATAAGTAACAACGTAAAAAATACAATTATTAAAGCAAAATAAGACGACCCTGCTCGTGAGAGCTTACAATCTACAATGAGGTGGGGGAGTACAAAGTACATGTGTGTATATATGCAATGGTGTATTTGCAATGATGGTCCAGCTATCTTGAGGGAGTGAGGGATGGATGGAGATAGTGAATGGGCTACACACACACACTTACACATAGAATGACTTTGATTAGTGAACGTGATAGGCAGCTCTGAACAAATGTGTTTTGAGGGATTGCCTGAAACCATGCAAATTGTGGATAGTCCTAATTTTTAGGGGTAGAGTATTCCAGAGGATTGGCGCAGCGCTGGAGAAGTCTTGCAGTCGGGAGTGGGAGGTACGGATTAGTGCAGAGTTTAGTCGAAAGTCGTTTGCGGAGCGCAGCAGTCAGTTAGGCCGATAGATAGAAATGAGGGAGGAGATGTAGGGGTGTGCTGCACTGTGGAGAGATTTGTGGGTGAGAACAAGTACTTTGAATTAGATCCTATAATAAATATGCAGCTAGTGTAAGGACTGGCGAAGAGCGGACGCATCCGTGTACCGATTAGCCAGATGGATGACCCTGGCTGCAGTATTAAGGATGGACTGGAGAGGGGATAGTCGAGTAATGGGGAGGCCAAGTAATAGAGCGTTGCAGTAGTCCAGGCGAGAGTGGATCAACGCTACAGTGAGAGTTTTTGTTGTTTCCATGGTGAGAAAAGGGTGGATTCTAGAGATGTTCTTTAGGTGTAGGCGGCAAGAGCAGGCAAGAGATTGTATATGGGAGGTGAAGGAGAGATTGGTGTCAAACATAACACCTAGACAGCGAGCCTGCTGCCTGGGTGTTATTATGGTGCTGCCCACAGAGAGGGAAATGTCAAATTTAGGGAGGTTAGTAGACAGCAGGAGCAGAAGAAGTTCAGTTTTGGAGAGGTTGAGTTTCAGTTAGAGAGCGGACATGATGTTGGAGACTGTGGTCAGACAGTCGGTGGCATTCTGTAGTACAGCGGGGGTAAGGTCAGGTGATGACGTGTATGATTGTGTGTCATCAGCATAAAGATAGTACTGAAAGCCAAATCTGCTGATAGTCTGTCCAATTGGGGCCATGTAGAGAGAGAAGAGAAGGGGGCCAAGGACTGAGCTCTGAGGTACCCCGACAGCGAGAGGAAGAGGAGATGACGTGGAGCCAGAGAACGAAACACTGAAGAGAGCCAGGAGAGAGCAGTGTCCTTAATGCCTAGTGCCTGGAGCCTAGAGAGTAGGAGACGGTGGTCAACCGTGTCGAAAGCTGCAGAAAGGTCGAGACTATTGAGCAGAGAGTGGTCACCGTTACGTTTTGCTGTCAGGTCATTGGTCACTTTGATAAGTACAGTTTCATTTGAATGTAGGGGGCGGAAGCCAGACTGTGAAGGGTCTAGAAGGGAGTGAGTGTAGAGGTAACGGGTAAGGCGGGAGTAGACTAGGCGCTCCAAAATTTTAGAGTTGAAGGGGAGATTGGAGACCGGTCTGTAGTTGTTTGTGCAGGAAGGGTCGAGAGTGGGTTTCTTTAGTAATGGAGTAACGATGGAGTGTATGAAGGAGGATGGGAAAATGCCAGAGGAAAGTGAAAAATTAAAGATTGTAGTTAGGTGAGTTGTGACAACTGGAGAGAGAGACTGGAGGAGATGTGAGGGAATGCAGTCGGTAGTGCTTGTAGTCGGACGAGAGGAGAGAGGGGTCTGGAGACTTCTTCTGTGATGGGATCAAATGTGGAAAGTGAGCCAGGGGAAATGCAGGGAGGGATGGGAGTCACAGCACTTGGTGATTGAGAGCAGATTTCCTGACTGATAGTATCTATTTTTTCTATAAAGTGGGAGGCCAGGTCATCAGCACAGATGTCTGTGATAGGGGCTTGTGTTTTTGGCCTGAGGAGGGAGTAAAAAGTGTCAAAAAGTTTCTTGGGGTTGTTGGCTAGTGAGGAGATCAGGGTGGTGAAGTAGGTCTGTTTAGCGAGGTGAAGGGCAGCGTTATAAGTTCTTAGCATAAATTTAAAGTGGATGAAGTCTTCTGGTGTGCGGTTTTTTCTCCAAAGGCGTTCAGCACTCCTAGATAGTGTTGAGCATTCCGATACCGCAAGTATCGGGTATCGGCCGATATTCGCGTTATCGGAATTCCGATACTTAATTCCGATACTTTTTCCATATCGTATACCGGAATCGGAAGTTCCCATAATTCTTTGAGAGGCAATGTGATTTTAGTCAGCCAATGAGGAATCCTACGAAGTGGTGGGCACATCCTGTAATGCTGCGGTCATCTTAACTAATGGCATGGCTGTGATTGGCTGCTGAAATGATGTCAGAATGCACTATAAAAGGCGCCGCCGCCATTTTAGCGTCACTGTGCTGTGAACTCAGTAAGGGACAGAACGCTACTCTGCTCACTCTGAGGGACAGTTAGATATTGCGATTTTGTGTACTACTGTGCTTGAGGCAGGCTAGTTTACCAACCGCTGTGTAAAGCTTCATTTTGCCAGTGTTGTTTTAACAGCTCTGTGCAAGGTGTGTGTGTGACAGTGCAGGTGACGCTGCAGTTTGCTCTGCATCCACCGCTGTTTGTAGGCATCTGCATGTGTCACTGACTCTTTTTTTTTTTTTTTTTTTTTTTATTTTGTGGAATTGGTGCAGCTCCATTATATTAGAAAAAAAAATCAAATCTATTAGTGTGACGTGCTTCCATCCGTATACAATACATTGGTTGCAAACACTATAGAAGTACAGAAAGGAGCTTTTCACAGATTGTGGACAGTTGTGTTTCAGTGTTCACTTCAGTCTGTGTTTTTTACTTTTTTGAGTGCAGATCACGCTCCAGTTACATGTTCAAGCACTGCTGCTTGTACTCTGCTGAGCGTGTCTCAGTGGCTCATCCTTTTCATTTATCTCCAATTGGTTCTGCTACATTCCATTTAAAATAAATCTAATCTATTAGTGTGACGCGCTTCCATCCGTATACAATACATTGGTTGCAAACACTATAGAAGTACAGAAAGGAGCTTTTCACAGATTGTGGACAGTTGTGTTTCAGTGTTCACTTCAGTCTGTGTTTTTTACTTTTTTGAGTGCAGATCACGCTCCAGTTACATGTTCAAGCACTGCTGCTTGTACTCTGCTGAGCGTGTCTCAGTGGCTCATCCTTTTCATTTATCTCCAATTGGTTCTGCTACATTCCATTTAAAATAAATCTAATCTATTAGTGTGACGCGCTTCCATCCGTATACAATACATTGGTTGCAAACACTATAGAAGTACAGAAAGGAGCTTTTCACAGATTGTGGACAGTTGTGTTTCAGTGTTCACTTCAGTCTGTGTTTTTTACTTTTTTGAGTGCAGATCACGCTCCAGTTACATGTTCAAGCACTGCTGCTTGTACTCTGCTGAGCGTGTCTCAGTGGCTCATCCTTTTCATTTATCTCCAATTGGTTCTGCTACATTCCATTTAAAATAAATCTAATCTATTAGTGTGACGCGCTTCCATCCGTATACAATACATTGGTTGCAAACACTATAGAAGTACAGAAAGGAGCTTTTCACAGATTGTGGACAGTTGTGTTTCAGTGTTCACTTCAGTCTGTGTTTTTTACTTTTTTGAGTGCAGATCACGCTCCAGTTACATGTTCAAGCACTGCTGCTTGTACTCTGCTGAGCGTGTCTCAGTGGCTCATCCTTTTCATTTATCTCCAATTGGTTCTGCTACATTCCATTTAAAATAAATCTAATCTATTAGTGTGACGCGCTTCCATCCGTATACAATACATTGGTTGCAAACACTATAGAAGTACAGAAAGGAGCTTTTCACAGATTGTGGACAGTTGTGTTTCAGTGTTCACTTCAGTCTGTGTTTTTTACTTTTTTGAGTGCAGATCACGCTCCAGTTACATGTTCAAGCACTGCTGCTTGTACTCTGCTGAGCGTGTCTCAGTGGCTCATCCTTTTCATTTATCTCCAATTGGTTCTGCTACTGTAATACTATTGTAGGAACTCGAGGATTCTGATAGCGTGGGGCAATGAACAATCAGAGACGGGTTTCTTTGAATGCAAATAATGTATTTGTGAAACAGCAAAACACCCAAAAACAATATTCAAACAACCCGTAGTGACATGCAATGAGTCCATATATATATACACAAGTCCAGTTATAGGAATCCGGATATATAAGTCTTTGAACCTCTATAGCGAGGGTGGTAAAGTTCTTACGACGGAGTCCTCACACAAATGTGACCACAAGGTAAGTCTGATGCACAGATAACGTGGCTGGATTTACACACTGCTGGTGTGTGAAGAGTCAGATCCAGGTAAGCAGAAAACACAGGAAGGTCCAGGAACAAGTTAATCTCAGTTGTGGCTTAATTCAGAGAAGTCCAACAACAAGTTCATAAGTCCGTAAGATTCCAGTAACAGTTCCAACAGCTATCACCAGAGGTAATGCACGAAGGGTTAAACAGCAACAGTTCAGAAACACAGTTCTTATCAGATGGAGTGAACCAAGGGTTAAATTCCCAAGTCAACAGTTTAGTGATAACACAGTATGTGCAACTTACATATGCAGAGAATGTCCAGAGCCATGGGTAGAAACTGCTGTGGCTGAGAAACACCTGAAGATAAAGTTATGCACTTTCCTGGTAAATACACAAAAGCTCTGTGAGGAACAAAGCAGCTGGGTTGCAGAGAAACAGAAGCAGAATATTCCAGCAGTGAAGCCAGCACCTGAGCCGGGTTTTAAACAAACGAACAGGAAGTAGGGCACAGAAAACAGCAAACTCCATTTTAACAAAGGGCAAAATCATTGACAAAGTTACCTAGAAAACCCGGAATACTGACATTACTCCCCCCCCTAAAGACGGCCTCCGGACGGTCCTGGACCAGGCCTGTCCGGGTATCTCCGATGAAACTGAGCAATCTTCAGAGGCGCATTGATGTTACTTACTGGTTCCCAAGAATCATTTTCAGGAGAGTAACCTTGCCATCTAACTAGATACTGAAGCCGGTTTCTATGAAGTCTCGAATTGACAATATCCTGTATCACGAATTGTTCTTCGCCATCAACCAACACTGGTGGAGGGGGAGGTACGATACGTCCCTGAAATGTGTTAGGAGAGACTGGTTTTAATAAGGAAACATGAAATACTGGGTGTACCTTTAAAGTCCGTGGTAGCTTCAATCGACAGGCAACAGAGCTCACAATCCCAGTGATCTTGAATGGACCGATGAATTTCTGTCCCAGTTTCTGCGAAGGAACACCCAATTTTAGATTCTTGGTGGACAACCAAACTGAGTCTCCTACCTTATACATAGGTGCTGGTTTCCGGAATCTATCGGCCGATTTCTTGTAACGCTCCTGTGCTGTGGTCAGGGAGTCCTTCAAAACTTCAAGATTACGTTGCAACGCCGTCACTCTGTCTTCAACTGCTGGTACCGAAATCGTAACCGGAGACCTAGGCAAAATACTTGGATGATAACCCAGGTTGGCAAAAAAAGGCGTTACCTTCGTGGAACTGCTTTGGGAGTTGTTGTACGAAAATTCCGCTAGAGGAAGTAGCTTCAGCCAATCGTCCTGCAAATGACTGACGTAACAGCGTAGATATTGCTCCAAGGTTTGATTTGTCCGTTCGGTCTGCCCGTTGGTCTGAGGATGGTATGCAGAAGACAAGCAAACATTAATGTGGAGCGCAGAACAAAATCCTTTCCAAAATCTAGAGGTAAATTGTATTCCCCGGTCAGAAATGATGTCATCTGGTACCCCATGCAGCCGGAAAATGTTCTGGATAACTAGATCTACTGTCTCTGTAGCTGAGGGAAGACCAGCACACGGAATGAAATGAGCAGCTTTCGTTAAACGATCTACTACCACCAAAATAGTATTTTTTCCACCAGAGGTGGGTAACTCCACAATAAAGTCCATCGAAATAGACCCCCAAGGGCGAGACGGTACAGGTAGCGGTTTAAGAAGACCAGTAGGTGAAACGCGAGGAACCTTGTACCGGGCACAAACTTCACAAGAGCGGACATAGTCATTCACATCCTTCAAGCAGGTAGGCCACCAAAAAAAACGAGTTAACAATTCCTGCGTCTTCTGTACCCCCCTATGACCAGCCAATTTAGAGTCGTGGACCAATCTGAGAACTCGAAGTCTTACAGCCTCTGGGACATAAATACATCGATCTCTAAGCCACACACCATTCCGAAGGACAAGATTCACATTGTCAGGTGGAGCTGCAAGAAATACGTCACCGTCATAGGCCAGCTTGATCTCCTGCCACAAGTCCCGGTTCCGGAGCACTCCAACGAAATTGGCCTCCGACAAGATGGTCTTCGACGGGGTCCCAGGCACGGAATCCACGGTATGGATTCGGGATAATGCGTCAGCTTTCCCATTACGTGAACCTGGGCGGTACGAAATAATAAAATTAAACTGGTTCAAGAACAAACTCCACCTAGCTTGTCGAGGAGAAAGACACCTGGCAGACTTAAGGAATTCCAAATTGCGATGATCCGTGAGTACTACTACCTGCTGAGTTGCCCCCTGCAAATGGTGTCTCCATTCCTTAAAGGCAGAAATAATTGCCAAAAGTTCCTTATCTGCCACATCATAGTTCAGTTCTGCAGAAGATAACCTACGAGAGAAGAAGGCACACGGGTGCAGCAAACCTTTGTCTCCGGTACGTTGTGAGAGGATAGCTCCCAATGCACAGTCAGACGCGTCCACCTCCACGATAAAAGGCTGTGCAGGATCCGGATGCATCAATATTGGAGCCGTGGTAAAACAACCCTTCAGGCGATCAAAGGCTTCCTGAGCTTGCGAAGACCATTCAAACTTCTTCCCCTTCTTGGTGAGGAGAGTGATGGGACGGACAATTTCTGAAAAATTTCGGATAAACCGTCTATAAAAGTTAGCAAAGCCAATGAATCGTTGTACCTCCTTAATGTTTCCTGGTACCGGCCAGTCCAAGATTGCCTGGATCTTGCTGGACTCCATATTCAATCCCTGAGGCGAGATAACATAGCCTAAAAAATTGAATTTCAGAACAATGGAACTCACACTTTTCGAGTTTGATGTACAAATGATTATCTCTCAAACGTCTAAGTACGGTCTTGACATGTTCCTGATGTTCCTGTAAGGAGTCAGAAAAGATTAAGATGTCATCAAGGTAAATTACCACATATTGGTCCAATAAATCCCTGAAAATGTCGTTGGCTAAATGTTGAAAAGCAGCAGGAGCGTTACAGAGTCCGAATGGCATCACCAAATATTCAAAATGTCCATACCGGCATCTAAAAGCTGTCTTCCATTCGTCTCCGGGCCGTATACGGAGTAAATTATATGCCCCACGAAGATCTAATTTGGTAAATACTTTGGCCTGGCGAACTCTTTCCAACAATTCTGGAATTAGGGGCAACGGGTACCTGTTACGAATGGTTACCTTATTTAACTCCCGGTAGTCAATGCAGGGTCTTAGAGTACCATCCTTCTTCTTTACAAAGAATATTGGAGCTCCCGCTGGTGAAGAAGATGGTCGGATAAACCCCTTGGCTAAATTCTCATCTATATACTCTCGTAAAGATTTTAATTCCGGAGCCGCCAACGGGTAAACATGGCCGAAAGGAATCGCTGCTCCAGGAAGCAATTCTATGGGGCAGTCATACGGTCTATGTGGGGAAGTTGATCTGCCTTCCTTTTATCACAAATGTCTGAGAATTCCTGATAAATCAGAGGGAGAGTAGGTACCTGTATCACCTCTTCCAAGTTCTGGGTAACTGGAGCCGCCACAGTTGGACTGATGGTAGAGCTGCACTTCGGGAGAAAGGTTATCTCCTTGGTTTCCCAATTGATGATTGGATTTTGTGACCGTAACCAGGGAATTCCTAAAATTACAGGAAAATGAGGAGAAGATATTAACATAAATGAAAGTGTTTCTTGATGGTCTGGTTCCATCTTACACTCCAGAGGCACTGTCTCCCGATCTACTGGTCCAGAAACTAATGGGGAACCATCCACCGTTTCCATAGTGATTGGTGAAGCTCTTAGTTGTGTCTTTATACCATGTTTCCTCTGCAAAAGAAGCATCCATGAAATTCCCACCTGCTCCAGAGTCTATCATGGCAGAACTTGATATCCACTGTTCCTCCCACTGAATCTGTATAGGAAGAGAACAATGTGAATATTTCTCCCTTGATCTTTAGGGGAAGTCGGCATCAGTATTGGGGGAAAAAACCGCATCTAGATGTAGACTGGTTTCCGAAACTTCAGACTCAGCGTCTGTGTTATCATAATCCCCTACTACCGCCAACACCTTGTTGGGTCGCCTAGGACATTTAGGACAATTGATGAGGAAATGATCCGATTGACCACAATAGAAACATAAGCGCTCACGGAAACGGTGTTCGCGGCGTTCATTATTCTCACGTCTCTGCAGTGAGTCCACCTGCATAGGCACCTCCTCAGCCTCTCGTGGGTTTTTGCCTGTGGTTTCCCTGGACGGAAGAGAGTAATTAGTAATGCGATTTACAGCGGCCCATTTTTCTTGTCTGCGTTCAGTTAAACGGATATCAATACGTACACAGTGCTGTATAAACAATTCAAACTCCTGTGGAGACTCTGAACGGGCTAGCTCATCCTTGATTACATTTGACAAACCTTTTCTAAAGATTGGTAATAAAGCATTGTTTTCCCACTGGGTGTCCACCACTAACCTTTTAAATTCAGTAACATATTCTATGACTGACCGTTTCCCCTGGCGTAAGGAAAGCAAGGCAGATTCAGCGGTAGCACGGCGGTTGGGATCGTCGAACATTTGCGCCATGGCTGCCAGAAAATTGTCCAAATTATTTAGACGGGTATCATGACTTTCAACCATAGGATTTGCCCAAGCCAGTGCACGTGATGTCAACAACATAATAATACATAGAACCTTAGATCTATCAGACCGGTAGTAGGAGGCATGTACATCAAAAAATAATATACATTGATTAACAAACCCACGGAATTGACTTCGGTCACCATTAAAACGGAATGGAGGTAATTTGGGCATACTGGTGGATGAGGTTGGCTCAGTAGGTAAGGCCTCCAGGACTCCTAACCTAGAACGTAGATCTTGAAGAGCCTGACCAAACCCCTGTGCATTGTGGTTAACCCGAGACTCCAAGTCTCTAATCTGATTGAGTGCAGCCGCCACCTCCTGCTGCAAGGAGTTAACTATGGTGAACAATTTGTCTGCCCGTGTCTCCGTCATTGCCCCAGCAGAATCCTCTTTTTTAGGCTGGAATATCCTGTAATACTATTGTAGGAACTCGAGGATTCTGATAGCGTGGGGCAATGAACAATCAGAGACGGGTTTCTTTGAATGCAAATAATGTATTTGTGAAACAGCAAAACACCCAAAAACAATATTCAAACAACCCGTAGTGACATGCAATGAGTCCATATATATATACACAAGTCCAGTTATAGGAATCCGGATATATAAGTCTTTGAACCTCTATAGCGAGGGTGGTAAAGTTCTTACGACGGAGTCCTCACACAAATGTGACCACAAGGTAAGTCTGATGCACAGATAACGTGGCTGGATTTACACACTGCTGGTGTGTGAAGA
>JARQOD010000006.1:191711038-191771770 GCA_033576555.1 Oophaga sylvatica | reverse complement strand
GTGTAGCCTGATATCTATGTGTAGCACTAGCCACTTTAACATGTCATGTTTTTTTAAACATGTGTAGGTAGGTAGCAGTAATTTTTGCCGGACACACAGCAGGGGAACAGCAGGCGTTACTGAACCCCACTATCACTATAGCTTGTGTATTGGTCTGTGGACACGACACTTCTGAGCAGCAACTGGCAGTGTTGTAGCCCAGGGAGTATAGCTCAGGTGGTAGAAAGATGAACATAACAGGAGACATGGAAAACGTTGTCAACCAGTTAGTTAATCTGAAACCGGACAGGCAAATTCAGGCGAGATCCATGCCTAGTTCATTTTCAGAAAAGTAAGCCGTTCTACATTATCGTAGGATAGTCGCATGCAACGGTCTGTTAGTACACCACCTGCAGCAGTAAAGACGCGCTCCGATAATACACTGCCAGCAGATCAAGCCAGCACCTCCAATGCATACTGGCTAAGCTCTGGCCATGTATCCAGCTTAGAGACAAAAACTTGAATGGGGAAGAGCCATCTGGGAGTACACTGAGAGGGCAAGACATGTAGTCTGTCACCATCTTACGGAAATGTTGCCTCCTGCTGACTGGAGCCGTCTCGGATGGTGTAGACATTGGTGGCGCTGCCACAAAACTTCGACACATTTGGAACATACTGTTCTTGCCCTGTGCAGAGGCGCTGCTTGTGCTCCCTCTTGTTGCAGAGCTGTCTCCACTGCCTCGACGCACAGAGCTGCTTTGTAAATCAGTAGCAGCAGCAGTGCTCTCGGCTGGAATGGAGAACATTATGGATTGCACCAGTGTGTCTTGGTACTTCCGCATTTTACGCTCCCGGTTCAACGGTGTGATGAGGCTTTGTAAGTTGTCCCGGTAGCGAGGGTCTAGGAGGGTGTACACCCAATAATCAGACGTGGTGTGAATGTGTTCGATGCGGCGGTCGTTTCTCAGCCACTGCAGCATGAAATCAACCATGTGCTGCAGACTCCCAACTGGCCAAGAAACGTTGTCCCCTGCAAGAGGCGTCATCTCCGCCTGCTGTGCATCACCCCACCCTTGGTCTACATACTGACTAGAGCATTGTCTACCTCCCTCTGGAGCGATGTCTTCCTCCTCCATTGACTCCTCCTCATCCTCCTCACAAAGTCCTTCAAATACATATAAATTTACAAAATTTAAAACTCAAAATTTAAAAACTTTGTATCATAATTCTGTAACATCAGTTTATGGAAACACAATAGCATTACAAAAGGATAGACAAAAAATGTACATTATGTGCTTTGTAAATACATTAAAAGTTTGTAATGGTTATGAAAATATAGACAGCGACTCTGGAGGTTCAATTGTTGATACAGCATGGTACTTTGAAAGTCCTCCAGCCCTTTGTGAGGAACCACGTTGCGCTGACTGTCCAGAAGGTGATGGAATTTGTGACTCCTCATCCTCCTCACAAAGTCCTTCAAATACATATAAATTTACAAAATTTAAAACTCAAAATTTAAAAACTTTGTATCATAATTCTGTAACATCAGTTTATGGAAACACAATAGCATTACAAAAGGATAGACAAAAAATGTACATTATGTGCTTTGTAAATACATTAAAAGTTTGTAATGGTTATGAAAATATAGACAGCGACTCTGGAGGTTCAATTGTTGATACAGCATGGTACTTTGAAAGTCCTCCAGCCCTTTGTGAGGAACCACGTTGCGCTGACTGTCCAGAAGGTGATGGAATTTGTGACTCCTCATCCTCCACCTCTTCCAAAACCTCATGCCTTAGTGCTTGCAGTGTTTTTTGAAGCAGGCAGATAAGGGGGACAGTCAGGCTGACTAGTGCATCATCTGCACTCGCCATCCGCGTTGACTCATCAAACGCACGCAAAACGTGGCAGATATCCTTCATAGAGTTATTCGCCACTCATTACACTGGCAGTGGCTGCCCATTCATTATAGGATCCAATTCTAATTACTGGTTCTCACCAACATAGCTCTCCACAGCGCAGCACCCCCCTACATCTCCTCCCTTATTTATATTTATCGGCCTAACCGACTGCTGCACTCTGCAAACGACCTTCGACTAACCTCTGCACTAATCCGTACCTCCCACTCCCAACTCCAAGACTTCACCCGCGCTGCGCCAATCCTCTGGAATGCTCTACCCCAAGAAATTAGGACTATCCGCAATTTGGATGGTTTCAGGCGCTCCCTCAAAACACATTTGTTCACAGTGGCCTATCACATTCACTAATCAAAGTCATTCTATGTGTAATTCTGTGTGTGTAGCCCATTCACTATCTCCATGCATCCCTCACTTCCTTAAAATGGCTGGACCATCATTGTAAAAACACCATTGTATATAAACACCTGTACTTTGTATCTCCCACACCTCATTGTAGATTGTAAGCTTTCACCAGCAGGGGCGGCTGATTTTGCTTTAATTATTGTATTGTTAACGTTGTTACTTATCACTCGTGTTTTGAAACTGTTAAACTGTAAAGCACTGCGGAATATTATGGCGCTATATAAATAAATAATATTATTATTCTTATTATAGAGGCTCACTCAGTAGTGGTGAAGTGTGAACGCCGCAAATTGCGAGTTGACTGCGCCTGATGCAGCTGATACTCCATTACTGTTGGCTGCTGCTCACACAACCGCTCCAACATATGTAACGAGGAATTCCACCTGGTGGGTACGTCACATATAATGCGATGTTCATGAAGGTGAAATCTGCGTTGCAGAGCTGCAATCAGCGATCTGGCCATGCTGGAAAGTCGCAAGTGAGCGCACTCTAGGCGGACCTTGTGCAGCAGTGCATCAAGATCCGGATAGTCCCTCAAAAAACTCTGCACGACCAAGTTGAGCACATATGACAGACATGGTATGTGAGTGAGGTTGCCAAGGCCCAGAGCTGACACCAGATTTCGGCCATTGTCACACACTACCAAGCCTGCCTGTAGATTCTCTTCCAAAAACCACACGTCGCTCTCCTGCTTTATGGCATTACAGAGCTCCTGCGCTGTGTGGCTAAGATTCCCCATGGAAATTAATTTCAGGATGGCCTGTTGACATTTGGACACGGCTGTGCTCATATCGGTCGCAACAGGTAAACGTTCACGGGTCCATGTGGAGGTAGACCGTGACGGCTCCTGCAGCGATGATTCTGAGGAACTGGAATAGGAGGAATCAATGTGTACAGACTTGATTCCTGCAATCCTTGGAGTTGGCAGAACACGTACAGCGCCACTCGCAAGATCAGTACCCGGCTGCACAACATTGACCCAATGGGCAGTGAGGGAAAGGTATTGTCCCTGGCCATGGGTGTTAGAACCCTCTTGTTAGGTTTTGTTTCAGTTTGCTGGTCACATGACCTTTTTTCCCTATTTAGTCTGGCTCCGCCCTTCTGGCTTTGCTTGACTTCATTGTATTATCTACTGTTAAGCTAGCCGGGTGCTTAGGTGCCTTAATCTGTGAGTTTTGCTTGATGTTAGGATCACAAAGTATTTATTTTTCTGTTTAATTATCCATGCTACAATTTATGTTAGGAGGTGTCCACCTTTTCTCCCAGTCCCTAGATCTTGTAGGGATTACTCCCTCGCAACTATAGGTCTTCGTTCACACTAGATGAGGACTTTAGCGGGTCTGGTCGCAGGATCAGGTTCCCCGTTACATCGTAGGGATTCAGCTTAGTTGTATTGTAGGGACAGAATTCCCTTCTTTCCTTACTGGTTGTAGCAGATCATAACAATGGGTACTGGTCCACGCATCGGTGGTCAGGTGGACCTTGCTACTGAGGGCTTTTAGTAGCGCATGTTTAATTTTTCCCTCAACATGCTTTTGCAGACCAGGGACGGCTTGCCTGCTGAAATGAAATCGGCTTGGCACATTGTATTGTGGGATTGACAATGATATTCAGTTACGGAAACTGTCTGTCTCCACCAGCCTGAATCACAGCATTTCAAGGGACAGGAGTTTTGCAATGCCAGCATTCAGAGCCTGTGCTCGTGCATGGTTTGCGGAGTATGGCCGTGTTTTATCCCATGCCTGTGCTACCGCTGGCTGTTTTGTGGCCTGGGAGTGTGAGGATGACAGGGAACTTGCTGCTGTGTGTGGAATAACAGTTTGTCTCTGGACAACAGTGGCCGAGGTTCTTCCATGGCGATCCTGTGAGGAAGCATAACCAGCTGTGTGTGAGCTCGATGAAGAGGCTTCAACACAACCTGAAGATGTAGGTGCTGCTGTAGGTTGGCCTACATCTCCAGTGTGTCTTTGTAACTCAACTACGTGCTTTGTCCGCACATGTTTCCACATATTTGTGGTATTGAGGTGACTGACACTTTTAGCTATTTTTAATTTTTGATTACACAGCTTGCATTTCACATAGCAAATATCATGTGCAAGTGTGTGAAAAAAGGACCACGCAGTGCAAGTCCTGGGAGCGCACGTTTTGACTTTTGGAAGACAACTGCTCCGAACAGGTGCCAAACTGGAGGCTACAGGCAACCGAGTCTGCAGCCTAACTCTCCCTCCTGTTTGTACCGTTGGGGCAATGTCTTCCTCTATCTTCCTTCTATCACTAACCATTTCTCTAGGCCTCTCCCAGCTTTCAACCAAAGTACTGGTTCTCACCCACAAAGCTCTCCACAGTGCAGCACCCCTCCTACATCTCCTCCCTCATTTCTATCTATCGGCCTAACCGACTGCTGCGCTCTGCAAACGACTTTCGACTAACCTCTGCACTAATACGTACCTCCCACTCCCGACTCCAAGACTTCTCCTGCTCTACGCCAATCCTCTGGAATGCTGTACCCCAAGAAATTAGGACTATCCACAATTTGCATGGTTTCAGGCGCTCCCTCAAAACACATTTGTTCAGAGCGGCCTATCACATTCACTAATCAAAGTCATTCTATGTATTCTGTGTAAGTGTGTGTGTGTCTCTAGCCCATTCACTATCTCCATCCCTCAGTCCCTTAAGATGGCTGGAACATCATTGTAAATGCACCATTGTATATAAACACCTATACTTTGTATCTCCCCCATCTCATTGTACATTGTAAGCTGTCACGAGCAGGGGCGACTTATTTAGCTTAAATTATTGTATTGTTAACGTTGTTACTTATGACTTGTGTTCTGAAACTGCTAAACTGTAAAGCGCTGCGGAATATGATGGCGCTATATAAATAAATATTATTATTATTCCTCTGAGCTGCTCCCACCACCTTCCTGTTCTTCATGCCATGTTGGGTATTGGACCTCATCATCTCCACTACCCTCTTCCAACACCTGCTGTTGGGTGGTCTGGCCAGCACCATGCTCAACAGAAACTGGCACCTGGGTCTCATCATCATCATCAGATGCGTTCTGCGGTGTGCTGACCATCGGCACTGTCTCACCCGCCTCTTCAGATTCAGAGAGACACAGCTGTTGCGCATCACTGCATACTCCCTCTTCTTCACATTACAGAATGCTGCTTGGCTGGGCCCCTGTTTGCAAGCCAATAGATTCTGAGAACAGAAGCAGACACTCAGCTGGCTCCTGTACAGAACTCTCTGACTGCCTGGGCAATTTGCCAGGCGGTGAAGAGACAGATGGTTGCCCAACAGTGCTGTGGTCCTGAGAGGAGGTGGAAGCAATTGAAGTCGATGCATTGGCTGAGATCCAAACAACAACGGCTTCAATTTGTTCTTCCCGCAGCAGGGGGTACTCCGAGCTCCTACAAAAGTGCGCATAAAGGAACGCTCACGGCCCGGGGAAAACTGGTGGATGCTGTGTCACTGGGGGCCGCAGCAGCCACAGAATCCCCACGTCCTCTCCCTGAAGAAACTCCACGACCACGTGCCTTACTCCCTGCCTTCTTCATCTTGGTAGATTGATAAAGAAATTCTGAAAAGTTATAAGGCCTAAGTGTGGTTATTCCGCAGAGACTGCAGTGAACACTGCACACAACTGTTCAGTAGGTGTGAAAGGCCCCTTTGTGTACTTCTATAGTGTTTGCAACCAATGTATTGTATACGGATGGAAGCGCGTCACACTAATAGATTTTATTTATTTGTAATAGAGTGGAGCAGCAACAATTAGAGAAAAATTTCAAGGATGTGCCAGTGACACACGCTCAGCAGACTACAACCAGCAGTGGTTGAAGAACTAACTGGAGCGTGATCTGCACTCCAAAAAGGAAAACCTCAGACTACAGTGAACACTGCACACAACTGTTCACTACCCAACGCGTCTCAGCAGGAAGGCAGTCTGTGCGTCAAAACAAAGGCGCAAGCATACATCCACGTACCCTGTTTATAAAGCTATATAAAAAAAATTATGTAGTAGTGACGCACACTTTATTGAGGTACAGTATTACATCGCCATTCACCATCTGTGGCTATGCAGTCTCATCTATATATACCTTATCTATCCGTTGTCATGCTTGCAAGTCGACAGTCAGGCATAAATAGCAATTTTCACTATGCACTATGCACTTTTTAAAGGTTATGTTTGTTAATAAACATGATTATTGCCACATATTATGAGTATTACATGATGGAAATTGTATAATTTTGTATAAACTGTTTAGTGACATTATTCAGCAAATGTAACATTTTAGTAATGTCACAGATAACTTGTAATGCTGATGATGTTTTGAAGTCAGACATTCATTGTCTATACAATAAAAATGGTGTACATACTGTTACTTATCCATCATTAATGGATTCAGATATGTACTTGTATGCTTTTATGTACAACCGTATAGCAGATTCCTTAACTAATTTATTTTGTGGTTTGCATTGCTGTTCAACATGTTAATGTATGTGTTTATGTTTGTCAATTCTTTATTTATCTAGATATTAGTTTAAATGAAATCATCATCTTATGGTAGTAAAGGTTATCTTTCTCTTGTTTGAAGTATAGACATTTAAAATTGACAGGTAACAAGGAAATTACTTGATCTAGTATTTAAACATCCTCCTTGACCCTGGGCTCCAACACCGCCAGTTGTTGCTCGGAAGTGCTGTTAGCACAGTCAACACTTGCTCCTGTGTTACTGGGGTTCAGTAACGTCAGCTGGTCCTCGGTTGTGCCATTGGCTCTTTTCCTTCTGCTGCCCCTCCGGGTTCCAGTACCGTCAGCTGGTTCTCCGCAGTGCCTTTGGCCTAGGTGCCTCCATCTTGGTATCCGAGTTCCAGCAACGTCTGCTGGTCCTTGGTAGTGCTTTGGAGCACAGGTACCTCCTGCTTAGTAACCGTGTCCCAGTAACGTCAGCTGGTCCTCGGTTGTGCCATTGGCTCTTTTCCTTCTGCTGCCCCTCCGGGTTCCAGTACCGTCAGCTGGTTCTCCGCAGTGCCTTTGGCCTAGGTGCCTCCATCTTGGTATCCGAGTTCCAGCAACGTCTGCTGGTCCTTGGTAGTGCTTTGGAGCACAGGTACCTCCTGCTTAGTAACCGTGTCCCAGTAACATCAGCTGGTACAAGATTGTGCTACAAATACAAGATACGGAACAAGAGACACAAGAACAATAAGCAGAAGATCTAAAAGCAGAAGAACATGAAGTATAAGACCAAAATGAAGAGCAAAATATATGCTCTAAATTCTAAGCAGAAGAAGACTAAGCAGTGTATGGGGGTGAGTCCGTTCCTCCTCGTGGTGCCCCTGGAAAATGCCTGCTGCTGCAGGCTAAACTGAACACGGACAAATACTGTTGTAATTTAAATCTTTTGTGACAGCAAGAACGGAAGGATGAAAAATTCATACTTTGACAGATTACAAGTACAGGATTCTCTGTCACAAATAAGAATATGATGAAGAAGATGAAGCAGAATATGAATAAGAATAATAGTTTAATAAGAAGAATATGAGTAATGTTAACAAAGATGAATAGCAAGAAGTTTAAGAAGAAGATAAAGAAGGTGAAGATGAAGAATAATTTGATGAAAAAGATGATGCTGCAGAAGATTATGAAGGAGAAAGTGTGTGAAAAGTTAAAAAGGTGAAGATGAAGAGCATGGAAGTTGTGTAATATACATATTTGCCAAAATATAAAAAACGTTAACATTGTCAATTTCTTCGTCAATCCGAACATCTTTAAAAAAAAAAATATTTATGCTATTCCATTTGATTGGGTTAAACATCTATGCCTTTAATGTCTCCTCAACCTTCCCCAATACATTCTACATTACTCTTTCTTGTTTTCCTTCATGTACAATTAACCAACAAGGCAAGAATGGGTTTTTTTTAATTTCGATATTTTGTTCCCATAGACTTACATGGACTTCCGGTATCGATATCGGGTATCGCCGATATTTTAGTGATATCGGCGATACCATTCCGATTCCGATACTTTAGGATATCGGAAAGTATCGCTCAACTCTACTCCTAGAGCATCGCTGAAGAAGTTGAGTTTGCAATGTGAGCCAGGGCTGTTTTACTGTGTGTTTAGAAGTTCTGAGGGTGAGCGGCGCTACTTGGTCAAGGGTGCTTCTAAGAGTGTCATTGTAGTGATGAACAGCCAGATCAGGACAGGAAAAAGAGGAGATTGGGGACAGTGATGAGTGTAGGGAGTCAGAAAGTGTCTGAGGGTTAATGGCTTGTAGATTTCTGAATGTGTGGTAGGTAGGAGTGCGTTGGGGTGGTCGAGGATTGTGAGCGTGAAGGAGATAATGTTGTAGTCAGAGAGTGGAAGCGGTGAGTTATTTAGGTGGGATATTGAACAGAGGCGGACAAAGACCAGGTCAAAGGTGTTACCATCCTTGTGTGTCTCAGAGGTTGAAAGCTGTGAGAGCCCTAGAGAAGTGGTTAGTGACAGAAGCTGAGATGCAGATGTGGAAGTAGGGCTGTTAATGGGGATGTTGAAGTCTCCAAGGATAAGGGTTGGTAGTTCTGAGGACATGAAGTGCTGCAGCCAGGCTGAGAAATGGTCAAGGAACTGGGTGGGCGAGCCTGGGGGCCTATATATGACCACTACTCTGAGGGAGAGGGGACGGAAGAGCCTGATAGTGTGGACCTCAAAAGAAGGGAATGAGAGTGATAGAATTGGGGGATGACCTGGAAAGTGCATTGTGGGGACAGGAGTATGCCGACTCAACCACCATGTCAGTTTGAGGGTCTCGGGGAATGGGAGAACTGTAAGCCACCAAAGAAAATGGCAGCAGGGGAGACCGTGTCAGAATCCTGAATCCAGGTTTCAGTGAGGGTCAACAGATTAAGAGAGTTGGTCAGAAAGTAGTTGTGCAGGAAGGATAACTTGTTGCATACAGACCGTGGATTCCAGAGGGCACAATTAAAAGGAGATGAGGGAGTGCAAGTAATATTAATAAGATTAGTATGGTTTCGATATGACGTAGGGTAGGGGGGGATTGAGGTTGAGGTTGGGGGATGGTGGACCAGGGTTTGGGGAGATGTCCCCTGAAATCAGTAGGAGTAGGAAGATAAAGAGCAAGTAGTTGTTGGAATTGTAAGTAGGTTTTTTCTGTGATGTGTTTGGGCAAGATGGGCAGAGGTTTTTCAAGAAGATGAGAAGTGCATAGGAGCTGTACATGGGAGAGGGAAATAAAGAGGGGCTGATGTGTATGAATCGGGATGGAGGGGGATGGGGTGGTGAATGTGGATGGCAAGGGAACACAGGAGGAACGAAATAAAGTACATGGTGAAAAGGGAAAGCAAAGTGTGGGTTACCTGATTCCTGCCCTGATTAACTGCCATGGATAACTGCCGTTTACATGATGCTTATCTTCTGTGATAATTTGCTTATGGGATGCTTTCGTGCTGCACCCCACACTGCGTGCTCCCCTTAGACTACTGCTAAATATATAGCCCACACTACAGGGTCTGGAGAGAGGGATTGTGGGAGATGGTTTGGGATAATTTGGCAGCTGGGGCCAGCACACCAGGGGTGGTTAGATCATCAAAGGCACTAGACCTGGCTACATCTATATGTTATAGGACCTTCCACCTGATAAGATCTATAGAGGCCCCAGTCACACGGATATAAAGCAGTAAGTATTAAATACAGTGCAACACATGAATTATACCAAAGCTTTAGCAGGCGCATTAAAATATGTTGCAAGATGATAAAGCAGCGGATGACAGCAAGCAAAAGTATGGAGTGCATACCATTAGTATATATTGCAGCAGACAAGACAGGTAGCAGAGGTGGGAATTGTACCATTCAGCTGTTTGCTTTCAATGAATGGAGTGCATACCATTAGTAAATACCATTATAAAAGCCCGCTATAAATAGTAAATCAATCCTCCCTCTATAACCCCCTTAGTTAGGGAAAAATAATAAAATAAAAAAGTATGTATTTCCATTTTCCCATTAGGGTTAGGGTTAGGATTAGGCTTAGGGATGTGTTAGGGTTAGGTTTGTAGCTAGGGTTATGGTTAGGGTAGGGATTAGGGATAAAGGTGTGTTGGGATTAGGGTTGGAGTTAGAATTGGGGGGTTTCCACTGGTTAGGCACATCACGGACTCTCCAAACGCTACATGGTGTCCAGCCAATTCTGCGTTGAAAAAGTCAAACTATGCTCCTTCCCTTCCGAGCTCTGCCATAAGGGGTATCAGTGTACTCAGGACAAATTGCTCAATATTTTTTTGGGTCCTGTTACCTTTGGGAAAATAAAAATTGTCGGTGAAAAGATCATTTTTGTCAAAAAATATATGATTTTTTAATTTTACCGCTATACATTATAAACTTTTGTGAAGCCCATGGGGTACAAAGCTCTCACCACACATGTAGATAAATTTCTTGGGTGGTCTAGTTTCCAAAATGGGGTCACTTGTGGGGGGTTTCAACTGTTTAGGCACATCAGGGGCTCTCCAAACATGACATGGCGTTCAAACTCAATTCCAGCCAATTTTGCGTTGAAAAAGTCAAGTGGCGCTCCTTCCCTTCCGTGCTCTGACATGCACCGAAACAGTGGTTCCCTCCACATATGGCATATCAGCGTACTCAGGACAAATTGCACAATAACTTTTGGGGTCCAATTTCTCCTGTTACCCTTGGGAAAATAAAGAAAATTGGACCTTAAATAATTCTTTTGTGAAAAAAACTTAAATGTTCATTTTTTTAAACATTCAAAAAATTCCTGTGAAGCACCTGAAGGGTTAATAAACTTCTTGAATGTGGTTTTGAGCACTTTGAGAGGTGCAGTTTTTAGAATGGTGTCATTTTTGGGTATTTTCTATCATATAGACCCCTCAAAGTGACTTTAAATGTGATGTGGTCCCTAAAAAAAAATGGTGTTTTAAAAATGAGAAATCGCTGGTTAACTTTTAACCCTTATAACTTCCTAACAAAATAAAATTTTGGATCCAAAATTGTGCTGATGTAAAGTAAAGATGTGGGAAATGTTACTTATTAAGTATTTTGTGTGACATATCTGTGTGATTTAAGGGCATTAAAACTCAAATTTGGAAAATTGTGAAATTTTCAAACTTTTCACCAATTTTCCATTTTTTCACAAATTAATGCAAGTCATATCAAAGAAATTTTACCACTGTCATGAAGTATAATATGTCCCGAGAAAACAGTGTTAGAATCACCACAATCAATTCAAGCGTTCCAGAGTTATTACCTCATAAAGGGACACTGGTCAGAATTGTAAAAATTGTCCCGGTCATTAAAGTTCAAACCACCCATGGGGGTATAGGGGTTAAAGCAATGCTCTTTTTGCATCAGTTAAAATCTATTATTTAAGGTTAACCTGCAGTTTTATTTAGCACTTGATTTGATAACCAAGTACCAACTTCCAGTAAGCACCTACTTTGGGATTTTAATTTGGAGGACTCCTAAACAGTGACTAAAGGGTAATCAGAGTTCTTTAGACTGCGATGATCTATTTAGCAAGTGCCAAGCAGACCGCAGTCAGGTACTACTCCATTTGCTGGTGGTTAGCATATCATAACACATAAAGTATTAAATACATAACAATAATAATATACTTAATTACAGTTCCTTGTATTTTTAGTACAGCACACAAGTTCACTTTTTCATGGCTCAAATAGCTCAAATTTTGTATGCTGATATATTTTCCGGTGGTGAGTTAGAATCTGTGTTATTTTGGAATTGTATCGTGTTTTCTCCTATTTCAATGTGTATGTTTTTTTCTTTTTTTTACCAAATTCATAGTTTTATGGCAGATAAAAAAATCAAATTTTTTTTTCTACCTACATTTTCTCATTACATTTTTCTAACATTTCAGTGTTGCCTCTTTGAATGTCAATCAACTGAACAAATTATAATAGTTTTCACTCCACTTATGAGATACAATATGGAAATGAGAAACATTTAGTTTGAACATCAGCGTCTGATAAAAGGTCGAACCTCCCCGTCAGGGGTGCAACATAATATTGCTTTTGGCAGGGGTCAGTCGTGCTCAACACACATCATCACTAACTTATTAGATCTTGAGGCAATTAGCCAAAAACAAACATAAAGGACAAGCCTTGTATTGAAACATAGTAACCAGAAAAAAATAGCTCATGGCTTTCTATCATTGTAAGGCTTCATCAAAGACCAGGCAAAGTCTAGTGCTCAAATAAAGGGTTTATTGTGTTCAAGTAACATCTATACAGTAGACGGGCATTATTTTTCATCTGATTCAGGTTACATCCTAACTTACCTTGCCATAATAAAGCAGTGGAAAGAACTTTTCACCTAGCCACTATATGTTGCATGATTAGTTTAGGATTAAAAATCCAATAAAGGCCTTTCTTGACATGGGAAGTTAAATGTGAGTTCAGGGTAATATACTGAAAGTAATACTTCTTAATATGATTTAGTACGATAACATGAACAAAAACGGTGAACTGATATTAAAGTGCTCTAGGGATCATCAAAGTTACATTACCTGAACTAAGTACTTTTTAGTGGGAAATGGGCACCTTAAAAGGAAGAATTTCCTTCACTCATTGACCGATGTTAATTTTCAATTGATCTGAAGTCTCCTAAATAAAAAGATTTGAATAAACTTTGAATGAAAAAGTTCTTTGTCTCTCTTAAGAAAAGTGTCATTCATGTTTTTTTTTATTTTATCTTAAAGAATTTTAATGTTTACACAATTTAAGTAAATGGGCTAAAGCTATGCTCAGAAGAATTACAGGAACTATATCTGATACTTTAAGAGGAATGCAACACTGGAAAATTTAAAGAACGCAGTCTCAAGGGCATTTGTCAGTGGGATCATCCCTCCTAAGATGACCATATAAGTATGTAGGTCATAGAAATTTGAATAAAATGATACCTTAATATCTGCATCCCAATGTCTTATTCCAGAGAAATTCATGTTTTTCTTAATATATACATGAGCTGTAAAGATCTCCGTGCAGGACACACATCTCCCTGAGAATCTTCCAGAGCTTATTTTTCATGAAAGGAGGTATCACCAGTGTGATACATGGAAATCATATAAGGAACCAACACAAGCACCAGAGAACAAATATTTAAAAAGTTAAATCTTTATTCAAAAACAACATATAAAACACATATTGCTGAGGAGGTAAGATAATTACAGTAACAAGCCAGAATGTGGAACTGCAAAAGAAACAGGCAACAAGCAGGCACAGTTAGCAGATTGTGCATTGCTCAAAAGTGCATGTGCATGTGCAACCAATTGCTAATGCTGGCAGCTCAGCTGTAAGCCCCCCGATGGAAGGAGTTCCTCTCCCGGCCGACAGGAGAGGAAGTGATTAGTCTGGGAAGCTTCATTGATTGCTTCCCAGGCTAATCAGTTCAGGTCAGCCGGGGACACTGCACAGCATCAGTGACGTCAGAGAGAGTCCCGGCTGACCTGAAGTGAACTGATTAGCCTGGGAAGCAATCAATGAAGCTTCCCACACTAATCACTTCCTCTCCTGTTGACCGGGAGAAGAACTCATTCATTCGGGGGCTTACAGCTGAGCTGCCAGCATTAGCTGTGCTGCTAGCAGTAAGACAGTTAACCCATTGTGAAGGATTACAGCGTGGGACCTGACAGAGCACCGGATAGGTAAGAATAATGTTGCTTTATTATTTTATTTTTATTAGAGGAGAACAAGGGCTTCACACAGATTACCTGTAAAATAAAAGATGGTCAAAAACTGTGTGATTATTTCATTAAAATTATTTTTTTTTAAAATGTGTGTGTTTTATTTTTATTTCATACAATAGGCATAATAATTGAGAGTTGTCTAATTTACAACTCTCAATTATTAACCTGGCTTAAAGTCACCTTTCAATAGCAAGGTGGCTTTAACCCATTATTAACCCATTAGCCACCGCTACACGGCAATGGGAATAGATGGGCTAAGTGCCAGAAAGGGCACATCTAATTATAGATTTGCCTTTTCTGGGGTGGCTGGGGGCAGATGTTAGTAGCCAGGGGGGAACAAAATAAATACACCCTCCCTAGGCTATTTTTATCTGCTCTCACTCACTGGCTTTCCCTGTCTGGTGGAGAAAATAGCGCTGGAGCCCACGCATTTTTTTCAACGAATTTACACCTTTAATTAACCCCTAGCTGTATGAAATTTTGCACACATACACTCATGTCATTGTTAGTGAAAACCATATATCATATTAACCGTATGTAAACCATGTGTCATTTCATGTCGGGTCTGAAATTTCACAAAAGCCGGCAATTGAATTAGCGGCTATTATACTATTTAGAAGTGTATGACATATATATATATATATATATATATATATATATATATATATATATAATAATTATTTGCTTTTTGTGTACATTTTTTTTACAATGTGATTTTTACATGAGTTTTTACATAGAGAGAACTGCTCTATGTAAAATGTCATGTTAAAATCGCATTGCATACAGATGGAAAACGAATGGAAAACGGATGGTGCGATTAAAAATTGCATACAAATCGCATGACAATCGCATGACAATTGCATATATTAGGACCATTTTTTCCATTCAGAAAACGGACCGTTTTTTTTCACAAATGGGTATGTACCCTTACAGTGTAAGCCTATGGAGCTTCAGAGTGAGGCTCCATAGACTAGCAATGTAAAAAAGACTAAAGGATACAGTGAGCCCGATAGTCTGATGAGTGGTGATATCACTAAAAAGAGGAGCAAAATGGTGCTGGATACCAGAGAAAGTGGTGGATGCTCAGACTACACTACATGCACATATACCACAATCTAAATTGTTATGCAAATGTTATGAGTATTTGATTTTGCAAAATGGTTGAAGCAAATTAGTCCGTATAATGTTCAAATCATCAACCATCAATTTTTTTTGGACAAACCTCCCAATGATAACAGTATTTTTTTCAAAAATAGAAAACTGAAAATCCACTGTACTAAATTATTATGCACAACAGATTTTCCAAATATTTTATAGATCGTAAAGAGCTGAAAGTGGTAATTTGTTAGATTTGCAGCATTAAGAAGTCACATTTACTGAAATCATCACCTGCACAATTCTTGCACCATTTGGACTTGTGAGTTTTTAGTTAGTTTCTACTTGAATTTATTTGCAGGATGTCAGAATAGACTCAGAGAGCTGCCGTTTTGATGTGACCTGCCTCCCAGATCTTTTGATTGAGGATAGTCCAAAGGTTCTCAATAGTTTTGAAGTCAGGGGAGAATAGTGACCACACT
Source organism: Oophaga sylvatica (assembly GCA_033576555.1). Classification (NCBI taxonomy): domain Eukaryota; kingdom Metazoa; phylum Chordata; class Amphibia; order Anura; family Dendrobatidae; genus Oophaga; species Oophaga sylvatica. Next base: position 191,756,175 of record JARQOD010000006.1, on the reverse strand, counting down.
ATGAATTTCCTTCATTTTATGCCAAAAGTAGCCAATGACTTAAAAATATTCTTTACAGCATGAGATGCTGCATTGTCATACATGAGAATGATTTTGCTATGGATGACATGGTTCTTCTTTTTGTTCCATGGAAGAAAGTGGTCAGTCAGAAATTCTATATACGTTGCCGAGGTCATTTTTACATGTTGAGTGATCCTAAAGGGGCCTAGCAGATCTCTCCTCATGATTCTTGACCAAAACATAACTCTGCAACTTTATTACTGATTTCTCAGCCTTGTTGGGACATGGCAGCCATCCATCAACCTTCCACTACTCCAAAATTAATTTTCATGTATGTCTTGGCCCACTGCAACTGTTTCAGGTTGTGCACACTGTTTAGCGGTGGTCTAAAAGTAAGTTTAAGTACAACTGCAAGCCTCTGGACGATCCTTCACCTTGATGATCGTGGGTCCCAAGAGACATCAGCAGTTTCAAATACTTGTTTGCAGCTTGGTAACGGTATTTTAGCAGCTGTACTCTAATAATCCAATGATTGTGTCTTGTAGAAACCTTCCTCATTATGCCTTTATTTGCCCAAACCCGCAAATCTGCAAATTGGGAAGGTCCAGTATAATGGGCAAATCCACATCATGCTTAGCTCCTCCCCAGTCCAGTCAAACACCGCCACTTTAATCTAGATGGAAGTGGATGACATTTCCTACAGGCTCTTGAAGAAGCCACTCAGTGTGGTAACACACATTGGTCTTACATGTGACTGACCAGGACTCCTGCATCACGTGAACCACTGACCTCTTCTATGAGCATATAATCACCCGACTCCACTTACAGTATTGCAACCGCAATACTATGGGTAAGACAGTTCTCTGCTGCACACTTTTCTCTTTATTTTTTCCCAGGCCTTGCACATTGCGGTCGTCACAGACCCATTATTTTTTTTTAGTTCCTTTTCTCAAGTTGCTTGTGTCCGCATTCAGTAACCACTGTCTTCATTTGACATAATTGCATGATCTTTTTGGAGTCTATCAGATGTGCTCCATGATGATTCAATCCTCCAGGGTTTGGTACTGTATGGCATTTTCACTGCTTTTGCATAGTCATATCTGTGCTATTATAGATTTTGAGACGGACTTGTCTTATTTGTTTCTAGGTCCACATACTGGATGTCAACTATGTTAGGGTTGGCAGAACGCTCCAAATTAAACATCTATATATATAAAATTGAATGTGTGTAGGTGTGTGTGTGGGTATCACCAACCAATCACGGAGTACCTTACATTTAACCAGAGCTGTTTAAAAGAAGCTGAGCTGTGACTGGTTGCTATGAGCAACAGTTTTGTCACTCCAAGACAACACCTCAGCTGACACTGACCAGGTGGGAGAAATCTAGCATCCTGGGAACATAAGCTCCCAGCCATTGTCTGCCCCCAGACAGAAGCAGAGAGCACATGACAGAAATGAATCACCCGCTTCCGTGCCCATATACGCATTACACATCCTCCATCCATTAGTGTTAGTGTGATGAACGGGCACACAGTCCGCCACACGGTAGCCCGGGGGTCACGGCTTGTGATCCCACCGCTGCCACCAATATGTGATGGAACGTGCACACACACGACGGCTGCTGTCGTCGACCCAGTAAACTGCAGGGATTTATAACTATTCCACTTCACTTAGGAACTTGCAGCTCTCTGGCGCCCCCCTTACCCTCAGGTCAGTCAGGGAACTGCACCTAGGATAATTCGTCGCCAGACGGGTCACTTGGATGTGTGCTGGCTATTGGGCACGCTGCAGTGAGGGAATTATAATTACTCCTGGCTGCAGCCAGGCAGTACCCTTATAAACCCCGCTGCGTCACTGCCAGCGTCACCCAATAGATTAACACTTTACACCCCTTTCTTTTAGCTGCCACCAGCTACGGCTTTTGATGAACAATTTATCAAAAGGGTCCGTAGCAACCCCAAAACAGTAGCGTAGTGCTTCAGGCACGTGCAAATTCGTTTATAGAGCAGGAGAAACAAACTAATAAATTTATAGGTTTATTCCTTAAAAACAGGCAATGCTTATATAATATAAAAAGATGTAACAAACTGAGACAATATCGTTATGTACAGATGCAGTTATAAAATAAAATAGGATTAAGAATGAAAATCACTCACATGGTTGTTAGATCATATACAGGCAAGCCAGGCTGGGGGAAGGAGCCACACGTCATAGTTCATTGGGAGATCTCTTACTCAGGACATCCCAGCAGAAAGAATGAATCCCTAAGGAACTTTACTGTAAGACTTATGCATGTCAGCTTCTGACCTCACAAACAGGGCTGGTCCTCTGGCCACCTCCCCTGGCTGCAAGCTATGGTTTGAGCTCTGCAACATCACAAGGTCCATAACTCGCTCCGTGAACCCAGCAGAACAACGGCAGACCTATCAATGATCTCACTCTAGAATGACGGTTCCAATGAGCCCACACTTGGTGGGCTAGTTCATGGGGCACCCGAGAATTCCATTTCTCGGGTTCTGTTGGAGTTACGGGTTTACCAGTACCACGGGAACGATGCCCGTCGGCGCATGGTTCAACACAGTAACTTTCGTGTTTCTAGCGAATGCTCCCACCGTGTTATTCCAAAAAAGAATGAATTCTCCAAAATGGCTGCTATAGGACTTTTGCAGGGTTTGCTAAGACAAAGGAAAATTCCTGAGGTGGGAGGGATGAGAGATCGAGTGCGCTGCAGAGAGAAGGAGGGAGGGGCACTTTGCCCTGTGCTTGCAAACAGTGGGGGTGGTAGTTCTAGCAACAGCACAAGACATGAAGCTTGCAATATCATCACACCTCCCCCCCTTTAGAGGGCGCTACGGAGGCATGACCTGTTGGTAATCCGACATGCGCACCTCAGCGGGTTCGCCACGTCGTGATAACCCATCAGCATTCCCATGATCACTGCCTTTCTTGTGTTGTACGGCAAAATCATACTGCTGCAGGGCAAGGCTCCAGCGTAGCAACCTACCATTGGTTCCGGACACTGTGTGCAGCCAGCTCAGAGGGTTGTGGTCGGTGACCACCTTGAAGGTGCGCCCGTACAGGTAGGGCTGAAAACGCTGCAGTGCCCAGACCATGGCCAGGCACTCCTTCTCGATGGTGGAGTATGCCACTTCCCTTGGCAGAAGTTTCCGCTCAGGTACAACACGGGTGCTCCTGGTTCCCCGAATCAACCTGGCTGAGTACAGCACCGAGGCCAAATTCGCTGGCGTCAGTCTGTACCAGGAATGGCCGACTGCTGTCGACGGCTTTCAACACTGGAGAGCTGCACAGGGCTGTTTTCAAAGCTCGGAATGCCGCCTCACAGCCATCTGTCCAGTTGACTGTTTGGGGTAGACCGCCCTTGGTGAGGTCCGTCAAGGGTTTTGCAATGGCGCTATAGTTCGGTACGAAACGCCTATAGTCCCTGCAGTGCCCAGGAAGGACTTCACCTGCTTTTTGGTCCTGGGGGTGGGCCAGGACACGATCGCATCCACTTTCTCAGGCTCTGGACTCATGGAACCCCCGCCTACCCGGTGCCCCAGGTAGTGGACCTCCCTCATGCCCATCTGGCATTTTCCCGACTTGATGGTCAGACCTGCCTGGTGAATACGCTTGAGCACCTCCTGGAGATGCTGAAGGTGTTTCTCCCAGGTGGAACTGAAGACGGCAATGTCGTCCAGGTACGCCACAGCGTACTCCTCCAGTCCCTGAAGCAGGTGGTTGACCATCCGCTGAAAAGTGGCAGGGCATTCTTCATGCCGAAAGGCATGACCGTGGACTCGTACAGTCCAAAAGGGGTGATAAAGGCAGATTTCTCCTGCGCCGCAGGGCTCAGGAGAATCTGCCAGTATCCCCGGCTCAAATCCATGATGGATATGTACTTGGCATTCGCCAACCGCTCCAGCAGATCCTCGATGCGTGGCATTGGGTGCGCATCAGAGGTAGTGATGGCGTTGAGCCCCCTGTAGTCCACGCAGAACCGGTGGTCCGATCCTTTTTTGGCACGAGAACTACAGGTGAGGCCCACGCGCTTTTGGACGGCCGGATCACCCCCAGCTGCAACATCTCATGGATCTCCTGGCGCATAATCTGCTGCACTTCCTCAGAGATCCGATAAGGTGTCCGCCGTAACGGGGCGTGATTCCCGGTGTCCACCTCGTGGACTGCAAACTCGGTCCTTCCGGGTCGGTTCGTGAACTCGGCCCGGAAGGGTTCCAGAGTGGTCAGCAACTGCAACTGCTGGGAGACGGTTAGCGAGGCATTTACCTCCATGTCCTCAATGGACCCATTGGCATTAGCTTGGGCCAGCATGTCTAGGAGGGGATCCTCTTCCCCGTCCTCGGGCAGATTGCAGACCGGTAGGACGCAGGCTTCACGTTCGTGATGGGCCTTCATCATGTTGACGTGAAAGGCCTTGCGCCTACTCCGAGTGTGGTCAAGCGTGACCACGTAGGTGGCTGGGTTGAGCTGTTGGTGCACGACGTACGGCCCTTCCCAGGCTGCCTGAAGCTTATCCTTTGGTACGGGGACCAGCACCCACACCTTTTGACCCACCTGGTAGGTCCGCTCCCGGGCGTTCTGGTCGTACCAGTGCTTCTGGTCAGCCTGAGCCTGCGTCATGTTGTCATGCACCAACTGCGTCAAGGTCTGCATCTTGTCGCGGAAGCGCATGACATAATCCACGATGGACACTTCCGTGGGGTTTGGCTCATCTTCCCAGGATTCTCTTATCAACCCAAGGGTCCCCGGACTCGCCTACCATACAGGAGCTCGAAGGGGAGAACCCCGTCGAGGCCTGCGGACTTCTCTGTAGGCAAATAGCAGGTGTGGGAGGTACCGCTCCCAATCGCGTCCCTGGGTCTCAACCAGCATGCGGAGCATCTGTTTGAGGGTACCGTTAAAGCGCTCACACAAACCATTGGTCTGTGGGTGATACGCACTCGATACCATACGCGTCACCTGCATTTTGCTGCAGAGAGCCTTCATTAGGCGAGACATAAATTGAGTCCCTTGATCGGTAAGCATCTCCCTGGGAAATCCTACCCGTGAAAAGATGGTCACCAGTGCATCCGCCACCTTATCTGCCCTAGTTGAGGACAGAGCTACTGCCTCCGGGTACCGGGTAGCGTAGTCTACCACAGTAAGGATGTATTGCTTTCCAGAGCTGCTGGGGACGGCCAGCGGGCCCACAATGTCCACCGCGATCCTCTGGAAAGGCTCCTCTATCACTGGCAACGGGATCAGGGGAGCCTTAAGAGCAGGCCCCGCCTTCCCCACTCTTTGACAGGTGATACAGGAGCGGCAGTAGTTAGTCACATCTGTCCCCATCTTGGGCCAATAGAAGTGTTGAGACAGCCGTGCCTTAGTTTTGCTGATCCCCAAGTGTCCAGCGAGTGGAATCTCATGGGCAATCCTCAACAACTCACCTCGGAACTGGTGCGGGACGACCAGCTGTTTCCCCCTCAACCACTCCTTTTGGGAATCTCCGGGTACTGTCTCCCGGTACAACCTTCCTCGTTCCCAGAACACCCTCTCCTTATCAGTCACGGAGGTGGGCGTCTCGGCGAGGTGCCTCAAGTTCTCCAGGCTCGCATCTGAGTGCAGAGCGGCCTGGAACTCCTGGCTGGAGGCAGCCAGAAGTGACGTCAGGGTTCCTCCCTCACTGGGACCCTCTGGGACCGGCTCTGGGTCCACCTCTGGTTCAGTCTCTCCGGTAGCGGAGGAGGGTCCAGATGGCAGGGCGCTACCTCGATCCGGCACTCTGACTGCGGGTGACAGCAGCTACATATGCAGTCTCCCCGGGGATTTCTATAGACCCATCAGCCTGCGCTGCTATGGGCTCTACCTCCCCATCCACCCCCAACACTTCAGGAGCAGTGCTACTTATGGGCCAGTTAACTTCCTCGGTGGCACTGGTCAGTGTCATGGCGTCACCTTCCTCCCGGTTCCCATGCACCTCCCCATTTCCTTGAGCACTGTCGCTTGCTCCTGCTAGGGGTTCCTCAGCCGCCTCACTCCGCAGAGCGACGGGACTGAACGCTCCTGTACCTGTGGACACATCTACCACTTCAGAGAAAGGGTTAACAGATTCAGATGGCACAGATACATCACTATCAACATCAGTCCTAGGGAAAGAAAGGTTATCAGTTGCATCATCACTTCGCAAAGCATTAGCAGGTAACACAATCAGTTTCCCATCATCATCAACATCAACATCATGGTTAACGTTAACCTTATTATCAGATTGGGAAGGGTGTCAGGGACATAGTACGCCACCATCCTCCCCAGATCAGTCCCCAATAAAACATCAGTGGGCAGGTTTTCGGACACCCCCACTTCCTTCACCCCGCTCCCGGTACCCCAGTCAATGAAAACTCGGGCTATCGGCAAGGGGTATGGACACCCCCAATCCCTGTGACAGTTAAGGTTTTCCCCGGAATCAACTCTTCAGGGGCCGCCAGTTCAGGTCGGATGAGGGTTCGTTCAGCCCCGGTGTCCTTGAGGCCGGTAGCAAGACGGGCCCCCACGCGGACGGCTGCACGTTGTCATCAACCCTCCCCACCACACCACCCACCAAAAGAACAGAGGCGTTGGGCCCGGAGGCCTTGGCTGGGGGGTTCTTCTGCCTCTCCGGACAGGTGGCGCTGATGTGACCAGTCCTTTTACAGGAGAAACACTGGCGGGGGTCTGATGTAGGCCTGGCGCTGGCAAAGGGGATAGTGCCTCCAGAGGGACGACTGGCAGGGGCACTGGGGTTTTGGTTGCAGGCTTACCCCCTCCCCAACGGGTGGTGACGGCCTTCCGCACCTCGGGTTTCCGGTTGGCCTCATAGCTGTCGGCGATCCGTGCTGTTGTGACCGCGTCCTCCGGTTCTCGGTCCAGGATGAACTGTCGGACCTCAGCTGGGCACAGATGCAGGAACTGGTCTTTGATCATCAGGTCTTTCAGCTCCTCATAGGTGTCAACTGACAGTCCATGGATCCACTGGTCAAAGTGGTTCCTGAGTCCTTGCACCACATCGCTATAACTGTCGTGTGGGCCACGTTGGAGGTTCCGGAACTTCTTTCGGTATACCTCAGGGGTTAGCTGGTACTTGGCAATCAGGGCCTGCTTGATGGCCTCATAGTCACTGTCTTGATCTGGTGCGAGGGAAGCGAACGCCTCCAAAGCTTTGCCCTTCAGCCCGGGGGTCAAGTACCTGGCCCATTGGTCGGCAGGCAGCCGGTACTGTCTGCAGACTTTCTCAAAGGCCCGCAGAAAAGTGTCCAAGTCTCTGTCCCTTTCCAGCACGGGAAAGTGCTCCGGCCGGGGCTTGGGACTCTGAGTGCTGCTGGGCACACTGCTCTGAGCTGTGGAGGGCATTGCCCCTCGCTGGACCATCTCCAGCTCATGGGCTCTCTGCGCTTGGGCTGCCCGCTCGGCTCGGGCTCTCTCAGCCTCCCGCTCGGCTCTCTCAGCCTCTCGCTGGGCTTGGCGCTCGGCTCTCTCAGCCTCTTGCTGGGCTTGGCGCTCGGCTCGGGCCTCCTGCTGGTATTGCTGAATCAGCTTCAGGCGCTCCCCCCGGTCGTCAGTGGGGAGTTCCTCCAGGGCCGCCTGCAGGTAAGGGTCCATCCCGCCCTGGTTGTAAGCCTGCAGGGTTTGGGCCTCTGCTGCCGCCCCACCTTGGCTTGGGCCGGCTTCTGTGCCCTCCTCGCTCTCAGCGTGGTCCTGTGGCATCAGGACCTTGATCAGTTGAGCTTTGGTTTGGCCCCTGGGTCAAGGCCTGGGGAAATGCATATTCCAGCAAGAGTGTCCCTTTTCTGCAGTTTGTACCAACTTGCTCCTATTGTAGCCATGTTTGCCAAATAAAAGATAGGATAGAAAAACAAAGAGAAGGGAGGGGTAACCGCAAGTACACACAATTGTATCAGGACTAATAAACACTGAGTCTGTTCTCCAAAACTTTAATTGCAGGGTCGCTGAAGAACCGTGCAAGTTTTTTTTAGTGAATGGAATGATTGCTCAAACCAGATCACTAATGCTCTATAATCCCACCGCTCTGCCACCAATATGTGATGAACGGGCACACAGTCCGCCACACGGTAGCCCAGGGGTCACGGCTTGTGATCCCACCGCTGCCACCAATATGTGATGGAACGTGCACACACACGACGGCTGCTGTCGTCCGACCCAGTAAACTGCAGGGATTTATAACTATCCCACTTCCACTTAGGAACTTGCAGCTCTCTGGCGCCCCCCTTACCCTCAGGTCAGTCAGGGAACTGCACCTAGGATAATTCGTCGCCAGACGGGTCACTTGGATGTGTGCTGGCTATTGGGCACGCTGCAGTGAGGGAATTATAATTACTCCTGGCTGCAGCCAGGCAGTACCCTTATAAACCCCGCTGCGTCACTGCCAGCGTCACCCAATAGATTAACACTTTACACCCCTTTCTTTTAGCTGCCACCAGCTACGGCTTTTGATGAACAATTTATCAAGAGGGTCCGTAGCAACCCCAAAACAGTAGCGTAGTGCTTCAGGCACGTGCAAATTCGTTTATAGAGCAGGAGAAACAAACTAATAAATTTATAGGTTTATTCCTTAAAAACAGGCAATGCTTATATAATATAAAAAGATGTAACAAACTGAGACAATATCGTTATGTACAGATGCAGTTATAAAATAAAATAGGATTAAGAATGAAAATCACTCACATGGTTGTTAGATCATATACAGGCAAGCCAGGCTGGGGGAAGGAGCCACACGTCATAGTTCATTGGGAGATCTCTTACTCAGGACATCCCAGCAGAAAGAATGAATCCCTAAGGAACTTCACTGTAAGACTTATGCATGTCAGCTTCTGACCTCACAAACAGGGCTGGTCCTCTGGCCACCTCCCCTGGCTGCAAGCTATGGTTTGAGCTCTGCAACATCACAAGGTCCATAACTCGCTCCGTGAACCCAGCAGAACAACGGCAGACCTATCAATGATCTCACTCTAGAATGACGGTTCCAATGAGCCCACACTTGGGTGGGCTAGTTCATGGGGCACCCGAGAATTCCATTTCTCGGGTTCTGTTGGAGTTACGGGTTTACCAGCACCACGGGAACGATGCCCGTCGGCGCATGGTTCAACACAGTAACTTTCGTGTTTCTAGCGAATGCTCCCACCGTGTTATTCCAAAAAAGAATGAATTCTCCAAAATGGCTGCTATAGGACTTTTGCAGGGTTTGCTAAGACAAAGGAAAATTCCTGAGGTGGGAGGGATGAGAGATCGAGTGCGCTGCAGAGAGAAGGAGGGAGGGGCACTTTGCCCTGTGCTTGCAAACAGTTGGGGTGGTAGTTCTAGCAACAGCACAAGACATGAAGCTTGCAATATCATCACAGATAGGGTCTGTGGAACGCACCAAATATATGATGCGGAAAGGTGCGTTCGCAGCCCGGGGTCCACCGTGCAGGCGGAGCCTGCTGCTAGTAAAATGGCGCAAGAAGCGAACTCTGTTATCCTGCAGAGTCGCCAAAATAAACGCCGTAACGCGCTGTGGCAATATGTGCGAACTCTGTTAATCCACAGAGCCGCTAGAAGGAGTGCCGCAGCGCTATATGGCGATGTGTGCGAACTCACTTAACACAACTGAGTCGCAAAATAAACACGCTAGGGTGCTGTCTAGCGTTGAAAGCGAACCCTGTTACGTCACAGAGCTGCTGAAACAAACTTCTGTGTCCTGTCAGGCACCCAGGTACACAGTTAACTGCTAAACGAACATAGAACGTGATCATATGCTAATGTCCTCGCGGGAGTCACCCACAATCTATGGCGTCTGAACGCCAGACCCTGAATATGGCAATCAAACTCCTCACCGGTTATGCCGGTAATCTAGGGCATCTAGGACACCGACCCTGACCAGCTAGCATACCAAACTCCTCACCGATTAAGTCGGTATTGTAGGGGCTTATTTCAGCCGGGCCCTAACCACACACACACATGACCACACTGGCGCATAGCATATAAAGATTGATACTAGCGCATGGCGGCCCAGCCATGCTACCCTTTTATAGTAACAGCTACAGGACCTGCCAGAAACAAGGACCAATGAAACTTATTCAAGTACACCAGTAGTCACAGGACCTTCCTGGCGGACCAATAGGAGCTGCTGCAGTACCTGAGCATGTGACCCCTGATCTCCAATGAGAGATCTCACTCTGGGCATGCTCAGAAGGGGAAAACAAGGACTTTGTCCTAAAGACGTCTGCTCGCTGCTAACCAGTACTGGCCACAATAGCAGAGCCTGGAGGAGCAGCAGTAATCCTCTGCACACTGCCAGACTGGGCGAGACGCTGGGACTGACATCTAAGCTGAGCAGGCTCCACTGTTGATGGAGATGAATGGGTGACCACAGCGGTACTGGTTCAAGACTCCCCCTGTGCAGAAGCGGGAACTCGACCCCTAACACATAGGCTCATCTTTCCTCTTAAAGGGATCTCTGATATGGAAGTCAGGGCAAATCCATCCTGCGCTTTGGTTTTGACCCCAGGCCTCTCTTAAAGGGATCCCTGGTATGGAAGTTAGGGCAATTCCACTAAGCGCTCTGGTTCTGATCCCAGGCCTCTCAAAAAAGGGAATCTGTCACCCCATTTTGACTATATCAGATAAAGATATGCCTGAATAGTGCGTCCCATAAGTGGGCAAAGCACACTGCGCAGGCGTGGGGGGATTTTAAAGCGTGCAATTGCGGGAACACTACGCCGTCTGTGCTCTATGCACAGACGGACCTACGCAAGAGAAGCCGAGGAGTGGGAGGGAGGAAGCGAAAAACACCACCCTCCGGATCGGACCGCCCAGATTAGTATACAGAAAACCGAACTTTACAAAGGTATTTGGGCATGAAAACGGGGGTGTCAGGATATATGATAGATACCGATAGGTTACTTATGTGACGCACTATTCAGGCATATCTTTATCTGATATAGCCAAAATGGAGTGACAGATTCCCTTTAAAGGGATCCCTGGTACGGAAGTGAGGGCAAATCCACTCTGTGCTTTGGTACTGACCCAAGGCCTCTCTTAAAGGGATCCCCGGTATGGAAGTTAGGGCCATTCCACTAAGCGCTCTGGTTCTGATTCCAGGCCTCTCTTAAAGGGATCTCCGGTATGGCAGTTAGGGTAAATCCCTCAGCGCTCTGATTCTGACCCCAGGCCTCTCTTATAGGGATCATTGGTATGGAAGTCAGGGCAAATCCATCCAGCACTTTGGTTCAGATGTCAGGCCTCTCTTAAAGAGATCCCCGGTATGGAAGTCAGGGCAATTGCCTTCAAATGTTCTGGTACTGACCCCAGGCCTCTAATAAAGGGATCTCCGGTATGGAAGTTAGGGTAAATCTCTCAGAGCACTGATTCTCATCCCAGGCCTCTATTAAAGGGATAATTGGTATGAAAGTCAGGGCAAATCCATCCAGCGCTTTGGTTTTGACCCCAGGCCTCTCTTTAAGGGATCCCCAGTATGGAAGTTAGGACCATTCCACTCAGCGCTGTGGTTCTGACCCCAGGGCCTCTTAAAGGGATCATTGGTATGGAAGTTAGGGCAATTCCACTAAGCGCTCTGGTTCTGACCCCAGGCCCCTCTTAAAGGGATCCCCAGTACGGAAGTGAGGGCAAATCCTCTCTGCACTTTGGTTCTGATGCCAAGCCTCTCTTAAAGGGATCTCCGGTATGGAAGTTATGGTAAATCCCTCAAAGCTCTGATTCTCACCCCAGGCTTTTATTAAATGGATCATTGGTATGGAAGTCAGGGCAAATCCACTCAGCGCTCTGGTTCTGACACCAGGCCTCTCTTAAAGGGATCCCCGGTATGGAAGTTAGGGCCATTCCACTCAGCGCTCTGGTTCTGACCCCAGGCTGACGGGATGATGTAGGATTTTAGGGGAAGTAGTCCGGTGGCTCTGGCTGACGGGATGATGTGGGATATTGGGGGGAGTAGTCTGGTGGCTCTGGCTAATGGGACAATGTGGGATATTAGGGGTAGTAGTCTGGCGGCTGTAACGGGATGATGTGGGATATTAGAGGTAGTAGTCCAGTGGCTCTGGCTGATGGGACGATGTGGGATATTAGTGGTAGTAGTCCGGTGGCTCTGGCTGACGGGATGATGTGGAATATTAGGGGTAGTAGTCCGGTGGCTCTGGCTGATGGGACGATGTGGGATATTAGGGGTAGCAGTCCGGGAGCTCTTGCTGACGAGATTGTGTGGGATATTATGTTGAATGTGGCTATGCGGAGTGAGCAGGGCTCTACACTCAGCTTTATATTTATAGATATAATCATTACAATTTGTTATAACTAATCGTAGTTACAGGCGGAGAGCCACACTAAATCGCCAGGGGCAAAAGTCAGAGTGGGACGCCAATGCGCATCCGTGGAGACCCTCATTCTCTCCTTGGAGGCCCTGATGGCATCCTGTGTGCGGTCCCATATGTCACGTGCCTCCGCCACCCAGTCTGCCACCAAACAGTCGGTGGAGGACACGGGCATGGGCACAGGGACACGCGGATGCTGGCTGTAATTTAGGAGGAACGGGGTCTGCCGAGTTGAGTCGGCTGTGGCGTTATTAAGTGCACATTCCACCCACGGTAGCATGTATGCCCAGTCATCCTGCCTGGTGGAGACAAAATGTCGCAGATATGTGACCAGGGTCTGGTTGGCCCTCTCTATCAACCTGTTCTCTCGGGATGGTAAGCTGAAGAGAGATTTAGCTCTATGCTGAGCAGACAACAAAGCTCTCCAGAACTGGGGGCTCCGGTCACTGACTATTTTGTCAGGCATACCGTGTAGGCAGAAGACTTGTTTGATAAACTATACCGCCAAAGTCCATTGAGAAGGTGCTAGCGGGAGAGGCACCAAGTGCACCATTTTAGAGACCTGGTGGGTACCTACCCAGATTACAATGCAGTTAAGGGACTTGGGTAAACTCACCACAAAATCCATCCCAACCATCTCCCAGGGCCTTTCTGACACCGGCAGGGAGTACAGTAAACCAGTTGGCCGTTGCCGAGAAGATCGATTCTGGGCGCAGGAAACAAACGCCCGAATATAGTCTCCAACATCACGGGCATATGCGGCCACCAGTACGCCCTCGCCAAGAGCCCAGATGTCCTCTTGGTCCCAAAATGTCCACCCACCCTGGACGAATGAGCCCAAGAGAGAACCTCCGGTCACAAATTAGGTGGAATAAAAGTCTTGCCTGGAAGCACGGACAAACGAAACTGGAGCCTCAGTTCTCAGGCTCTCTGAAGTGACTCTAAATTGAGGTTCCTCTCCCTCCTCAGATGATACCATGGAACGGGAGAGATCGTTGGCACGAATGTTCTTCTCCCAGAAAGAAAATGGAGGGTGAAGTTGAAACGAGAGAAGAACAGGGACCATCTAGCCTGGCGAGAGTTCAGCCGCTGGGCTGTCTGCAAGTATATAAAGTTTTTATGGTTGGTGAATACTTGGAAGAAGTAACGGGCCCCCTGCAGGAGATGTCTCCACTCAGAAAAAGGCCAATTTCATTGCTAGCAACTCCCTGCCCAAATGGAATAATTTTTCTCCACCGGTGAGAAGGTCTTGGAGGAAAAGAAGCAAGGATGATTCCGACCTTGAGCATTCTTCTGAAAGAGGACTGCTCCAGCACCGACGGAAAAAGCATCCAACTCCATGATAAAGGGTTTATCGACATCGGGGCGATGTAAAATGGGAGTGCTAGTGAAATGTGACTTTATAGACAGAAAGGCCTTGGAGACCTCCTCCGACCTTAATTTGGGGTTAGCTCCCTTCTTGGTAAAGGCAACCAGGGGAGATACCAAAGTTGAGACGTGGGGAATGAACTGGTGATAGTAATTGATGAACACCATAAAGCGCTGCACCACTTTAAGAGAATGGGTTTCTTGCCAGTCCATCACAGCCTGTAGCTTGGCAGGATCCATGGCCAATCCCTGAGCTGAGATGATATAGCCCAGGAAAGGCAAGGACTCCTAATCAAACACACACTTCTCCTACTTGGCATAGAGGGAGTTTGCCCGTAGGAGATCGAAGACTTTTCAAACATCTCTCCGGTGGGAGTCTATATCTGGAGAGTAGATGAGAATATCATCCAGATAGACTATGACCGAGGTGGTTAACATATCCCAGAAGATATCATTCACAAAGTTTTGGAAAACGGCAGGGGCACTACAGAGTCCAAAGGGCATCACCAGGTATTCATAGTGGCAGTCTCTGGTGTTAAATGCTGTCTTCCACTTGTCCCCCTCACGGATGCGTATCAAGTTATAGGCGACCCGCAGATCTCATTTTTTTTAAATAACCTTGCTCCCCGCAACCTATAAAAGAGTTCGGAGATAAGAGGCAGAGAGTATTTATTTTTGACGGTTATAGCATTGAGACCCCTGTAGTCTATCTATGCATGGACATAACTCCCCATTCTTCTTCTGCACAAAAAAGAACCCAGCCCCTGCAGGTGACACTGACTTCCTAATGAATCCTCTTGCCAGATTCTCCTTGATGTACTGAGACATTGCCTCCATCTCCGGGAGAACTAACAGATAGACTCGACCCCTGGGGAGGCTCAGCTCCAGGCAAGAGATCAATAGTCATAGGGGCGGTGAGGCGGAAGGGTCTCCACAGCTCTCTTGGACAATACGTCAGCATATGACCAATAGTGTTTGGGGAGAGAGGATAGATCTGCGGGCACTGCTGTAGAATCCACCTGAATGCACTCCCTCTGACATCTACCCTCACAAGACTCACTCCATTCCAATATTCTCCCAGAGGACCGCTCAATATGAGGAGAATGGTAGCTAACCAAGTTACCCCTAATAAAGCTTCATCAATACCCTTGAGTATGACTAATAGGGAGATTATCTCCTGGTGGCTGGAGACATGGTGAAAGTAAGTGGGATGGTCTGTGGTGTGATCTGCGACGGCAGTGTCGACCCATTCACCACTCGGACGGTCACTGGCTTGGTGATCATCACCAGAGGTATTGCGTGCCATTGGGCGAAGGCTGAAGACATGAAATTGCCCTCCACCCCAGAATCCACACAAACCTCTACCGCATGAGTGGATGGGCCTATCGTGAGCATCCCCTTGAAGGAAAATTTGGAAGAAAACGCTGCTGTGTCTAGTGAGCCTCCTGCTATGGCCACTAGAAGCTGTCGTTTTCCTGACTGTTGGGGACATTTGGTGGCAAAATGTCCTGACTGCCGGCAGATAGGACAGACCATGGGTGTACGAGGGATCCGGGTACAGGACTACTTCACTCCATCAATGGGAGAATGGATGGAGCCATGTACCCTAAAATCCTGGGTGACAACCTCCTTCCCTCTGCCAGGACATTAAAAATGGGTTATGGCTGGGTCTTCCAGCAAAACAATGACCCAAAACATGCAGTCAAGGAAACAAAGGAGTGGCTCAAAAAGAAGCACATTAAGGTCATGGAGTGGCCAAGCTAGTCTCCAGATATTAATCCCATAGAAAACTTATGGAGTGAGATGCAGCTCCGAGTTGCCAAGCGACAGCCTCAAAATCTTAATGATTTAGAGATGATCTGCACAGAGGAGTGGACCAAAATTCCTCCTGACATGTGTTAGGGTTCGAGTCCCCACTCCTGCACAAAGGGAATCTCGAGCTGTTCCCGCTGCGGTCCCCATCCGTCTCCGGCTGCAGTGGTTCCTGCTCAGCAGAGACATCGGTCCCAGCGTCTTGCCTGGCCCAGTACTGTGCAGAGACTTGCTGCTGCAACCAGTGTTGCAGCAGGCAGATTTGGGACTAAGTCCTTTGTTGCTTCATCTGAGCATGCCGGCAAGATCTCCCATTGGAAATCAGGGGTCACATGCTCAGATACAGCTGCCACTCCTATTGGTCCTTCAGGAAGTTCCTGTAGCTGTTGATGTTCTGAAGCAGCTTCCCATTGGTCCTTCCTGGAAGGTCTTTTTCTCGTGGCTGCTATAAAAGGCTGTCCTTACCGCATGGCCGTGCGCTAGCTGGTCAGGGTCGGTGTCTTAGATGCCTTAGATTACCGGCATAACCGGTGAGGAGTTTGATTGCCGTATTCAGGGCCATAGATTGCGGGTGACTCCTGCGAGGACATTAGCGCATGATCACTTTCTATGTTCGCTTAGCAGTCAACTGTGTACCTGGGTACCTAACAGGACACAGAAGTTTGTCTCAGCGGCTCTGTGACGCAACAAGGTTCGCTTTCAACGCTAGACAGCGCCCTAGCGTGTTTACTTTGTGACTCAGTGGTGTTAACTGAGTTCGCACACATCGCCATATAGCGCTGCGGCATTCCTTCTAGCGGCTCTGTGGAATAACAGAGTTCGCACATATTGCCACAGCGCGTTACGGCATTTATTTTGGCGACTCTGCGGGATAACAGAGTTCACTTCTTGCGCCATTTAACTAGCAGCAGGCTCCGCCTGCACGGTGGACCCCGGGCTGCGAACGCACCTCTCTACATCTTATATTTGGTGCTTTCCGCAGACTCTAACAACATGTTTGCAAAACTCATCATCAGTTGCAAAAAAGTCTGACTGCTGTGTTTGCCACCAAGGGTTTTGCCACCAAGTATTAAGTTTTGATTGCCAGAGGGGTCAATTCGTATTTCTCACTGCAAAATGCAAATAAATTTATATAATTTATACAATGTGATTTTCTGTATTTTATTTTTGATATTCTATCTCTCAATGTTAAAATTAACCTACCCTTAGAATTATAGACTGTTTATTAGAGTTGAGTGAAACAGGTCGTTCATTTTCAAAAATCGCAGATTTTCGCCAAAGTCGGGTTTCATGAAACAAAACCCGACCGCAGAGTGAGTTGGGTCACGTGTTCGGCGACCATTTTGCTGGAGTCGTTTTTCCCCTACACTTTAAGCGCCTTTTCTCGGCCAATGAGCAAGGACGCAGGCTGTGGCAACGGGATGACATAGCCAGCGGGCATTGCAGCGATTGGCTGGCTTTCAGTGGCGTCACAGTGCATATAAAATCCCTCAGCACCGACCGCCATTTTACATCTGCCGAACTCAGTGTAAGGGAAGGTTGCTGGCGGTGCATCTGAGCAGGGAGAGCATTAGGCAGGGCCTAAAAAAAATTACTTTCTGCTGATAGCGATTAGCTGTACAGTGACTGTGCAGTGAGAGGGGAGGATTTTGCTGTGTGCAGCAACGCTGGTTCTTAGGCTGCCTGCCTGCCAGTGACGCTGTAGAAATTGCTTGTGTGGAGCATCAGATTTGATTAGTAGGCTGCCTGCCTGTGATAAGGGGGCAATTAATTTGGTGGAGCAGCAGAGCTGTCTGCCAGTGATAGTATACAAATTGCTTGTGTGGTGCATCAGATCTGATTAGTAAGCTGCCTGCCTGTCATAAGGGGCAATTAATTTGGTGGAGTAGCAGAGCTGCCTGCCAGTGACAGTGTACAAATTGCTTGTGTGGAGCATCACATCTGATTAGTAGGCTGCCTGACTGTGATAAGGGGCAATTAATTTGGTGGAGTAGCAGATCTGCCTGCCAGTGACAGTGTACAAATTGCTTGTGTGGATCAGCAGAGCTGATTACTAGCCTGCCTGCTAATTCTAAGCGGGAAATTTCAGTTAGTTACCGAGTGTTCTGTTTTTCCTACACTGTATAGAGCTGTACGCTTCTCACAGTACCGTGTACCAGCTGGTATCATGGACAAATACAGGCTGACTATCTGTGTGTGACTCCGGAAATATATACGGAGATTTACAATTCCTCCAACACTGTATACAGCTGTACTCTACTGAGACAGTACACTTTTCCTGAGTTAGGTATTCTGGTGTTAGGCAGACTGGGCCTGTGACCGTGTGTCTTCCTGCTGAAATAAAAATGGAGATTTAAAATTCACACAACACTGTATACAACTGTATGCTACTGAGACAGTACACTTTTCCTGAGTTTGATATTCTGGTGTTAGCCAGACTGGGCCTGTGACCGTGTGTCTTACTGCTGAAATATATACGGAGCTTTAAAATTCCCCCAACACTGTATACAGTTGTACTCTACTGAGACAGTACATTTTTCCTGAGTTAGGTATTCTGGTGTTAGGCAGACTGGGCCTGTGACCGTGTGTCTTCCTGCTGAAATAAAAACGGAGATTTAAAATTCACACAACACTGTATACAGCTATACGCTACTGAAACAGTACACCTTTCCTGATTTTGATATTCTGGTGTTAGCCAGACTGGGCCTGTGACCGTGTGTCTTACTGCTGAAATATATACGGAAATTTAAAATTCCCTCAACACTGTATACAGCTGTATGCTTCAGATACTGTACCATATATCTGCTGTTATTTTGGGTACATTTACACAAACATGAGGAAGTATGGTGGAAGAGGTCGCGGACGTGGTCGTGGGGGGCCTCCTGCTACTAATGGTGGTGGTGGTGATGCATCTGCTGGTAGTGCCAAAAGCACAATAGCACCTAAGGCAGGAGGTGTTGATTTACAATTCCCCCAACACTGTATACAGCTGTACTCTACTGAGACAGTACACTTTTCCTGAGTTAGGTATTCTGGTGTTAGGCAGACTGGGCCTGTGACCGTGTGTCTTCCTGCTGAAATAAAAATGGAGATTTAAAATTCACACAACACTGTATACAACTGTATGCTACTGAGACAGTACACTTTTCCTGAGTTTAATATTCTGGTGTTAGCCAGACTGGGCCTGTGACCGTGTATCTTACTGCTGAAATATATACGGAGCTTTAAAATTCCCCCAACACTGTATACAGCTGGACGCTACTGAGACAGTACACTTTTCCTGATTTTGATATTCTGGTGTTAGCCAAACTGGGCCTGTGACCGTTTGTCTTACTGCTGAAATATATACGGAAATTTAAAATTCCCCCAACACTGTATACAACTGTATGCTTCAGATACTGTACACTGTTTTGGTTTTTATATTCTAGTGTAATCCATACTGAGCCTGTGAGAGTCTGTGTCTGTTATTCCGCAAATATATAAGGAGATTAAAATGTTTCACCTTCACCGCATACAGCTGTATGCTTCTGATACTGTACCATATATCTGCTGTTATTTTGGGTATGGTGGAAGAGGTCGCGGACGTGGTCGTGGGGGGCCTCCTGCTACTAATGGTGGTGGTGGTGATGCATCTGCTGGTAGTGCCAAAAGCACAATAGCACCTAAGGCAGGAGGTGTTGAGCCTGCCTCATCGTCTGGCTCCAAAAGGCCTGGAAGGCTCCCTTTTCTGGGAGTAGGTAAATCGCTTTTAAAGCGGGAGCATCAGGAACAGGTTTTGTCTTACATTGCCTAAACAGCCTCCAGCTGTTTCTCCTCCTCTTCTGAAGTTTCAAAAGCTCCAAGCACTGAGTCGTCAGTGCAGGCTTCTGGTCAGGAACAACCCCTTTCCTTGTGTCCTTCACCCCACCAAAAGTGAAGGATGCGGCAGCCCTCACTTCACATTACTCCATGGAGCTCTTCAATACATGCCTGAGTTTCAATAAATCCTGAATTCCAGTCAAGATGAATCTGACATGGAGTGCACTGATGCACCGCCACTGCTATCTGATTCTGCTGGTACATTTACCCAGAGCACTGCATTGCCCTCGCAGTCTACTGAGCCAGAATCTGACCCTGATGAAACTCAGGTGCCCCTTCCCGCATACGATACCACCTTACATGGTGGCACAGAGGAAGGTGCAGATGAAATTGAAGAGGAAGTGATGGATGACCAAGTTGTTGACCCGGATTGGCATCCATTGGGGGAAGAGTGTGCCACTGGCAATAGCTCAGAAGAGGAGGAGGATCTGCGGCAGGCATCGACATCGAAGCTGCAGTTATCTGGCAGGCCCATAGAAGTCCAAAAACGTGTTAAAAAAAAGAAAAAGAGTTGCAGGACAGCTTGGCCAGACGGTCAAATTAGCACAGCGTGCAAGACCTGAAAATTTATCCCATAGTAGGAAGAGTGCAGTGTGGCACTTTTTTGACCAAAATCCTATTGATGAGGCAAAGGTTATCTGTAAGAAGTGCGGAAGGACCTTTAGCCGAGGGAAAAATCTCAGAAAATTGAATACCACTTGCATGCTTAGACATTTAAACACCATGCTCTTGCAAGCATGGACAGACTACAAAACCTCACAATGTAAGGTTCTTTGTACATGTTTCTTGAAACTCAGTTTTTCCGTCGGCCATTTTGCTTTCTGTCTTGCTGCAGCTATCTTGCCCTCAGTCAATATGGAGTTTCCAGCTTTCATGTTCCCGCCCTGATTCTCTCCCTCTTGCTTCTTAAGCAGCCTCAGCTGAGCAATCAGTGCTTCAGAATCAAGCCTGCAGTGAGCCTGTGACCTGACTCCTGGAAACCTTAGACTTTGTACTCCAGCTATTTCCTACTGAGGAACTTTGGAACACTTGTGGACTCTGGAAACCTGCTATTTGATAAATCCACGTTTGCATGGAATTACGGTAACAGAGAAGAGATCCTGAACCTGTTGTGGAGAGTTATTGCTGAGCTTAAGTTACTCTGGCCTGCTGTGTCTCCTGCTTCTGTACCTGCAAACTGTGTGACCCTTTTTGCCACTTGTATGAAATAATACAAGTCCTTCTATATCAAACCTGTGTCTCATGTGTTTTCCTCGCACCCAAGCACAAGACGCTATATGAACTGTACACCATACATTACAAGATTCTGAAGCCAAACGTTAGTGTCTGCTGGGTCTGGGAAGGCTGTGTCTGCTGTGACTGTGGATATCAGATGTCCGGTTATACTTTCTGTGATGACAGTGGTTGTGACTTCTCACAACCATTCCAGGTGAGCACATTCCCTCAATTTTACTCTGCAGTGTTACCACAGGTAAACACTATTGTTTTTTTTGTTTTTTTTCTCTTCTCCTTCCAGTACTCCTGTCTTAAAAGATCTGGAAGATGGAGGCTCGCATAAAGGAGCTTTGCGGAGTGACTGATACAATCCTTGCAGATATACAGACTATAAAGACCCGTTTTGCAAACCTACAGGACCTCACTAATCACAATTTGCAAGTGTTTAGACAAACTACCCAGGATTTACGAGCCAGGATTGAGGTTCTAGAAGAACGAGTCCAGGCTCCTGCCATAACCCCGAGTTCTGGGATTCCCAAGTTACCCCCTTTTCATTTTGGCGGTGAACGTGAGAAATTCAGGGGATTTATTAACCAATGCAGTCTTTTTTTTTTCTGCACATGCTTCACAATTTCCCACTGAACGATCTAAAGTGCTTACTATAATCATGTTGCTTACCAACAAGGCTTTGATGTGGGCAAACCCTCTGATTGAGACTGAGGATGAATGTTTGGATCATCTTGATGCTTTCATTTCAGCCATGGGGCAGGTGTTTGATGACCCCAATCGAGGTGCAACAGCTGAAGCAGCCATGTTAACTTTGCGCCAAGGTAAGCGCTCAGTAGCCGAATATGCCTTGGATTTCAGGAGATGGGCCCTCGATACCACTTGGGACAGTTCCGCCAAAAAATCTATTTTTCGAAAAGGGTTGTCTCCACTGATTAAGGATGAACTTGCTCGTGCCGACCCTCCCACTGCGTTAGGTGACTTTATTAACTACTGCATCCGTATTGATGCTCGTCTGACTGAACGCAGGCAAGAGAGATGGTTCGAAAGTAATCGCACTAACCTTTTCCTACCTTCCTCCCCAGCTAAGGAACCTTTGAGTAGGATCACACGGGAACCTGAACCTGAACCCATGCAGGTGGACTCTTTACAAAGACGGGTTAGTGATGCACGCAAAGAACATCGTTTAAAGGAAAATCTATGTTTCTACTGTGGTAAGTCAGGGCACTTCATTATAAACTGCCCCAGCCGTTCTCGTAAGACTACTGCAGCAGTCATTCACTGTGAGTGTTGCGAGAGGAGATCTGTCAGGTCCGAGCCTCAGGCTCCAGAGAGATCTGCAGCAACAGATATTGATTTCTCTGACTTAAACTCCGTCACTTCTGAGGACGATCACTGTGTAAACGCTGCAATTTTTCAAGTTTCCTCAGCGGTGTCCCAGCTGAGTTGTAAGAAAAACAATTCTCATTGCTTCCTTTCCATCAAACTCTGGGTTGACTCAGTCTGGGTGTCTAGCTCTGCTATGATCGACTCAGGGGCAAGTGGAAATTTTATGGATATCTCCTTTGCTCTGAAACGGGGGATACGTTCAGTGAAGAAGACTACTCCAGTACAGATGGAGACTGTGGATGGCTCCCTGCTGACCTCTGGACCAGTGGATCAGGAAACGGAGCCTTTGAGGGTCCTTATGGGTAAAGATCATCAAGAGAAACTGTCCTTTATGCTTATCTCTTCTCCCCACTTTCCCATTATTCTAGGGTTCCATGGCTGCAGGCTCAGAACCCTACCATTAACTGGGAGACCAAGGAATTACACTTTCCAGAGAAACAGATGAGTCCAGAAGTTTCAGCTTGCTCTGTTCCTAAAGGAACCATGTCAGTCCCTGAACTACCAGCTGTATACCAGGACTATGTGGATTTATGTGACAAGAAGAACGCTGACCAGCTTCCCCCTCACCGTCCATATGATTGTCCAATTGAATTATTGCCTGGAGCAGAGATACCTTTTGGTAAGATCTACCCCCTGGCGGGGCCCGAGCTAAAGGCTTTAAAGGATTACATAGACGAAAATCTAGCCAAGGGCTTCATACGCCCCTCTTCATCTCCTGCAGGTGCACCCATCTTCTTTGTGAAGAAGAAAGATGGATCTCTGAGACCCTGCGTAGACTATAGGGAACTCAATAAGGTTACTATTAGAAACCGTTATCCATTGCCTTTAATCCCTGAGTTATTGGAGAGAGTGCGGCATGCCAAAATTTTCTCTAAACTGGATCTCCGTGGGGCCTATAACTTGGTCCGTATTAGACCTGGGATGAATGGAAGACTGCATTCAGGTCACGCTATGGACACTTTGAATATCTGGTTATGCCTTTTGGTCTGAGTACCGCCCCAGCCACTTTCCAACACTTGGTGTATGACATCTTCAGGGATCTCCTAGATACATTTGTGGTGATTTATCTGGATGATATTCTAATTTTTTCTAACTCCACAGAGGAACATCATGGACATGTGAGAATGGTCTTAGAACGTCTAAGACAAAACCATCTTTACATCAAACTTGAAAAGTGTGAATTCCATAGGACCGAAATTCAATTTCTGGGGTATGTACTGTCTACACAAGGGATTAGTATGGATGGAAGCAAGACCCAAGCCATCAAGGATTGGCCAATTCCTAGAAATGTGAAGGAGGTGCAGCGCTTCATCGGGTTTGCCAACTTCTATAGACGTTTCATTAGGAATTTCTCTGAGGTAGTGTCACCTATCACCCAACTTACCCGGAAAGAGTCTAGGTTCTCCTGGACCCCCCAAGCCCAGGAAGCATTTTCCCGTCTAAAGGATAAATTTACCACCGCACCTATCTTAGTACATCCCAACCCCGAACTTGCCTTCATAATAGAGATGGATGCTTCAGACTGTGCCGTTGGAGCTATACTCTCTCAGAGAACAGGTGAGAAGAATGTCTTGCATCCCTGTGCCTTCTTTTCCCAGCAGTTGTCTTCGGCTGAGAGGAACTACGATGTGGGCAATAGAGAGTTGTTGGCCATTATTGCCGCCTTCAAAGAATGGAGACACCTTCTTCAGGGAGCTGCACAGCAAATAGTCGTCCTGACAGACCATCGTAACCTTGAATTTATCAGGTCGGCTAAGTGCCTGACTCCTCGCCAGGCTCGCTGGAATCTTTTCCTAAACCAATTTAATTTTGTAATTTCTTATAGGCCAGGATCGCGCAATGGAAAGGCTGATGCACTCTCTAGGATTCATTCAGCAGAGACCCGTCCACTTACTCCTCCTAAGACTATTCTTCCTGACTCTAGATTCCTGGGAGTGATTCATAATCAAGACCTACTTAAGGACATCAAGGAAGCATACCATGCGGATTCCTTGTTGGCACAACCACCAAGGGACGTAAGTCTTGTCTTTAAAAATGGTGTGTGGATTCAGGGACAACGTCTGTATATACCTGAAACAGTCAGATTGAGAGTATTGCAACTCATCCACGATTCCAAGATAGCTGGGCATAGAGGAATTCTAAAGACACAGGAATTTCTTTCTCGTTTCTTTTGGTGGCCCACTTACAGGAAAGATGTTTTAAACTATGTCACTTCATGTGAAGTCTGTGCAAGATGCAAAACACCTCGCTCCTCACCAACTGGTCTGTTGCAACCCCTTCCCACCCTGTCCCGCCCGTGGGGATCCATTTCTATGGACTTTATTGTGGAGTTACCAACCTCTCAAGGGAAGAACACCATTCTAGTGGTGGTTGATCGTTTAACAAAGGCAGCTCATTTTATCTCTTGTGTCGGCTTACCCACTGCAAAACAGACATCAGATTTGATGATTAAGAATGTGTTTCGCTTACATGGAGTACCGGATGAGGTCATTTCGGATCGAGGGGGGCAATTCACTTCAAGGTTTTGGCAAAATTTCTGTGCCGCATTGGACATTAAAGTAAACCTTTCTTCTGCTTTTCATCCCCAGACTAATGGACAGACAGAACGAACCAATCAGACCCTGGAGCAGTATCTCCGCTGCTTTATCTGCCACCTACAGAATGATTGGGTGGATCTACTTCCACTGGCTGAGTTCTCTTATAACAACTCTCAGAGCGTCTCCACTAAGCAGTCTCCTTTTTACTCCAATTTAGGTTATCATCCTAACATTCTTCCTCGATTTCCCATAGAAACGCCCTTGCCAGCAGTGGCTGAAAGAATCACGTCTTTACAAAAGAATATGGATCTTCTAAAGGAAAATCTGGAATTGGCTCAGGAAAGGTACAAAAAAGCAGCAGATAAATTTCGTAAACCTGCACCAGCTTTCAAGGTAGGAGACTTGGTCTGGCTGTCAACCAGAAATCTTAAGTTAAGGATTCCATCGTCTAAGTTGGGACATAAGTACATTGGACCCTATAAAATCAGTAAAATTATAAGTGCCGTTGCTTGTCGTCTTTAACTGCCCAGAACTATGAGAATCCACCCTGTCTTTCATGTATCCCTACTAAAGGCTGCAACACCCAATACGTTTCTGGACGTTCTTCTCCTTGCCCTGACCCAGTGCTAGTCGATGGTCAGGAAGAATTTGTGGTGGAAAGGATTCTAGATTCCAGGTTGTACAGAAATCAGTTACAATATTTGATTAAATGGCAGGGCTACCCAGTGGAGGACAACTGTTGTGAATGGGTTTGAGATGAGTTCTGAGCAGAGGCTCCCTCTGGTGGTTACAAGCGGTACTAGTGAGGATTGTGAGGACTGGGAATCAGGTGTTACTGATTGGTCTTATTTAAGGGAATCATTTTCCCATCAGGGTTGCCGGTGAGCAATTGTTCTGGTCTGAATCCTTCTTTCCAGTTTCCCTTGTAGCCTGCTGTGTCGTGTCTGCATCTCCTGCTATCAGATAAGACAATTTCTTATTTTGTGTTTTTGCTATATTGTTGCATTTGGTCCTGCACTTCTGTGGGGGCCTTCTGGGTCCCCTCCGGGGGCTTTTGCCCTCTCAGTTTAGTTCAGCCACTGTGTTTTGTACTTTTGCTTTTTCCAGTTTTTTCAGTGGCTGCTGTTTTTGTTACACCAGAGAGCTAATTTAGGTGGTAGAGGTCGTGTGATCTCAGGTGATTTTGAAATTAGTAGAGTTGGTGTTTTTCAGGGTTTTCTGAGATTGCAGTAAGTACCCTTCCTGTCCTTTTCTATTTAGATAGTTTTGGCCCCAGCGTTTGCTCATACTATTTTCTTTCTGTGTCAGTATTTCCTCTTGTCTAACTGCCATTACATGTTTGGGGGCTTTCTATTATCTTTGGGGTTCTGCTACGGGGCAGATAGCTTTCCTATTTCTATCTTTAGGTGTAGTTAGTTTCTCAGGCTGTGACGAGGCATCTAGGACCAACGTAGGAACGCTCCACGGCTGCCTCTAGTTGTGGTGGTTAGTCAGGGTACTGCAATCCCATAGATTCCAACTGCTCTGGTGTATTTCCTTTTTTACCTGCACTCCTCAGCTACCGTAACATAACAGACAACTCATGGGAACCAGTCAATAACGTTAATGCTCCTCGCTTGCTCCGCCAGTTTCATCAGAGGTACCCAGACAAGCCTGGTCTGAGGTCATCCGGAGGTTGTCCCTAAGGGGGGAGTAATGTAAGGTTCTTTGTACATTTTTCTTGAAACTCAGTTTTTCCGTCGGCCATTTTGCTTTCTGTCTTGCTGCAGCTATCTTGCCCTCAGTCAATATGGAGTTTCCAGCTTTCATGTTCCCGCCCTGATTCTCTCCCTCTTGCTTCTTAAGCAGCCTCAGCTGAGCAATCAGTGCTTCAGAATCAAGCCTGCAGTGAGCCTGTGACCTGACTCCTGGAAACCTTAGACTTTGTACTCCAGCTATTTCCTACTGAGGAACTTTGGAACACTTGTGGACTCTGGAAACCTGCTATTTGATAAATCCACGTTTGCATGGAATTACGGTAACAGAGAAGAGATCCTGAACCTGTTGTGGAGAGTTATTGCTGAGCTTAAGTTACTCTGGCCTGCTGTGTCTCCTGCTTCTGTACCTGCAAACTGTGTGACCCTTTTTGCCACTTGTATGAAGTAATACAAGTCCTTCTATATCAAACCTGTGTCTCATGTGTTTTCCTCGCACCCAAGCACAAGACGCTATATGAACTGTACACCATACATTACACACTGGCTTTGAACACCTACATTGCCAAACTGATCTCATTAGAGATGATACCCTTCCGTTTGGTTGAAAGCGCAGCGTTCCGAGAGCTCATGTCCTACGCTGTCCCACACTATGACCTACCCAGTAGGCACTTCTTTTCTAGAAAAGCCATCCCTGCCCTACACCTGCATGTGAAAGACCGCATTGTCCATGCACTCAAACAATCAGTGAGTGGAAAGGTAAACCTCACAACAGATGCATGGGCCAGTAGGCATGGCCAGGGCCGTTATGTGTGCATCACTGCGCACTGGGTTAATGTGGTGGATGCAGGGTCCACAGGGCACAGCGGCGGTGGGACAGTGCTGCCTAGCCCACAGTATAGGCAACAGTTGGCTGTAGGCGTTCGACCCTCCTCCTCCAGAAGCAAAACTCGTCGACAGAGCGCAGTTGCACGAGCAATCCATCCGCAGCTGCCAGTGTTGCACACGAGGTGTCCCACCATCGATCAGCTAGTGGTAAGCATCTGCAGGCTGTTTTAAAGATGATGTCTTTAGGCGACAACAGACACACCGCGGAGGTACTGGCTTACTACTTGCAGCTAGAAACTGAGTCATGGCTGGGCAGTCTACATCTTGAGCCAGGCAAGGTAGTCAGTGTTAACACCCGTAATTTTGTGGCAGCCATAGCCCTGGCAAAACTTAGACACATACCTTGCCTGGCTCACACCTTGACCTGGTGGAGCAGTGCTTCATAAATAATTATCCGGAGTTACCAGCCCTGCTCCATAAGGTGCGAAGACTGTGCTCGCACATCCGTCGCTCGCCCGTAGAATCCAGTCGTATGCAGAGGCTGCAGCGAACACTCAACCTCCCAAGCACCGCCTAATCATAGATGTTGCAACAAGGTGGAACGCCACCATGCACATGGTTCAGAGGCTGTGCGAACAGAGGCAGGCTGTAATGCATTTGTGGGAGGATCCATGGGAATGCAGTTTGAGGGCGGATATGGAGCTGTCGGATGTGCAGTGGTCAAAGCTGAAAGACCTCTGTAAAGTCCTTCAGTGTTTTGAGGAATGCAGGCGGCTGGTAAGCGCAGACGACGCCATCATAAGCATGAGCATTCCAATAATGCGTCTGCTCATGCAAACTTTGACACACATTAAGGATCAAGCGTCTGCAGTGGAGGAGGAGGAGGGAAGCCTTCATGACAGTCAGGCATTGTCTGCTCAGAGAATTGTCATGGACGAGGTGGAGGAAGAAGAGGAGGAGGAGGATGAGGATGAGGGGGATGATTATTTTGGGGAAGATGATGCTTGTTTAGGGGGCAAGAGAAAATGTTGGCTTGCCAAGGTCAGGTACAGGGTTTGTGCGTGAATGGAGGGATGTGGATTTGGCAGAAAGTGCTCCTCCATCCACCACTGGCAGTGCATCATTGACACCTGGAACATTGACCCACATGTGTGATGATGTCTTGCGGATCCTAAAAAGGGACCCTCGCATTGCCAAAATTATGAAGGATGACGACTACTGGTTGACAAGCATCCTCGATCCACACTATAAAGGCAAATTACAGAACATCATGCCACAGGAGAACCTAGAGCTAATATTGGCGAACAAACAAGCAACTCTGGTAAACCATTTGATAGAGGCATTCCCTGCACACAGCAGCGGTGCAGGTTCTACCACGAGCCGTACTGGGCCAAATGGAAGAGGTGTTTGTGGTGCACACAGCTGAAGTGGCGTTGGAGACAGGGGTTTCATGATCATGTTGTGGACTGATTTCTCGAGTACCACTCACACGTCTGGTAATACTGAATCGATTGCAACAGACAGAAGACAACAGTTGTCAACTATGGTTCAAAATTACCGCTCCTCCTCTATCGATGTTCTCCCTCACAGTTTATTCCCCTTTGACTACTGGGCCTGTAAACTGGACACCTGGCCTGAATTGGCACAATATGCCTTACAGGAGCTCGCTTGCCCTGCTGGTAGTGTGCTATCAGAAAGAGTCTTCAGTGCTGCTGGATCAATCGTGACAGAAAGAATAACCCAGCTGTCAACCCAAAATGTAGGTTATCTCACCTTCATTAAAATGAACCATGCCTGGGTTTCAAAGGATTTTGTACCACCTTCCCTGATGACACATAGGTTGCCAGCAAAATGGCACGCTTTGTCCTCCTCTTTCTCCAACTTCTCCAATTCCTCCATTTGCAGCTGCTGAACGTCCAGCCTACACCTCAAGATATGCCAGTTTTACACCTCCCTAACTGGACTGTACCCCCCCAGGGCCGGGGTCAGCACCTGGCGCACCCGGGCAAGTGCCGGTGCCCTGAGCAGGTGAGGGGAACCACTCGCCGTCAGAGACACCAGCGTACTATGAGGGGCCCTGTGCCAGTTCCCACCGCCCACAAGTGTGCCCCCCTGCTAGCTCAGGGTCCCAGCACTTACAATACTTACCTCTCCCTGCTCCACCGCTGTGACATCTTCCACGTTTCCTGACAGTGACATTCAGGTCAAGAGCGCGATGATGTCACGTCTGTGCGCCCTCTGCCTGAACAGTCACAGTGCAGAGAGCTGGAAGATGGCAACACTGAGGAGTCCAGAGTAGAGCAGTGCCCAGCGAGGAGAGGCATTTCATTTTTTTTAATGGATGGACCAATATATGGGGAGCATTATACACTGGAGCATCATATATGGGGCCCATCATATGCTAGAGCATCATATGGGGTTCATTATTTATGGGGAATCATATGGGATATGGAGCATCATATGGAGTACATATGGGGCCTATTCTGTATGGAGCATTATATGGAGCCTATTTTGTATGGAGCAATATATGGGCCTCATTATTCTGTAAAGAGCAATATATGGGGCTCATTATTCTGTATGGCGCACTATGTGGTGCCATAATACTGTATGGAGGACTATACTGTCAATTTTTTGAGCTATTGTAGAATTTAAAATAGATATCAGTCATGTAATGTAAGAAGTGAAGTATTTGACATTGTACTTTACCTATATTTCTCTGCCGTAACGGAGCATCATGAATTGTGGTATGTGTTAAAAGGACCCACTGAGACTCTTTGGCCCGGAGCCCACGAAATCCTGGAGCGAGCACTGCCACCCCACAACTTTAGCTAAATAACCCCCAGTTTTCAATGTGTTTACTATTATTTTAAAGTAAATTAAGGTTGACAAGCTTAAGTAACAAAAATTGATGTAGTTGGCATTGAAATGGGCACTGTAGTTGTGTTTACTGTCCTCCACTCCCTGCCGACTTTTATTCCCCATTGACTTGCATTGGGGTCGGATTTTCGACTCCGACCTGACCATTTCCGTTAGTCTGCCGACTTTGTTCGACTCGACTTTTGAGAAAGTCGGGTTTCACGAAACCCGACTCAACCCGAAAAAAGGCAAAGTCGCTCATCTCTACTGTTTATGTCTTTGTCAGTGGGCAAACTTACAAAATCAGCAAGGGATCAAATAATTATTTCCTTCACTGTATATTGGCCTTGCAGTTAGAGAGATAAATTAAGCAAATTTAAACTCGACATAGGATAACACTGCCTGATAGACAGGTGTTTGAATCTGAATCAGTGTGGCTAAAGTGCTTGATGCAAGAATATCGAACGAAGATAAATTGGGAGTCCTCAGATGTAAGGATTCTGCCTTAGTGTTATTTCTGTGGGGAATCTTTGGTTGTCATTATACCAATAATGTGGGCTCTGGGTGTGACTGCTATGGGAGGAGGGGGTTCTCTGGTTGTGGCTTGCGACACTCTTTCAGCTGAATGTGACTCTCAAGGCAAGAAATGTGAAGAAATGCTGTTTTAATGTATAAATCTTGTGACACGCTCCCTTTAAATGCCAGATGTAGACTATGATGTGATGCTGGATGTATACAGTGGCATGCAAAAGTTTGGGCACCCTGGTCAAAATTGCTGTTATTATGAACAGTTAAGCAAATTGAAGCTGAAGTGATCTACTAGTACAGGAAAATTTGCCCTTTTCCCATGGACTTGTTACTGTGCTGGAGCATTGTGCTGGTGCTTATTCTAAAAAAAAACCTGGATTTTTTATTTTGATGCAGAACTGGCACAGTAAAAGTGGCATATAATATTTGTCGGTTGAAAAAACTTGGCAGGAATACTAGCAGAGGAAAATTTGCCTACCTCATATGGACTTGTTACACTGCAGTTTCAATATAGCGATGCTATTGAGATCCAGCTAAGTCAGCTGTATGCTTTTGATGCACAACTGGTGCACTATATTTTACTGCTGAAAAAACTTTGCAGTAGTACTATAGCTGAAAAATTTGCACACTTCAGATGGACTGGTTACATGGCATGAGCAATGTACCGATGCTATTGAGATCCAACCAAGTCTGGCTGTATGCTTTTGACGCACAGCTACCACAGTAATAACTGTGTGTAATATATCCCTGCTCAGAAAAAATTGCATGATTAAGAGCAAAATAATATTATAAGTTCTGAGAAAGATTTTTGATATGAGTTGCAGGAGAAAAGAAGTGCAATTAGCCCTATCCTGTCCTACAGTATCCCTTCAGCACAATCTCACCCTAAGGCCTCATACTCACTGGCTGGAAAAAAATCGGTCCGTTTTCTGCAGGAAAAAAACGGTACATTTGTTGTAAAAAGGCATGCGATTTTGATGCGATTTTAAATCGCAACATGCGTTTTCTGTCAGTTTTCCATCAGTTTTCCATCTGTATGCAATGCGATTTTAACATGAAGCTTTACATAGAGCAGTTATCTCTATGTAAAAAGTCATGTAAAAATCACATTGTAACAAAAAAATGTACACAAAAAGCAAATAATTATATATATATTATATATATACATCTAATATATATATATATATAATATATATATATATAGGTCATACACTTCTACATAGTATAATAGCCGCTAATTCATCCCTGGCATTACTGTAAAATCACACTGACAGCTTTAATAAAGAATAGAAAGAATAGATATACACACATAGAATACATATATATATATATATATATATATATTATATGTAATTGTGACATATATATATACATGTATTTATAGTTCCTAGACTTCTACATACTGTAATAGCCGCTAATTCAATTGCCGGCTTTTGTGAAATCACAGAAGCCGACATGAAATGATACATTGTTTCCACACAGTTAACCATGTCATTTCCTGTATTTTGATATATGGTTTGAACTTACAATTACATGAGTGTATTTGTACAAAATTTCAGACATGTAGGGGTTAATTAAAGGTGTAAATTCGTTGAAAAAAAATGCGTGGGCTCCCGCTGTATTTTCTCCACCAGACAGACAAAGCAAGCGAGTGGGGCAGATAATAATAGCCTAGGGAGGGTACATTTTTTTTGTGCCCCCCCTGGCTACTAACATCTGCCCCCAGACACCCCAGAAAGGGCAAATCTATAATTAGATTCGCCCTTTCTGGCACTTTGCCCGTCTATTCCCATTGCCCTGTAGCGGTGGCGAATGGGTTAATAAGGGGTTAATGTCACCTTGCTATTGAAAGGTGACCTTAAGCCATGTTAATAATTGAGAGCTGTCAATTAGACAACTATCAATTATTAATCCTATTGAAGTAAATAAAAAAACACAAACACACTTTAAGAATAAATAATTTTAATGAAATCAAAACACATATTTTTGACCATCTTTTATTTAACTCTTAATCCGTTCGAAGCCCTTGTTCTTCTAAAATAAATATAAAATAATAAAACAACATTATTCTTACCTATCTGGTGATCTGTCACGTCCCACGATGTAATCCTTCACAAAGGGTTAACTAGCAATCAGATAAGCAGTGCAAGTAATGCTGCGTGCTCAGCTGATAGCTCCTGAATAAATGAGCTTATCTCCTGCCGACAGGAGAGGATGTGATTAATGAATGAAGCTTAATTGATTGTATCCCACTTTCACGTTAGGTCAGGTCACTGAAGTGAAAGTGGCAATAAATCAATTAAGCTCCATTCATGAATCTATTCCTCTCCTTTCGCTGGAAGAGGAAGTTATTCATTCATGGGAATACAGCTCGGAGACAGCATTATTAGCTCTCTGCAAGCTGTAACCTGTTAACCCTTTCTGATGGATTACACCGTGGGACCTGACTGTACATCGGATTGGTAAGAATAATTTTGCTTTTTTATTTTATTTTTATTACAGGAAATGGTTTTAGCAGGATAATAAAATATGGTCAAAAACTGTGTGATTATTTCATTAAACTTATTTTTTATTAAACTGTGTGTGTTTGATTTTTCTATCATACAATAGGATTAATAATTGATAGTTGTCTAATTGACAGCTCTCAATTATTAACATGGCTTAAGGTCACCTTTCAATAGCAAGGTGACATTAACCCCTTATTAACCCATTCGCCACAGCTACAGGGCAATGGGAATAGACGGGCAAAGTGCCAGAAAGGGCGAATCTAATTATAGATTTGCCCTTTCTGGGGTGTCTGGGGGCAGATGTTAGTAGCCAGGGGGGCAAAAAAAAAATGTACCCTCCCTAGGCTATTATTATCTGCCCCCACTCACTTGCTTTGTCTGTCTGGTGGAGAAAATACAGCGGGAGCCCACGCATTTTTTTTCAACGAATTTACACCTTTAATTAACCCCTACATGTCTGAAATTTTGTACAAATACACTCATGTAATTGTAAGTTCAAACCATATATCAAAATACAGGAAATGACATGGTTAACTGTGTGGAAACAATGTATCATTTCATGTCGGCTTCTGTGATTTCACAAAAGCCAGCAATTGAAATTAGCGGCTATTACAGTATGTAGAAGTGTAAGAACTATAAATATATATATATGTATGTGTTACAATGACATGTATATATATATATATATATATATATAATATATATATGTATTCTATGTGTATGTATCTACTGTTTTGTGAGCTGTCAGTGTGATTTTACAGTAGCCGGGGATGAATTACCGGCTTTTCAAAGGAGACTGGTGCATATAAATCGGACAGCACGTGCATGGTGCGAGTGCTGTTCGTTTTTTAATCGCACCCATTGACTTGCATTGGCGATTTTCATCCCAAAATCGCATCAAATCGCAGCATGCTGCGATTTTTTTTCTCACAACAATATCTGATGAGAAAAAAATCGCAAATGAGAATTCACCCATTGACTAACATTGGTCAGATTTGCATCCGATTTTTTTTCCTCTGATTATCATCCATTTTCGGCGCAAATGAGTATGAGGCCTAAGTGCTGCTAACAGCAGTATGAATATTGATTATAATTAGCCCTAAGAAATGCTATTGTTGTAGTTGAAAGAAACATAAATGTGGTTGAATTGCTGCCTATACACAGCTACAATTCTGTCCCTCTTTTTGCAGCACCTCTCTCTGCTCTGCCTGTTTCCGGATTACAATGTGATGAACATTATGTCACGGGTCTTACATAGACCCAATGATGCTATGCGGCCAGCCAATCACAGTAATGCCCCAAGCAAGATAGCTACAGCATTACAGTGATTGGCAGGCAATCCCCGCATTTTTTTGGCTGTCTAAAAAGCACCAAACATGTGGGACGGGGACTCGAGCATCCACTTAAGCATTAAGAAAATACTAATACTCGCCGAGTAAAGAGCACCACGAACACACTGATGCTCGAGCGAGTAACAGGTAGTGACGAGCATGCTCGCTCATAACTAGTCTCAACTGGAAAAAAATGTAGATGACTCCAATTTTTTGTTAATGGCATTGCAACAATGCAAAAGTAGAATGTGAGGCACAAGATAAGACATTTTTTAACAAATAAGTTTTTAAAAAACATTGAATTAGTCCCGTAATTTTTTTCTAGCCCTCTGAGGTTCATAGGCACTTCAATAAAACAAACAATTTGCCAATGATATGACAAAAGGAAACATGTATGTTTACATAGACAAACCAGGGCAAAATATGTCAGCATTCGTTTAGTATTCCAAGACTTCAGTTACAAACATATGTAAAATATGGCACTTTTAAAATGTCATTCTCCATTACATCATTATTTAGTGGCAGATAGAATGTATTTGTAAGCCATTGGGAAAGAGACAAATGTTTCAAAATCTGTTTTATGTAGAATCTCCTGTTTTCCCATACAAAAACTAACTTACAATAAAAATGATAATTGACTTTCAGCTACTATTGCAGCTAACAAAAGAACAACCTTTGAGTATAACCCAATGGGGCACCAAATATTGTGCTAGCTGTCCAATGAACACAATAAAGAAATTAATTCATATATCTCTCACAACACAGCTAACCCTATTGAATTAACAGAAATGCAAATATATTACTTTCAAAAGATTGTCATGGCTACATAATCTGTGAGAAATGGAAATGCTTAGCTAGAGTTAAGGCCCCGTTACACATAGCGAGATCGCTAGCGAGATCGCTGAAACGTCACCGATTTTGTGACGTAGCAGCGACTTAGCCAGCGATCTCTCTTAGTGTGACACTCAGCGACGATCAGCCCCCTGCTGAGTGTCGCTGATCGTCGCTGAATGTCCTGGACCATTTTTTGATCTCTGGTCTCATGCTGGGCAGCACGCATCGCTGCGTGTGACAGGAGGGAGGCAAGCGATAAGCAAGTTGGAGCTGGTAACCAAGGTAAACATTGGGTTTCCAGGCGCCGGGCGGCGCCTGGAAACCTGATGTGTACGTTAGATACCAGCGGCTTGTGCAGGGGAGCTGGTAACCAAGGTACACAGCGGGTTACTAAGCACTGAGCGGCGCCTGGAAACCCGATGTGTACCTTGGTTACCAGCTCCCTGCAAAAGTGCGCTGGTATCTAAGGTACACTTGCGGGTAACTAAGCGACGTGCGTCACTTGTTGCCCGCATAGTTGCTGTC
Source organism: Oophaga sylvatica (assembly GCA_033576555.1). NCBI lineage: Eukaryota > Metazoa > Chordata > Amphibia > Anura > Dendrobatidae > Oophaga > Oophaga sylvatica. The sequence continues at coordinate 191,720,537 of JARQOD010000006.1, read as the reverse complement.
CTGATCGCTGCCTGAGCTGCCTGTTAGGCAGCTCAGCAGCGATCATGTAGCGACATACCAGCGATCCTGACAAGTGCATATCGTTATCGGGATCGCTGGTGTGTCGCTATGTGTAACGGGACCCTTACCCTTAAAATAATATGTGTTTGAACTTATTTAATTACTTGTAGTAACTTGTAGCAAATAAACATTTATTAAAACTAAAGTATAAATAAACTTGCATATTATACATGAAAACATTGTATGTCCCTTTGAAAAATTACTTTTCTAACCTCTCAGTTTCCAATAGCAAGAAGTCATTGGCTATACACTAGGAGACATTTTGGCCATAGGTGATTTTTCATGCTCAGCATATTTGCTGTTTCATGTATGTACCATATATACTAGCGTATAAGCCGAGATTTTCAGCCCATTTTTTAAGGCTGAAAGTCCCCCTCTCAGGCTTATACGCGAGTCATATACCGGGGGTTGGCGTGGGAGGGGCAGCGGGGGTGTCAGATCATACTTACCACTCCTGGCCGGTCTCTGCAGCTTTCCTGCTTCTCCCACGATCTCAGGCTCCTTCCTGCAGTGGTCACATGGTACTGCTCATTAAAGTCATGAATATGCACACGGTACCACGTGACCGCTGTAGGAAGGAAGAGCTGCGGAGACCACGGGGGGGTGAGTATAAGCGATATTCACCTGTACCCGGTCCACTGCTGTGTGCTGCTCTGAACGCCTCGTCCTCTGGCTATGATGTTCAGGCAGAGGGCGCGATGATGTAGTTAGTGAATATGGGGCATAATCTATGGAGTATATGTCACCTATACTATGGGGAATAATCTATGGGGCATAATCTGTGGAGCATATGGGGCATAATCTATGGATCATTTTATTGGGGCATAATCTATGGAGCACCATATGTGGGCATAATCTATGGAGCACCATATGGGGGCATAATCTATGGAGCATTTTATGGGGCCATTATTAACCTTTATGGAACTTTATATGGGGAGTATTTTGTATGGATTATTTTATGGGGCCCATCATGAACTGTATAGAGCATTATATGGGGCTCCTGATTCAATCTGGATATTCAAAAACATTTAACCTACTGATGTCTTAATTAATTTTACTTTTATTGGTATCTATTTTTATTTTTGTAATTTACCAGTAGCTGCTGCATTTTCCACCTTAGGCTTATACGCGAGTCAATACATTTTCCCAGTTCTTTGTGGCAAAATTAGGGGGGTCGGCTTATACACGGGTCGGCTTATACATGAGTATATACGGTAATCATTTTCATATATCTTAATGGGGTTATTTTAGCAACCAGCAGTTGCATTTTGCAAGTCCCATTAATATGATAGGGACTGTCACAGAAATGTCTGTAACCTTTTTGTAACATGTGAATATACTGTAATTATATTATAACTACATGTGCTCACCCACCTATCCACTCTCTCTTTCCCCATGTGCTGACTTCTCCCATCTGTGCTCTCTTCTTTGACCTGTCTACCCCATGTGCTATCCCCTTGTCTGCGGTCTCTCCTTCCTGTGCTGTGTTCTCCCCTCATGTGCTGTCCCGTTTGAGCTGTCTCCCCTGTGCTCTGTTTCTCTCACCCCTGTGCGCTTTCTCTCTCCCCATCTGCAGTGTGTGTGTGGTGCATACGGCGTATACAGTGTGTGTGTATGTGGTGCATATGGTGTATACATTGCGTGTGTGTGTGCGGTGCATAAGGTGTATACAGTGTGCGCATGTGTGTTTGGTACGTACGGCGTATACAGTGTGGGTGTGCGTGTGTGCGGTGCATACGGCGTATACAGTGTGTGTGTGTGTGTGTGTGGTGCAACGGTGTTCCGCTGGTGGTACCACGCAGGAGGCTGGTACCACAGCAGTTTCCGTATTGAGATACCCATCACTTGGGTTCCTAATATGGCGGTGGTGAACTTCCGCCGCTTGGAATTCTGGGATCCGGACACATGAGAGAATGAGAGAATCATTGGATGCTATATGCTAGTGTGAGGGAACCCTAATAGTGATGAATAGTGTTGAGCGATACTTCCCGATATCAAGAAGTATGGGATCGGATTGGATTGGACCGATACCCAAAAAGTATCGGGTATCGCTGATTCCGATACCGGAAACCCAATGCAAGTCAATGGGACAGAAATATCTTAATTAAAAAAAACCCTTTCTTTCCTTGTAAACATTAGATATCCACACATAGAATATATATATATATAATATATATATATATATATATGTATATATATACCTGTCATTGTGACATTTATATATATACATATATTTATAGTTCATACACTTCTACACTGATTCAATTGCAGTGCAATGCAGGTTTTTGTGAAATTACAGAACCACCCGACATGAAATGACACATGGTTTACATAGAGTTAACCATGTCATTTCATGTAGTTTGATATATGGTTTTCACTAACAATTACATGAGTGTATGTGTGCAAAATTTCACACATGTAGGGCTTAATTAAAGGTGTAAATTCGTTGTAAAAAAAAAAACGCATTTTTTTCTACGAATTTACCATGCTGCAGCAGCCCCATAATTGTCGCATCCAAAGATGCGCCAATTGTGGCACTTTACCCGGCTCTTCCCACTTGCCCTGTAGCGGTGGCAAGTGGGGTAATAAGGGGTTCAATGTCACCTTTGATTGAACGGTGACAAGAAGCCCGGTTAATAATGCAGAGGCGTCAATAAGACACCGATCCATTATTAATCATAAAGTTTGTAAATTTTTAAAAAAATACACAGCCAGAAAAAAGTCTTTTAATGAAATAAAACACAACACAGTTTTCATTCTTTTTATTGTACACTCATCCTGCGACGCCATCGATCTCCTGTAAAAAAACAAAAATAACAAACCAACACAAATACTCCCTGTCCGACGCAGTCCAAAATCACGAGTGTCCCACGACAAGTCCACCTCTGCTACATCTGGATGCCAGGCTGAGCCTGACATCCAGACACAGCAGAGCTGCTTACCATAGGAGATTCCCCGGCGGTGACATAATCCGGACTGCTTTACGGCCAGCTGTCGCGAGAGTACAGCTGGCGAGATTACCCAGTACCCGGCAGCATGTGCAGTTATCGCGAGAAGCTGCACGTGACCGCCAGGGAGAGGGTAATGGCCAGCCATCCAGGATGTGACCACTGGGGATCTTCCTCCAGGTAAGTGCTGAGTCCTGATTCCTGACAGACCCGACCGACACTGACAGTGACACTTTCGGGAAGTTCCTGTGTCACGTACTTCCTTCTGTGACACAAGAACTCCCCATAGACTTTACAGGAAAATTCCGATTCCGGTATCCAATATGCAAAAAATATCGGAACTCAGAATCGGAATTCCGATACAGCGAATATCGGCCGATACCAGATATTTGCGGTATCGGAATGCTCAATACTAGTGATGAATGAAAGGTGAAAAACAATGTTTCTGCTAATTCAAGTCTAAAAGGTCGATTCATCAAAGCTTTTATGTCAGAAAAATGGCGTAAAAGCTTTGATTAGTAAATTAGATTTTTGAGCAATGGAGAGCTGAGAAAAAATTTGGTGAGTTTAGCCGTTTTCAGCCAAGTTTCAAACAGCTCTGCCAAAATGAGCAGAGTTGTGGAGGAGTCGGTGTATGGTTACACCCATCCATCAGATTCATTAAATGTACTGATGCCATAAATTATTTTATGGTCCCAAATTCATTAGGTGGCATGTATCTCTTCATGAATTTCATGTATTCTACTCCAGCAAGACAAAAACACTCATTATTTTCAATGTGATCTGGTGAGACTTAATGTGTCTTATACTGAGAATTCCTCATTTCCATCACTTCATTGCAGTGCCAAGAAAGGAGGATAGCTGCAGTTGCAGTGTGGGGGTCATTGTGGGAGCAGCATTTGTTACATAAAACATTCTGGATCTACTACATGTATCAGGTGATAAGGAGATTTATGGTAAACCTTGTGACAGGGTCACTGGCACTGTGTGTGAGGGGAGATATGTTTCACGAAGATTTCTTTCTTCTGTGTTCTAAAAACCCATGTTTATATCTTGCATAATATGTGCTGAAGGGGTTAACCAGCGATAAGGGACTGGGTTTTTTGGTGAGTAAGTAAGAGATGGGCATGACACCTACTCACCATATCTCCGCCTCAAGGGAGTGGCTGGGTGTTAGGGGTGGCAGATCGCACTAAATAAAAAATAAAAATAAAGTGCAATCGCAACACGGGGTCCACCGTGCAGAGATGTAACCTGCTGCTTGTGTGAACAATGAGGAACGAAGCAGTGAGCATTCACCTTAATCAGACTGCATTAATTCCACACAGTATGAACAGAACACTTCACAGAGAGGTAGAGCTAAAGGGTTGAGCGCGCTCTGTAACTGAACTGTGTCAACGGCACACTAGAATGAAACAGATGCTAAGTCAAGAGAAATAACTCAAATGACGCTAGGTACAAAACCCTGTTGACTTCACAGAGGAGTACAGATATAGGTTGGGCTTGCCCTGTAACTGAACTGTGCTAACCAGACACATGGATGAGACAGATGCTAAGCCAAGCGGAATAAACCATAAGAAGCTCAGACTCAGAAGGTAGACAAATACACACACGTGCAGAGTGGTAGAGTTTTCACTCACACCCACCGTACATTAATGATACTAGTGTGCCTGCATCCGCCGCTGAGAGTCTTTTATATGCTAGGCTCCACCCAAAACACTCACGTCCAGACGGTCGAGGCATCGCCCGCGGGCCAATCCGGAGCTGACACATCATCAGAGCAGCTAATATCTGACCACCAATAAGAAGACACCACATCACGGACATGCTCAGTAAAGTGATCTCTGGACTTAGACTCCAGAGCGCAAGGCCGCATCCAGTACAACACTGGTTACCAAAGACTTGGCTGGAGAGCCAGCAGTAACCAAGCGTATACCATGAGCCTGAGCAAGATGCTGGGACCGACATCTGCGCTGAGCAGCAACTGCAGTGGCCGGACCCAAATAGGAGACCACAGTACCAGGTAATGCTTGGGATCTATCCCACGCAGCGGGAGCATCACGGTGCCTAACACTGGGGAGTTAAATGTTCAGATGCTGTTTTTCTCCTCTGTGTTGTATGTTTGGAGAGGAAGGTCTCCAGACAGTTGCTCCAGGTGGAGCTTAAGACTTGTGGTGTCCTCTGCGCGCATATTCCGCCAACACAAGGACTTTGCTATACTTTATCTTTTGTTTTACAGTTTTGCCAGAAAGGTTATGTTTATTTTGTTAAACACTGCCATGGTTTATATTGTGCTAAAATAAAGCAGCAGGTGACTTACACAAGAGGCGTTCCTGTGTTTACCTTTGCAAGCAGCCGATTGAGTCAACCCTAACAACCTTGATACCTTGATATAACTACTGGGGTCCCCCAGGGTTCAGTCCTTGACCTTATTCTCTTCTTTCTTTACACGGCAGCAATTGAACAGACCATTAGCAAAATTTCGCATCAGCACCGTCTTGCCTGATCTTCCTTACCCTGTTCTTACCCCGCTGTACTACAGAACACTAGTGACTGTCTGTCTACAGTTTCCAACATCATGTCCGCTCTCTATCCGAAGTTCAACCGTTTCAAAACTGACCTTCTTCTGCTCCCGCCGCTTACCTACCTCCCTAATTCTGACATCTCCCTGTCCATGTATGGCACCACAATAACGCAGGTGCACTGTCTGGGTGATATGTTTGACATCAATTTTTCCTTCACTCCTATCCTATCACTTACAATATTTTGCCCACTCCTGTCACGTGCACCTGAAGAACATCACTAGAATCCACCCCTTTCTCACCATGGAAACAACAAAAACTCTCACTGTTGCCTGATCCACTCCCACCTTGGCTACTGTAATTCTCTATTGACCTTCCTCACACTCGACTTTCTCCTCTCCAGTCCATCCTTAATGCAGCAACCAGGGTCATCTATCTGATTGTCATTGGACATTTCTGCTCTATGCCAGTCATTGCACTGGCTGCCCATACATTATAGGATCCAATTTAAATTGCTTGTTCTCACCCACAAAGCTCTCCACAGTGCAGCACCCCCTACATCTCCTCCTTATTTCTGCTAATCAGCCTCAGGGCAGAGACAGATTGCCATATTTCTCATGTGAGAATTGCATGATAAAACTCGTATTTGCTGTCGGCTCTCCTTACCTGAGCTTGACAGCTGCATAGAAATACATCATACTGTCTTGCTCAGGTCAGGAGAGTGTCAGACCAGTACGTGCAGTGCGATGCGATTCTCGCACGAGAACTATGGCCTTCTGTCTCTGCCCTAACTGCTTTCTATGCACCACAAGTGACTTTATACTAACATCCACACTAATCCGTACCTCCCACTACCGGGTCCAAGACTTCTCCCGAGTTGTACCAATTCTTTGGAATTCTCTACCCCAAGAAATTAGGACTAACCAAAACTTACACAGCTTTAGGCGTGCCCTAAAAACACATCTGTTTAGGGCAGCCTTCACATTCCCTAATCAAACTCATTTATTCACTATTTCTCTCAACATATTTCTCCATTAAACTCTACCGCACATAAAAGTACTACAAATATCGGCTGGTAACAAGATCATGCAGCCTTTATCTATCCTCCATTCCCTCAAGATGGCTGGACCATTATTGGAAATAATCCCCTGTACTTTTTGTCACTCCCACCTCATTGTAGATTGTAAGCTCTTATGAGCAGGATCATTGTTATGTTTGCTTTAATTATTGTATTATCTTTAACTATGTTAACTGTTGTATATAAACCTCTGAATTGTAAAGCGCTGCGGAATATGTTGTCGCTATATAAAAAAGATTATTATTATATGTATAAAATACGTATAAGATGTATAAATGTATAAAAATATGAAAAAATACATATTTAAATCTGTATGTCTGTCAAAACTTGCCCAATCCCTTAATTTACAGTTTTCTGCCTACACTGTGCATAAGTAGAAATCTGCAAATCAATGGTGGAGGTTATGGATAGCAAACATTCATGGAATACATAGGAGGAACTTAACACTGAGAAAAAACAGTATTTTATTAAAGCAACAGAAAGAAACCAAGTGTAACATAACTGGAACAAATGTTGTTAGACATTGAGATAGCGTAGCTTGTCAGTAGTGATGAATGAATCTTTTGAAATCCGAATTCACCAGCTTTGTTGAATTTGATTGAGAGAGGACCTCACTGATCATAAGAGCTAACACTCTACAGTAGATAAATGACCCTGATGACCGTAAGAGCTTAAATAATACAGAAAAGATAAACTTAGTCTGGAGAAGGAAAATGACTCCGTCATTCAAACTATAATCAACGGGAAACCACTGAATGGCAATGGCCCAGGTACTGACCACTCCTGATCAAAGTATGATAATACACCAAATGTCATAGCTTCAGAGCACTATGGGGAAGACTGCACTGCAGAAAAAAAACATTAGTCCAATATCTGAAGCTTTAGCAGTGTGAGAAATGGTGCCATGCACATTTTTTTCTCTTTTTTGCAAATGAGGGAAACAGTGAACTTCAAGAAATTCGACTCAAACTCAATCCTCAATGGATTCAGACTCTCGTCTCTAGTTTTCAGTACCTGGGTAAAGGCAAGAATTTTGCATCCCTTAATCCATTGACCATTATCACTCACTGAACCTCTTCCATGACACCAAAATTGACACCCAATTCCTCCCAAGTACATGTAGTGTATTTTAAGAAAACAGAGATGTAATTATAGCTTGCTCTTTCATCTTGAGTTTTTTTTTAATTAAATTTGACAGAAAATATTAAAATTAAAAAGTTATACATTACTCTTTCTTTATTACCATATATACTCGTGTATAAGCCGAGTTTTTCAGCCCCTTTTTTGGGCTGAAAAATACCCTCTCGGCTTATACACGAGTCATACACCGGAATGCCGATGGGGGAGGAGGAGAGGTGAGCAGGAGACATCATAATCACCCTCCGAGCGTCTGCATATCAGGCTCTGCTACATCTCAGTTCCTGTATCTCTCTTTCTATCTTCTTTTCCTGTGCAGTCACATGGTACCACTCATTAAAGTATTGAATATGGACGTTTCTCCACTCCCATAGGGGTGGAGAGCATATTCATTACTTTAATGAGCAGTACCATGTAACCACACAGGAAGAAGACAGGAAGCGAGATGCCAGGACTGAGATGTAGCAGAGCCTGATATGCAGATGCCTGGATGGTGAGTAGCACTTGGGGAGGATGAGCCATGCCATGTTCACCTGTCCCCATTCCACCACTGCTCTCAGTCTCTTGAGTCCTCAGGTTGTGATGTTCAGGTCAGAGGGCGCGATGATGTGATTAGTGGATGCCCACTGCCTGAACAGTCACTGCAGAGAGTCGGGGACGCTGAGTAGCAGCGAGTAGCAACGAGAGGTGAGTATGTCATTTTTTTTTAAATCACAGCAGCAGCATTATATGGGGCATATATTAATATGGAGCGTGTTATAGTGCCACCATTAACCTTTGTGCAGCATTATATGGGGCATATATTAATATGGAGCATGTTATGGGGCTACCATTAACCTTTGTGCAGCATATAAAGGGGCATATATTAATATGGAGCATGTTATTGGGCCACCATTAACCTTTGTGCAGCATTATATGGACCATATATTAATATGGAGCATGTTATGGGGCCACCAATAACCTTTCTACAGCATTATATGGGGCGTATTTTAATATGGAGCATGTTAAGGGGCCACCATTTTACTTTTATTAGTATCTATTTTATTTTTGAAATTTACCAGTAGCTGCTGCATTTCTCCCCCTCGGCTTATACTCAAGTCAATAAGTTTTCCCAGTTTTTTTGTGGCAAAATTAGGGCCTCTGCTTATACTTGGGTCAGCTTATATTCGAGTATATACGGTACATTTTTAAATATAACTATTTTAATTACCCAAGCCCTAAACCTAACCCTATTCATAATTCTAGTATTATCTCTAGCACTATGTCTATGCTTAGCCTAGAACTATCCCTAGCTCAAGCTTGAGAAAGGCAGAGAAATCTGCTGAAACATTGCTGCTAATGGATCAGTAAACCCATGGTTTTTCACTTTAATTTTTGGAGTGCTTCTTGTTTTTTTCTTATTTTCTATTTTGGAGGTTGGGACATCACCTTAAGGCCGGCGTCACACTAGCGAGTTTGATGCGAGTTAGTCGCACGACTTACTCGCATCAACACCAGGCACGGCCGCCCGCTCTCGGACCAGAGTGCGTGGCTGCATGTATTTCTATGCCGCCGCGCACTCTGGTCCGAGAGCGGGCGGCCATGCCTGGTGTTGATGCGAGTAAGTCGTGCGACTAACTCGCATCAAACTCGCTAGTGTGATGCCGGCCTAACAGGTTTTATTGCACCCGGCTTCTTTTGATAGTGCTGCCAAATTTTCTTAATTATTATAGCTCTTACCTTAATATTATCCTACCATAGACCTAATCCTAACC
>JARQOD010000006.1:191646374-191710938 GCA_033576555.1 Oophaga sylvatica | reverse complement strand
TTTCAACACCCAAAATTTTTAAAAATCACAATATGTCCCTTGTATATTACCCAACAAACTCATTGCATTTTTTTCAACTTGTTGCGGGGCATGGTTTTTTAAAATTAAAAGACAAAACTTCATCAAGTATAAACTGCTATTTCTTTTGCTTTATTTAAATTAAGGGCCCTTTTTTGTTGGTTTATTTTTTAGCTTTTTTCCGGGGGGACCCTAGCAGCACGCATTTGAATTTTTAATTTTGGAAATTTTCAACATTTTTTTGGGGAAATTGTGAGGTCAACTTGAGTAAAAATCGGTCCGACCCCCATCAACGGTAGCCTCCCCCGCAAGTGGAAGGGGGGCTACGTACCCCCGGGGCATTTCGGGAGACCCCCTTTTTTCCCCACACTGCTTTGGCCCCGGGGGGGAAGAAACATCCGTTGCGAAAGCCCCCAAAGGGGGGTCCCAATATTAAATTTTAATCAAAAATTTTTTTTTCTGTAGTTTTTTTTGGGGCCCGGGACAGGTACTGGTTTAATAATTTAAAAATTGGGGCCATGGAAGAATTTGGAGACTCAAGGGGTCAAAAATTTCTTCCATTATGGCGCGGTTTGCGCAAAAAAGGTTGAATACCCCCCCCCCACGAAACCCCAGGGAGTAAATTAAAGCATTGTTTTAAGTGAGGTTTTGCAATGGGGGCTTTTTCAGTTATCCGAAACGTCGGGGGCCCCCTATCCACGGAGCCCCCAAAAAAACCCCAAGGGGCCACAAACATTTAATTATCGTTGCCCCGTGCACACTTTTTGTTGAGTGGCGTTTGGAAAACTGTTGCCAAAGGGGGTTTTTCCCCCGCCCGAAATTCAACTTGGTGAAGGCAAGTTAATTTTTTTAAATAAAAGCTGTGTTGTTCTGAAAAATTTCATAGCCCCCTTTTTGTTTCCCCCAAAATCCAATGGTGATAAAAAATTGCGTAAAAGTACTGATGGGCCCCCAAAAGGGACACGGCCTTTTCTCAACGTCGTCACCCTCTGAGCTAAAATGCGTGATGTTTTAAAACCCTTATTTTGTTCCCCCGAGGGATATCCCCCTGGCAAGGGAAGTTGATTATTAGTTTTTTTGGCTTTTTAAAAAAAATTTCCAAAATATTTTTTTGCCCCCCTTTTAAATGTTAAGTGTTTTGAAAAAACCCTTTTAATTATTTTTTAAAAAAAAAAACATAATTTAAAAACCCCCTCAGACCCCATTTTGTTTGAATTTTTTAAAACCCCAAATTTTTTGTTAAAAACAAAAACTTTACCCCCTATTAACATCATAGGGGATTTAAAAGGCCCAAATAGTCGGGCCCCAAAATAAAGATCATTTTCCAAGGGGAAAAAAGTAATTCAAAAAAAAAAATAAAAAAAGCAAAAAAAATCAAGATTATAAAAAAATAAAAAAAAGGGCCCCCCAAAAAGAAAAATTTTAGGTTGTGGAAAGGGGGGGGTCGTGGGGATGGGGGCGGTCACCGGGTGCAAACTAGGTCTAGATTGTTGAAAACCCCGACTATCACCCGGGGGTTTTTGGAGATGGCCGGGGATTTTTTGGCCCCCGGGGGTTTTTATCCTTTTGTTTGATGAAAAAATAGTGGGTTTAGCATAGGGGTGCATTAACCCCTTGGGTAAGGGAATTCCCCCTTTATTCTCCCCCCCCAAAATGGCCATGTAAGCAACAAGTGGGACCAAGCCTCCAACTTTGGGGATTTTTGGTGGCCATTTTGGCAGGAAACTATAGTCAACTGGTCCAGAGAAAAGGGGGTTTTTGGGTTTGGGTGCCTTCTGGGGGGGGGGGGGGCCCCCGAACTCCCCTGACGCTCCCCCGGGAAATTTTTTAGCGGCAAAGGGGTTTTTTCCCCACATTTCCCCCTTTTTCCCAAAAAAAAAAAAAGAGTTGGATTTTTTGGGGGGGACATGCGTCGGGGGGAATTTGTATTGCCCCCCGGGGGCCCCAAAACCCCACAAACGCGCCAGGGTGCAAGTATTTTGCCAAGGGAAAAGGGGTTTCCCCATCGTCTGGGCAGCCCTGGACAAATAGTCCAACACCCTGTATCAACTTTTCCCCCTTGGGTCCCCGAGGGGGAAAAAAAAACCTTCTGCGGGGGCCCACGAGGGGATAGGGGAGAAGGCAAGGGAAACATCTTAGAGGCAAATTGATTTGTGCTGGGGGCCCCCTTTTACACCCCGGGGGGTTTTCCCCCCGTGGATGCTGATGCTGCTGCGATGCGGCTGTGCGTCGATGGGGGTGGTGGTGGGGTTGTTTGGGGGTTTTTGGGGGGCCGAAGAGGGGCCGCCATTTTTCCCTTCCCCAAAAAGGGGGGCAGTTCACCTGGGGGCCCTGAAGCATCTCTCTTTCTTTTGGTTTGACCCCCTTTCTGTTTGATAGAAAACATTTAACTTTAAACAAAAAATTATTTTTTTTTTCCCCCTTTTCAGCATGTGTAAAAGGTGTACCTTCAGCTTTCACACGCTCTAAGATCCTGCCGGTGCCAAAAAATTCAACGGTCTATAAAAAATTTTTTTTTATTTCTTTTTGGGGGGTGCAAACACCACTCCAGCCTAATTGCGCCGCCCCACCGGGGGTGGTCCCCGGAATCCGCCATCGTTTAGTGACATCATTTCCCTGAAAATTTAACGAGAATAAAAAACCCCTTTTTTTAAAAAAATTGTGTGTGTTTCCCCCTAGGGCTCAGTGTAAGTGGCCGCTTTTTTTTGAGCAAATTTTATAATAAAAATTGGTCATTTGATAAACACATCAATATGCTGATTTAAAAGGTTTTTGTTTTAAAAATTTAAAATTGTTATTCAATCAAAAAATTAATTTCTTGCTGCACCCACGAGGTCGCTCTTCAAAATGGGGGAAAAATGGCCCACATAATGACCTCCTTCCGCCTCTTCCGTGTGGGTCGCATAATGGGCGTTGGTTGGTCCAAAGACGGGGCCCTTTTTTAACCCCAAAACAGAAAAAAATAAACATCTTTAAAATTTATAAATTTTGGCCATGAGTGGGTCCCTGGGGGGGGCCCTGGTTTGGTTGGGGTGTGCCAGGGAATTTTTCATTAAAAAAAAAATTCCTGATAAAGCATGATTTTTTTTTCCTGTCACCACAAAAGTCTTCCATATTTCTCCCCAAAAAACACATGTGGTCCGTTTTGCAATCTGATGTTTTTTTTCACCCCTTTTAAAAACATTTTGGGGAGTCTCCCGCCTAATACGGGGCAAACGCAAACATGCTGCGATTTTTTACCCAATAGAAAAAAATAAAAAACGGGTGATGGGAGGCCTCATAGAAATTTAAAATTGGTCCCGAGTGCAATACGTTTTTGTCCCTTCACTCGTCCGTATTTCTCACAGTGTGCTCGGCCCCCCGAAAAAGTTCCAGGCAAATGGGAGTTCACCGGGAGAATTTTTTCCTGGTTTTCTTTTTGCTGCGCTTATGGTTTTTTTCTCATGTGCGAGGGTGATCTCACCAAGGGGCACCCCGTTCTTTGGGGCCCCCCCCGGGAATGCATCAACCCGGACCTGCGGTAACCTTAATCACGTCCCCCGCTGCCCCCGATGCTGTGCTCTCAGCAGCTCTTCCCCCCCGGGGTTTTCGCATGGATGATCGCCTTGGGACCCCCCAGGTTTAAAACTGGGGTTTTCCCAAAAGTATTAAAGGGGGGGGACAGAAAGGGCCGGGGAAAAAGAGGGGGGGGGGTTTTTTAAAAAAAATTTTTTTTAAAAAACCCAAATTTTTTTTTTTCTTTAAAATTTTTAAAAAAATTTTTTTTTTAAAAAAGGGGTTTTTAAAAGGGGGCCCGGGAAAAACCCCCCCCTTTTTCCCCGGGGTTTTTGGGGTTTTTGGGGGGGAAAATTTTTTTTCCCCAAAAAAAATTTTTTTAAAGGGCCGGGGGGGGTTTTCCCCTTTTTTTTCCCCGGGAATTTTTAAAAACCCTGAAAAAAATTTTAATTTTTAAAAAAATTTTTTTTTTTTCCCCAAAAAAGGGCCTTTTGGGAAAAAGGTTTTTCCCCCTTTTTTTTTTGGGGTTTCTCCAATTGGGGGGCCCAAAACCCTTTTAAAAAAAAAAAAAAAAAATTTTTATTTTTTTTCCCCAATTTTTTTTTTCCCCCCCCGGAAAAAAAACCCCCCGGGAAAAAAACATTGGGAAAAAAAAAAAATTTTTTTTTTTGTTTGGTTTTTTTTTTCCCGGGGAAATTCCCCCCCCTTTTTGGGGGGAAAAAAAAACCCCCCCCTTTTTCCCCTTTCCCCCCCCTTTTTTCCGGACCCCCCCTTTTTTTTTTTCCCCCCCGGGCCCCCCCCGGGGGGTTTTAAAAAAAAAAAAAGGGGGGGGGAAAAAAAAAAAACCCCCCCCCCCTTTTTTTTTTAAAAAAAAATTTTTTCCCCTTTTTTTTGGGTTTTAAATTTTTGGTTTTTTTTTTTAATTTTTTTTTTGGGGGGCCCCCCCCCTTTTTTTTCCCCCCCCTTTTTTTCCCCCAAAAATTTTGGGGGGGAAAAGGGGGGTTTTTTTGGCCCCCAATTTTTTTTTTAAAAAATTTTTTTCCCCCCCCCAAACCCTTTTGGGGGAAAATTTTTTTTTTAAAAAAAAAAATTTTTTTAAATTTTTTTTTAAAAAAAAAAATTTAAGGGGGTTTTCCCCCTTAAAAAACCCTTTAAATTTAACGGGGAAAAAATTAAAAGGCCCTTTTTTTTTTGGGTTTTTTTTCCCCCCCAAAAAAAAAAAAAAACCCCCCCAAAACCCCCCAAAAAAAAAAAATTTTTTTTGGGGGGCCCCTTTTTTGGTTTTTTTTTTTTTTTTTCCCCCCCCCCGGGGGGGGGGTTTTTTCCCCCCCCCGGGGGGAAAAATTTTTTTTTTTTTTTTTTTAAAAAAAATTTTTTTTTTTTTTTTTTTTTTTCCCCCCCCCCCTTTTTTTAAATTTAAAAAAAAAAAATTTTTTTTTCCCTTTCCCTTTTTCCCGGGTTTTTAAAAAAAAAAATTTGGGGAAAAATTTTTTTTTTCCCCCCCGGGGGGAAATTTCCCCGGGGGGGGAAAAAAAGGGAAAACCCCCCCCCTTGATTTATCAGGTCGGCATAATTGCCTGACTCCTCGCCTGGCTCGCTGGAATCTTTTCCTAAACCAATTTAATTTTTGGTCATTTCTCATAGACCAGCAGGATCGCTCAATGGCAATGCTGATGCACTCTCTAGATTCATACAGCAAGACACGTCCACTTACTCCTCCTAAGACATTCTTCTTCCTACTCTAGAGTTCCTGGGAGTGATTCAATAATCAAAGACCAACTTAAGGACCATCAAGAATCATATCCAGCGGATTCTTTGTTGGCTCAACCCCCCAAGGGACAAGTCTTGTCTTAAGACTGGTGTGTTGGATTCAGGGACAACGTCTGTATATAACCGAAAGCAGTTTCTGATTTGAGAGTATTGCAACTCATGTCCACGAATTCCAAGATAGACTGGCGATGGGGAATTCTAAAGACTCAAGAATTTCTTTCTCGTTTTCTTTTGGTGGCCCACTACAGGAAAAGATGTCTTAAACTATGTCATTCATGTGAATCTGTGCAAGAGTGCAAAACAACACCTCGCTCCTCACCAACTGTCCTGTTGCAAACCTCTCCACCCCGTCCCCGCCCGTGGGGATCCATTTCTATGGACTTCATGTGGAGTTTACCAACCTCTCAAGGGAAGAACACCATTCTAGTGTGGTTGACCGTCTAAACAAAGGCCAGCTCATTTTATCCTTGTGTCCGGCTTACCCACTGCAAAACAGACATCAGACTGATGATTAAGAATGTGTTTCGCTACATGGAGTACCGATGAGGTCATTTCGGATCGAGGGGTGGCAATTCACTTCAAGTTTTGGCAAAATTTCTTTCTGTGAAGCCATTGGACAATAAAGTAAACCTTTCTTCTGCTTTTCAGTCCCAGACTAATGGACAGACAGAAGCGAAACACCTATCAACCCCTGAGCAGTATCTCCGCTGTTTTATCTGCCACCTACAGGATATTGGTGGTTCTACCTTCCACTGGCTGGTTCTCTTATAACAACTCTCAGAGCGCCTCCACTAAGCATCTCCTTTTACTCCAATCTGAGGATATCACCTAACAATCTTCCACGATTTCCATACATACGCCCTTGCCTGCAGATAGGCTGAAAGAGAACACATCTTTACAAAAGAATATGGATCTTCTAAAGAAAATCTAGAATGGCTCAGGAAAGTACAAGAAAGCATCAGATAAATTCGTAAACCTGCACCAGCTTGTCAAGGTAGGAGAATTGGTCTGGGCTTGTCAACCAGAAATCTTAAATTAAAGAATTCCAACGTCTTAAATTGGACATAGTACATTGGACCTTATAAGATCAATAAGATTATAATTGCACTGTTGGCCTTGTCGTCCTTCAACTGCCCAGCACTCACTATGAGAATCCACCCGTCTATTCATCATGTATCCCTACAAAGCTGCAACACCCAATACGTTCCTGGACGTTCTTCTCCTTGCCCTGACCCAGTATGCCTGGTCGATGGTCCCTAAGGAAGAATTTATGGTGGAAAGCATTCTAGATTCCAGGTTGTACAGAAATCAGTTACAATATTTGATTAAATGGCAGGGCTACCCAGTGGAGGACAACTCATGGGAACCAGTCAATAATGTAAATGCTCCTCGCCTGCTCCGCCAGTTTCATCAGAGGTACCCTGACAAGCCTGGTCTGAGGTCATCCGGAGGTCATCCCTAAGGGGGGAGTAATGTAAGGTTCTTTGTCTCTGTTGACATGTTCCTTGAAACTCAGTTTTCCGTCGGCCATTTTGCTTTCTGTCTTTCTGCAGCTCTTGCCCTCAGTTAATATGGAGTTTCCAGTTTTCATGTTCCGCCCTGATTCTTCCCTCTTGCTTCTTAAGCAGCCTCAGCTGAACAATCAGTGCTCCTGAACCAAGCATCAGTCAGTCTGTGACCTGACTCCTGGAAGCCTTGGACTTGTACTCCAGCTATTCCTTACTGAGGAACCTTGGAACACTTTTGGACTCTGGAAACCTGCTGTTTGGTGAATCCATGTTTGCAGAGGAATTACGGTACAGAGAAGAGATCCTGAACCTGCTTTGGAGATTTATTGTAGTGCTTGAAGTTACTCTGGCCTGCTGTGTCTCCTGTCGCTGTTCCTGCAAACTGTGTGAACTTTTCAGCATGCTTGTATGAAGTAATACAAGTCATTTCATTTCAACCTATGTCTCCTGTGTTTTCCTCGCACCCAAGCACAAGACGCTATAGGAACTGTACACTATACATGACAGTAAGCTTTTCAGGGATATAGCTCTGGGATCGCCGTCCGAGTAGACGGAGTGGCACGGAAACAGTTTATTCACAGACAGCAGTTCTGGTAAAAACTGGCCGCAACCAGTTTTATTAAAGTCCACAGCAAACAGAACATAAGCAAAACCAAATCATAAACATAAGCCCTGGGCTTGTCCAGCCACTTACTACACTTAGATAGATTTCCCTCTCTATCCGGGTCCAGACTCTAACAGCCTGTCCCAAAACAACACATATGTTCAGTAGTTACCAGCATGGAGTTTCACAGAGTCTCCTCCTTGTGTCTGAAGGCATATTCAACGTCCAGACTTGAGAGAGCTCCCCTCCTATTCAGCAGCTATCCGCATGGATTCTCACAGAGACTACTCCTGTGTCCGGGGTACATCGAGCACCCAGACTGACACAGCTCATACTCCTGGAGACTCCTTCTTGTGCCTGGACTCCTTGTCCAGACTAAGCGAGCTCTCTGTCTGTGTTCGCAGACACCTACTTCTGGTCTCCTAATTAACAGCTGAGTGGTTTCAGGCCTGAGTGTGTACTGAATGTAAGGTGTAGTGACCTTTCTCTACCACTAGGTTTACAAAGCCATACATTTCCCTTATACCAGTCAGCAAAGTATCTAGGTGAAATGTACACCCCATTCAACACACATACTCTCACTGTCCCACATATCCCCCCCCCTCTTCTCCAGACCGGAGGGCTGGTCATCCAGACTTGAGGGCTGGTCAACAATCCAAAAGAGACAGTGAACTCTGGACCAGTCATGGCCTCATCAGCTTCATCTTCACTACTGTCATCTGTATCTTCACCTGAGCCATAGCCAACATCAGCTTTCTCTTCATCTGAAGCATCCGCAATACCCTGTACCCTCCCAGGCCTATGCTCTCTGCGGGCCTCGGGTATCCTGCACGGTTTCATCTTGACCTTAGGGCCGGGCTCAGTTTCGATATAGTGCCTGGCCAGAGAAGTACGACCCGGCACATCAGAACACTTCTGCTGACTCTTCCTCAGAAACTCACATACCTCCTGTCCCTGGTGCACTGACCATGTGTCACCAACTATCACAGAAGGTATAGGGGGTTTTTCACTTTTCTCTAGTTCCCCTTGAACCCTCTTTAACACATCTATTTTCTTGAATATCGGTTGACTCATAAAGTCTATTTCACAGACCTTAAGCTCCTCTGCCATGGTCTCTGACCATTTTAAGCTACACTGTTCAAATGATTGGGACTGTAGAAGGAGCTGATCGTTTTTCTTTTGCAGTACACATAATTCATCCGCTAAGTCTCCAGCTGAATTGTAATGTTCTACCATAACAACAGCATTCTTATATAGAGCCTTAGACTTATTGAGCAGCATTTGCTCTTGCAACGAAGAGATTCCCTGTATCCTTCCTTTTACTTCATTGACCTTCTCACAAAGATGCTCATGGCTTTCATCACACTCCTTCATCACAGTTTGGAGTTTTTTCTGAGAAGTCATCAATTCATCTGGTACCTGTTGGACGTCTTTTATGTCTTCGGCCCCTTCTTCAGGCTCTTCTGGTAGAACATGCTCAGAAGCCCTACCGTCAGTAGTGTTGAGCGATACTGCTCGATATCTAAAAATATCGGATCGGAATGGTATCGCCGATATCACTAAATATCGTCGATATCCGATTCCGATACCGGAAGTCCAATGTAAGTCTATGGGAACCAAATATCGACATTAAAAAAAACCATTCTTGCCTTGTTGGTTAATTGTACATGAAGGAAAACAACAAAGACTAATGTAGAATGTATTGGGGGAGGTTGAGGAGACAATAAAGGCATACATGTTTAACCCAATGCATTGGAATAGCATTAATATATATTTTTTTGGAAATACGTTTGGATTGACTAACAAATTGACAATGTTGTTAACCTTTTTTCTATTTTGGCAAATATGAATGTTTCACAACTTCCATGCTCTTCACCTTTTTAACTTTTGCCAGTGCCACACTTTCTCCTTCATAATCTTCAGCAGCAGCATCATCTTTCTCATCAAATTATTCTTCATCTTCACCTTCTTAATCTTCTTCTTAAACTTCTTGCTATTCATGTTTTTGTTTACATTACTCATATTGTTATTATTAAACTAATTAATCTTCTTCATATTCAAATTCTTCATCTTCTTCCTCTTCATCTTCTTCATCATATTCTTATTTGTGACAGAGATTCCTGTACTTGTAATCTGTAAAAGTATGAATTGTTCATCCTTCCGTTCTTGCTGTCACAAAAGATTTAAATTACAACAGTATTTGTCCGTGTTCAGTTTAGCCTGCAGCAGCAGGCATTTTCCAGGGGCACCACGAGGAGGAACGGACTCACCCCCATACACTGCTTAGTCTTCTTCTGCTTAGAATTTAGAGCATATATTTTGCTCTTCATTTTGGTCCTATACTTCATGTTCTTCTGCTTTTTGATCTTCTGCTTATTGTTCTTCTGTCTCTTGTTCTGTATCTTGTAGTTTGTCTTAACCTTCTTTGTCCTGTTGGTGATCTTCTTCTGGGTAATCTTTTATTTTTTCTTTGTGATGGTGTTCAGGCTGGTTGGCTTCATGCTCGTCGTCCTTGTTGTCGTCATCTTCTTCTGGGTGGTCTTTAAGGTCGTCTAATTTCCGAGAAACAGCTGACATTACTGGAACCCTGACGGGTATCAGATGGAGCAAGAGACAATGGAAGTAACGAGGACCAGCTGACTGTGCTGGAACCCGGACGGGTAGCAGAAGGAAAAGAGGCAATGTCACAACCGAGTACCAGCTGACGTTACTGTGACACGGTTACTAAGCAGGAGGTACCTGTGCTCCAAAGCACTACCAAGGACCAGCAGACGTTGGTGGAACTCGGATACGGAGATGGAGGCACCTAGGCCAAAGGCACTGGGGAGAACCAGTTGACGGTACTGGACCCCGGACGGGTAGCAGAAGGAAAAGAGGCAATGTCATAACCGAGTACCAGCTGACGTTACTGTGACACGGTTACTAAGCAGGAGGTACCTGTGCTCCAAAGCACTACCAAGGACCAGCAGACGTTGGTGGAACTCGGATACGGAGATGGAGGCACCTAGGCCAAAGGCACTGGGGAGAACCAGTTGACGGTACTGGACCCCGGACGGGTAGCAGAAGGAAAAGAGGCAATGTCACAACCAAGTACCAGCTGACGTTACTGTGACACGGTTACTAAGCAGGAGGTACCTGTGCTCCAAAGCACTACCAAGGACCAGCAGACGTTGGTGGAACTCGGATACGGAGATGGAGGCACCTAGGCCAAAGGCACTGGGGAGAACCAGTTGACGGTCCTGGACCCCGGACGGGTAGCAGAAGGAAAAGAGGCAATGTCACAACCGAGTACCAGCTGACGTTACTGTGACACGGTTACTAAGCAGGAGGTACCTTTGCTCCAAAGCACTACCAAGGACCAGCAGACGTTGGTGGAACTCGGATACGGAGATGGAGGCACCTAGGCCAAAGGCACTGGGGAGAACCAGTTGACGGTACTGGACCCCAGACGGGTAGCAGAAGGAAAAGAGGCAATGTCACAACCGAGTACCAGCTGACGTTACTGTGACACGGTTACTAAGCAGGAGGTACCTGTGCTCCAAAGCACTACCAAGGACCAGCAGACGTTGGTGGAACTCGGATACGGAGATGGAGGCACCTAGGCCAAAGGCACTGGGGAGAACCAGTTGACGGTACTGGACCCCGGACGGGTAGCAGAAGGAAAAGAGGCAATGTCACAACCAAGTACCAGCTGACGTTACTGTGACACGGTTACTAAGCAGGAGGTACCTGTGCTCCAAAGCACTACCAAGGACCAGCAGACGTTGGTGGAACTCGGATACGGAGATGGAGGCACCTAGGCCAAAGGCACTGGGGAGAACCAGTTGACGGTACTGGATCCCGGACTGTTGTGAATGGGTTTGAGATGAGTTCTGAGCAGAGCCTCCCTCTGGTGGTTACAAGCGGTACTAGTGAGGATTGTGAAGACTGGGAATCAGGTGTTACTGATTGGTCTTATTTAAGGGAATCATTTTCCCATCAGGGTTGCCGGTGATCAATTGTTCTGGTCTGAATCCTTCTTTCCAGTTTCCCTTGTAGCCTGCTGTGTCGTGTCTGCATCTCCTGCTATCAGATAAGACAATTTCTTATTTTGTGTTTTTGCTATATTTTTGCATTTGGTCCTGCACTTCTGTGGGGGCCTTCAGGGTCCCCTCCGGGGGCTTTTGCCCTCTCAGTTTAGTCCAGCCACTGTGTTTTGTACTTTTGCTTTTTCCAGTTTTTTCAGTGGCTGCTGTTTCTGTTACACCAGAGAGCTAATTTAGGTGGTAGAGGTCGTGTGATCTCAGGTGATTTTGAAATTAGTAGAGTTGGTGTTTTTCAGGGTTTTCTGGGATTGCAGTAAGTACCCTTCCTATCCTTTTCTATTTAGATAGTTTGGGCCCCAGCGTTTGCTCATACTGTTTTCTTTCTGTGTCAGTATTTCCTCTTGTCTAACCGCCATTAATGTTTGGGGGCTTTCTATTATCTTTGGGGTTCTGCTCCGGGGCAGATAGCTTTCCTATTTCTATCTTTAGGTGTAGTTAGTTTCTCAGGCTGTGACGAGGCGTCTAGGACCAACGTAGGAACGCTCCACGGCTGCCTCTAGTTGCGGTGGTTAGTCAGGGTACTGCAATCTCATAGATTCCAACTGCTCTGGTGTATTTCCTTTTTTGCCTGCACTCCTCAGCTACCGTAACATAACAGTATCACTGGCCATGAAAATTGTATGGTACTCACAGAAGGGAAAAAATATTTTGAAGGAAGAAAAGTTGTCAGAGATATTTTTCTGTTTGTTGCATTTTTTTTTTTTTTCCCTCTGTATCTCTGGGTGCTGGGGAGGATCTTTTCTCCCAATGGAGTTTGCACAGTTGTCTGGCCGTGTGGATCAGCTTGCCACTGAGGTTCAGAGTATTGCTGCATATCTTGCTAGGTTGCCTGTTGTGGAACCTAGGATCCCCATGCCAGATTTGTTTTTAGGGGATCGAGCTAAGTTTCAGAATTTCAAAAATAATTGTAAATTGTTTTTTGCCTTAAAATCTAAGTCCTCAGGAAACGCAGCGCAGCAGGTTCAAATTATCATCTCTCTCCTGCGCGGCGAT
This sequence comes from Oophaga sylvatica, assembly GCA_033576555.1. Lineage (NCBI taxonomy): Eukaryota > Metazoa > Chordata > Amphibia > Anura > Dendrobatidae > Oophaga > Oophaga sylvatica. The sequence continues at coordinate 191,698,465 of JARQOD010000006.1, read as the reverse complement.
CCTCAGGATTGGGCTTTTTCCCTGACACCTGGGGATCCTGTTTTGAGTGATGTTGATGCATTTTTTCAGGCTTTGGGGTTATTGTACGATGAGCCTAATGTCACTGATCAAGCTGAAAAAGCCTTGTTGGCATTAAATCAGGGGCTTGATGACGCTGAGTTATACTGTCAGAGATTCCGTAGGTGGGCAGTCCTGACCAAATGGAATGACGACGCTTTGGCGGCCCTTTTCCGGAAGGGTCTGTCGGATAATGTAAAGGATGTTATGGTGGGATTCCCTGTCCCCTCTGGTCTCAATGATTCTATGTCATTGGCGATTCAAATTGACAGACGTTTGCGTGAGCGGAGAAGTATGCGTGGAGTGGTGTTGCCTTGTGAGCCAGCTGCTGAGCCCATGCAGTGTGATGGAGTGGTGTCTGGGGCACAGCGTCATGAGTTTCGAAAGCGCAATGGGTTATGTTTCTACTGTGGTGATGCCTCTCATGCTATTTCAGTCTGCCCTAAGCGGGGAAGACATTTTGCACGCTCAGTTGTCTTGGGTAGTGTTCAGACTAAGTTTTTATTAACTGTCACTCTGATATGCTCTCTGTCCTCATTTTCTGCTCAGGCTTTCGTTGATTCTGGAGCAGCCATTAACCTGATGGATTATGATTTTGCTAAGCGTTGTGGGTTTTCCTTGATACCCCTACAGAAGTCTATTCCTTTACTGGGGATCGATTCTACCCCTTTGGCTGAGAATAAACCCCAGTTTTCTACTCAGGTATAATGAGGGTTGAACCTGATCACCAGGAGTGCTGCAAATTTTTGGTTCTATATAATCTGCATGACATTATAGTGCTGGGTTTCCCTTGGTTACAGTCTCATAATCCTGTTTTGGATTGGAAATCTGTGTCTGTAACCAGTTGGGGCTGCCAATGTGTTAGTGCCAACACTCCTGTTTTTTCTGCCTCCCCCCAGGCTGAGGATGTTCCTGACTTTTTGTTTGATTTTTCTGATGTGTTTAGCGAAAGTAAATCTGCATCCTTACCTCCCCATAGGAGCTATGACTGCGCTATTGAATTAGTGCCGGGTAGTAAATTCCCTAAGGGTCGCCTTTTTAACTTGTCTGTACCTGAACATGACGCTATGCGGTCTTATATCAAGGAATCATTGGAGAAGGGTCATATCAGACCATCCTCTTCACCCTTAGGTGCCGGTTTTTTCTTTGTGGCCAAAAAAGATGGTTCATTAAGGCCGTGTATTGATTATCGTCTCTTGAACAATATTACTGTGAAATATCAATACCCGTTACCCTTGATTTCTGACCTGTTTTCCAGGGTGAAAAACGCTACTTGGTTTACTAAGCTTGACCTCAGGGGGGCGTATAACCTTATTCGCATTAAGCACGGGGATGAATGGAAGACGGCATTTAACACCCCTGAAGGGCATTTTGAGTACCTTGTGATGCCTTTTGGGCTCACTAATGCTCCTTCCGTCTTCCAGTCCTTCATGAATGACATTTTCAGGGATTTTGTGGACAAGTTTCTGATTGTTTATTTGGATGATATCCTGATTTTTTCTAATGACTGGGACTCTCATGTGAAACATGTTCGAACTGTATTCCAGATTTTGAGAGAGAATGCTCTGTATGTGAAGGGATCAAAGTGTCTTTTTGGCGTACAGAAGATCTCATTTCTGGGATTCATTTTGTCCCCATCTGTTATTGAAATGGACCCGGTCAAGGTTCAGGCCATCTGTGATTGGGTCCAACCTACTTCATTAAAGGCTCTTCAGAGATTTTTGGGTTTTGCCAATTTCTATCGTAAATTTATTGGTAATTTCTCTGTTATTGTTAAACCATTAACTGATTTGACCAGAAAGGGTTCTGATGTGGTGAATTGGCCTCCTGAGGCAGTCTCTGCGTTTCAGGAACTTAAGCAGAGATTCACTTCTGCTCCTGTTCTACGGCAGCCTGATGTTTCTCTGCCATTTCAGGTGGAGGTTGATGCCTCTGAAATTGGGGCAGGTGCCGTTTTGTCCAAAAAGATCCAGAGACCTCTAAAAGTAACCCTTGTGCCTTTTTCTCTCGAAAATTTTCTCCTACTGAACGTAATTATGACGTGGGTAATCGGGAGTTATTGGCCATGAAGTGGGCTTTTGAAGAGTGGAGACATTGGCTGGAGGGAGCCAAACATCAGGTGGTGGTCCTTACGGACCATAAGAATCTGGTCTATCTGGAATCTGCCAAGCGACTCAATCCTAGACAGGCCAGGTGGGCCTTGTTTTTCACACGTTTTAATTTTGTGGTTTCCTTTCTTCCTGGCACTAAGAATGTTAAGGCGGATGCCCTCTCGAGGAGTTTCCTTGCGGACTCTCCTGAGCTATCTGATCCCTCTGTTATTTTGAAGGAGGGTGTAGTTCTTTCCGCCATCTCGCCCAATTTGAGACTTGCTCTGGAGGGGTGTCAGGAGGATAGGCCCGAGCGCTGCCCTGTTGGAAAATTGTTTGTCCCGGACCAATGGAAAAAGAGTGTGATGTCTGAGATTCATTGTTCCGCATTGGCTGGGCATCCCGGAATTTTTGGTACCAGAGACTTGGTTAGTCGGTCCTTTTGGTGGCCTACCTTGTCTCGCGATGTCAGGGAATTTGTGCAGTCCTGCGGGACTTGCTCTCGCTCCAAGCCTTGCTCTCGCTCTAGTGGTTTGTTGATGCCATTGCCTGTGCCCAAGAGACCATGGACCCATATCTCTATGGATTTAATTTCCGATCTTCCTGTTTCTCAGAGAATGACCACCATCTGGGTAATTTGTGATAGGTTTTCCAAAATGATACATCTTGTGCCATTACCTAAGTTGCCTTCCTCCTCTGAATTGGTGCCTTGTTCCTTCAGCACGTGGTTCGTTTACACGGCATTCCTGAGAACATTGTGTCTGACAGAGGAGTCCAGTTTGTTTCCAGATTTTGGAGGACTTTTTGTTCTAAACTGGGTGTTCAATTGTCTTTCTCCTCGGCATTTCATCCTCAGACCAATGGTCAAACTGAGAGAACAAACCAGACATTGGAGACTTATCTAAGATGCTTTGTGTCTGCTGATCAGGATGACTGGGTCTCTTTTTTGCCTTTGGCTGAGTTTGCTCTTAATAATAGGGCTAGCTCTGCCACTTTGATGTCTCCGTTTTTCTGTAATTCTGGGTTTCACCCTCGATTTTCTTCAGGACAGACGGAGGCTTCTGTCTGTCCAGGTGTTGACTCTGTTGTTGAGCGTATGCAGCAGATTTGGGACCAGGTAGTGGAGAGGTTGTCCTTCTCTCAGGAGAAGGCCCAGCGGTTTGCTAACCGGCATAGGACTGATGGTGCTCGGTTTAAAGTGGGGGACTTGGTCTGGTTGTCCTCAAAGAATATTCCTATGAGAGTAGCATCTCCTAAATTTAAGCCTAGGTTCATTGGACCTTATAAGATCATGGAGATTATTAATCCTGTTTCTTTTCGTTTGCTTCTTCCAGGGACATTTAAGATCCATAACGTGTTCCACAAGTCCTTGTTGAAGAGGTTTGTTGAGCCAGTGGTTCCTGCTGCTGTGCCTCCTGACCCTGTTTTGGTTGAGGGCAATCTGGAGTATGTGGTTGAGAAAATATTGGATTCTCGTTTTTCTAGACGAAGACTCCAGTATTTGGTTAAATGGAGAGGTTATGGTCAGGAAGATAATTCTTGGGTGTTTGCTTCGGACATCCATGCTAGGAGACTTATCCGTGCGTATCATAGAACTCATCCTGACCGACCTGGTTGCTCAAATGAGGGTTCGGTGACCCCTCCTCAAGGGGGGGGTACTGTTGTGAATGGGTTTGAGATGAGTTCTGAGCAGAGCCTCCCTCTGGTGGTTACAAGCGGTACTAGTGAGGATTGTGAAGACTGGGAATCAGGTGTTACTGATTGGTCTTATTTAAGGGAATCATTTTCCCATCAGGGTTGCCGGTGATCAATTGTTCTGGTCTGAATCCTTCTTTCCAGTTTCCCTTGTAGCCTGCTGTGTCGTGTCTGCATCTCCTGCTATCAGATAAGACAATTTCTTATTTTGTGTTTTTGCTATATTTTTGCATTTGGTCCTGCACTTCTGTGGGGGCCTTCAGGGTCCCCTCCGGGGGCTTTTGCCCTCTCAGTTTAGTCCAGCCACTGTGTTTTGTACTTTTGCTTTTTCCAGTTTTTTCAGTGGCTGCTGTTTCTGTTACACCAGAGAGCTAATTTAGGTGGTAGAGGTCGTGTGATCTCAGGTGATTTTGAAATTAGTAGAGTTGGTGTTTTTCAGGGTTTTCTGGGATTGCAGTAAGTACCCTTCCTATCCTTTTCTATTTAGATAGTTTGGGCCCCAGCGTTTGCTCATACTGTTTTCTTTCTGTGTCAGTATTTCCTCTTGTCTAACCTCCATTACATGTTTGGGGGCTTTCTATTATCTTTGGGGTTCTGCTCGGGGCAGATAGCTTTCCTATTTCTATCTTTAGGTGTAGTTAGTTTCTCAGGCTGTGACGAGGCGTCTAGGACCAACGTAGGAACGCTCCACGGCTGCCTCTAGTTGCGGTGGTTAGTCAGGGTACTGCAATCTCATAGATTCCAACTGCTCTGGTGTATTTCCTTTTTTGCCTGCACTCCTCAGCTACCGTAACATAACACCGGACGGGTAGAAGAACGCACCCATGAAAATGCAAGTTGACAGGACGCAAGCCGTCCGCAGTTACCGAATCACACAGTCCTACAGTGGGTGCTTGTCCTATTGTCACAATGGAAACCGCCTTTATTTACATATACCACAGCACACATAGGAATCACCTAAACTGCAGGCACCATAGAGTCGGCTAACCCGAATGCAACACGACAGCACAACTTATTGGAGGATAATTGACGTTCACACTGCCAGGAAACAGCTGTCGTGCTGTAACCAGGCTGGCCAGGAGTCAGTAGCCCTGCCAATTACTTACGAGCAACAAATGGCGGTGTTGTAGCCCAGGGAGTAGAGTTCAGGTGGTAGAAAGATGAACATAACAGGAGACATGGAAAACGTTGCCAAACAGTTATTTAATCTGAAAACGGACAGACAAATTCAGGTGAGATCCATGCCTTGTTCATTTTCAGAAAAGTAAGCCGGTCTACATTCTCTGAGGATAGTCGCATGCGACGGTCTGTTACTACACCACCTGCAGCACTAAAGACACGCTCAGATAATACACTGGCAGCAGGGCAAGCCAGCACCTCCAATGCATACTGGCTAAGCTCTGGCCATGTATCCAACTTAGAGACCCAAAATTTGAAAGGGGAAGAGGCATCTGGTAGTACACTTAGAGGGAAAGCCAAGTAGTCTGTCACCATCTTACGGAAACGTTTCTTCCTGGTGACTGGAGCCGTCTTGGATGGTGTAGACCTTGCTGGCGCTGTCACAAAACTTTGCCACATTTGTAACATACAGTTCTTGTCCTGTGCAGAGGCGCTGCTTCTGCTCCCTCTTGTTGTAGAGGTGTCTACACTGCCTCGACGCACAGAGCTGCTTTGTAAAGTAGTAGCAGCAGCAGCAGCTTTCTCGGCTGGAATGTACAACAGTATGGATTGCACCAGTGTGTCTTGGTACTTCTGCATTTTACGGTCCCGGTTCACCGGTGTGATGAGGGTTTGTAAGTTGTCCCGGTAGCGAGGGTCTAGGAGGGTGTACACCCAATAATCTGACGTGCTGAGAATGTGGGCGATGCGGCGGTCGTTTCTCAGGCACTGAAGCATGAAATCAACCATGTGCTGCAGACTCCCAACTGGCCAACAAAGGCTGTCCTCTGGAAGAGGCGTCATCTCTGCCTCCTCTGCATCACCCCACCCTCGCTCTACATACTGACTAGAGCGTTGTGTACCTCCCTCTGTAGGGATTTCTTCCTCCTCCATTGACTCCTCCTCCTCCTCATCCTCCTCACAAAGTGAGCCCTGCCCAGCCCTTTGTGAGGAACCACGTTGCGCTGACTGTCCTGAAGGTAATTGAATTTGTGACTCCTCATCCTCCACCTCTTCCAAAACCTCTTCCTTTAGTGCTTTCAGTGATTTCTGAAGCAGGCAGATAAGGGGGACAGTCATGCTGACTAGTGCATCATCTGCACTCGCCATCCGCGTTGAGACATCAAACACACGCAAAACGTCGCAGATGTCCTTCATAGAGGCCCACTCAGTAGTGGTGAAGTGTGAACGGCGCAAATTGCGAGTTGATTGCGCCTGTTGCAGCTGATACTCCATTACTGCTGGCTGCTGCTCACACAACCGCTCCAACATATATAACGTGGAATTCCACCTGGTGGGTACGTCACATATGATGCGATGTTCAGGAAGGCGAAATCTGACTTGCAGAGCTGCAATGCGCGATCTGGCCATGCTGGAACGTCGCAAGTGAGCGCACTCTAGGCGGACCTTGTGCAGCAGTGCATCAAGATCCGGATAGTCCCTCAAAAAACTCTGCACGACCAAGTTGAGCACATGTGCCAGACATGGTATGTGAGTGAGGTTGCCAAGGCCCAGAGCTGCCACCAGATTTCGGCCATTGTCACACACTACCAAGCCTGGCTGGAGATTAGCTGACAAAAACCACACGTCGCTCTCCTGCTTGATGGCATCCCAGAGCTCCTGCGCTGTGTGGCTTCGATTCCCCATGGGAATTAATTTCAGGACGGCCTTTTGACGTTTGGCCACGGCTGTGCTCATATCGGTCGCAACAGGTAAGCGTTCACTGGTCCATGTGGAGGTATACCGTGACGGCTCGTGCAGCGATGATTCTGAGGAACTGGAGTAGGAGGAGGAATCAATGTGCACAGACTGGATTCCTGCAAACCTTGGAGTTGGCAGAACATGTACAGCGCCACTGGCAAGATCTGTACCCGGCTCCACAACATTGACCCAATGGGCAGTGAGGGAAAGGTATCGTCCCTTGCCATGGGTACTGGTCCACGCATCAGTGGTCAGGTGGACCCTGCTACTGACGGCGTTTAGTAGCGCATGTTTAATGTTTCCCTCGACATGTTTTTGCAGAGCAGGGACAGCTTGCCTGCTGAAATAAAATCGGCTTGGCACATTATATTGTGGGACTGCCAATGCCATAAAGTTCCTGAAACTGTCAGTCTCCACCAGCCTGAATGACAGCATTTCAAGGGACAGGAGTTTTGCAAGGCCAGCATTCAGAGCCTGTGCTCGTGGATGGTTTGCCGAGTATGGCCGTCTGTTATCCCATGCCTGTGTTACCGATGGCTGTTTTTTGTTCTGGGAGTGTGACGATGACTGTGAACTTGCTGCAGTGGGTGGAATAACAGTTTGTCTATGGACAACAGTGACCGAGGTTCTTCCATGGAGATCCTGTGAGGAAGCCGAACCAGGTGTGTGAGAGCTGGAGGTAGAGGCTCGAACATGACCTAAAGATGTAGGTGCTGCTGTAGGTTGGCCTACATCTCCAGTGTGTCTTTGTAACTCAGCTACGTGCTTTGTCCGTACATGTTTCCACATATTTGTGGTATTCAGGTTACTGATATTTTTACCTCTTTTAACTTTTTGCTTACACAGCTTGCATTGAACATAGCAAATATCATCTACAAGTCTGTCAAAAAAGGACCACGCAGTGCAAGTCATGGGAGCGCCAATTTTGACATTTCTAAGAGAACTGCTCCCAACAGGTGCCAAACTGGAGGCTACAGGCAAGCGAGTCTGCAGCCTACCTCTCCCTCCTCTTTGTACCGTTGGGACAATCTCTTCCTCAGAGCTGCTCCCACCACCTTCCTGTTGCTCACGCCATGTTGGGTCTCGGACTTAATCATCTCCACTACCCTCTTCCAACACCTGCTGCTGTTGGATGGTCTGGGCAGCACCATGCTCCACAAAACCTGGCACCTGAGTCTCATCATCATCATAAGATGCGTTCTGCGGTGTGCTGTCCATCGGCACTGGCTCACCCGCCTCTTCAGATTGAGAGAGACACAGCTGTTGCCATCACTGCATACTCCCTCTTCTTCAAATTGCAGAATGCTGCTTGCCTGTGCCCGTGTTTGCGAGCCAACAGATTCTGAGAACAGAAGCAGAGACTCAGCTGGCTCCTGTACAGAACTCTCTGACTGCCTGGGCAATTTGACAGGCGGTGAACAGACAGATGGTTGCTCAACAGTGTTGTGTTCCTGAGAGGAGGTGGAAGGAATTGAAATCGATGCATTGGCTGCCATCCAACCAACAACGGCTTCAATTTGTTCTTCACGCAGCAGGGGGGCACGCCGAGCTCCTACCAAAGTGCGCATAAAGGAACGCTCACGGGAAAACTGGTGGATGCTGTGTCACTGAGGGCGGCAGCAGCCACAGAATCCCCACGTCCTCTCCCTGCTGAAACTCCACGGCCACGACCACGTGCCTTACTCACTGACTTCTTCATCTTGGTAGATTGAGAAAGAAAGTCAGAAAAGTTATAAGGCCTAAGTGTGGTTATTACGCAGAGACTGAAGTGAACACTGAAACACAACTGTTCACAATCTGTGAAAGGCTACTCCTTTGTCTACTGCTATAGTGTTTGCAACCAATGTATTGGATATGGATGGAAGCGCGTCACACTAATAGTTAAATTGCATGGAGCTGCAAGAATTACACTGAAGGAAAAAAAAAAGAGTCTGTGAGTGACATGTGCAGATGCCTACAGACAGCGTTGCATGCAGAGCAAACTGCAGCGTCACCTGCACTCACACACACCTTGCAGAGCTGTTAAAACAACACTGCAGGCAAAAGGAAGCTTTACACAGCGATTGGTGCTAGCCTGCCTACAGCACAGTACACTAAATCGGAATCTCTAACTGTCCCTCAGAGTCAGCACAGCAGCGTTCTGTCCCTTACTGAATTCACAGCACAGTGACGCTAAAATGGCGGCGGCGCCTTTTATAGTGCATTCTGACATCATTTCAGCATCCAATCACAGCCATGCCATTAGTTAACATGACCGCAGCAGTACAGGATGTGCCCACACTTCTTAGGATTCCTCATTGGCTGACTAAAATCACATTGCCTCGCAAAGAATTATGGGAACTTCTGATTCCGGTATCCGATAAGACGAAAATATCGAAACGAAGTATCGAAAGGCCGATAGAGCTAATATCGGCCGATACCCGATATTTGCAGTATCGTATCGCTCAACACTAACCGTCAGTCTTACATTCTACCTCTTCAGTCACATCATTATGGTCTCCAATATTTCCATTTATTCCGGCTTTCAAGTTCTCCTTGATAGCTGCATCTGTATACTCAGAACCCGCCGGATTCTTCTCTTCCACCACGTTCTGCATCCCATCTGAGCTCCCGTGTGTCTGCAGCGGCAACGGAGTGACACATCGCTTTTCCCATTTGTTGGGACGTGGCTCCGATGTAGACTCCATGAAAGTGCGCTTCAGCTCACAAACGCCAGCCTGATGTCTCAAAATCTCATCTTGTGACTTATCCAGATCCTTGGTGTCACTCGGGAACACCGCTGGGGCTCCGGGCGCCGAACTTCCAGCCTGAGCTTCACGAGTTGCAGCTACTGATCCGAACTGCAACCCGTCCACGCCGCTGTCTTCGGCAGAAACAGATTCCTGGACAGAGTCAGTCCCCATATCTTCAGTCTTGTTCCTCACAGCTTCACTTGAGACCTCAGCTTCTGATGAGGCATCTGGCTTGGTGACTACCACTTTTATGGCTTTTTCCACCTCTGCAGCATCTCCCTCAGAGTCCTTGGCACGATACAGATCCACACCATACCTTGGTAACTTCACATTTCCAACAGCATCTACTTGGGCTGTGTTCAGTTTCAGAGTCCTGCCTTTAAAGCTCAGCTCTCCTCCGTTCACCTTAGTCTTCGCCAGGGAACCGGCCAACTGTAAAACATCTTCAGATGCCATCTTCTGTCCGACTGCAAGGTCAGCATCAGCCTTCCTCTCAGGACTCTCAACCTCCTCTGCTACCATGCCTTCCTCATTTGCACTGGTTGCTTGATTGTCATCAGATGATTCACTATCACTACCACTATCCCTGTCTGACCCCTTTTTCTCAGCCACATCTGGCTCACTTTCGGGGTTATACACTTAATTTTCATTCACATCCTGCTCACTGTCAGGGTTATACAATTCATTCTCATTCACATCCTGCTCACTTTCAGGGTTATACACTTCATTTTCATTCACATCCTGCTCACTGTCAGGGTTATACAATTCATTCTCATTCACATCTTGATCTGGAACCTTAGTTAACATGTCATCCACAACATTAACTTCACCATCTGGTCCCTGGTTTCCCTCAGGTGGTCCCTCAAGTATGTGACTATGTGACAACCCCAGCACTATACTTCCATATAGCTCAGGTACTAGGAGCTGGCTCACGACCTCTCCCTGGACTTCAGTGTCCCTATACAACAGGTGAGTGTTTATGGCAACATGAGGAAACCTCTCCTCAGAGCCAGGCTCTTGGGAAACCTCATTTAGAACATTTATATTTTCCTGGGCCGTTTTAAGAGAGGGGTCTCGCCACTGCTCACTCTCAAAATTGTCACAGGGCACAGGTAAGTCAGGGACACTCGGTTCCCGAGAACCACCATCCTCGTCTCCCAACATCACCTGCAAAGGAATTTCATCACTATCACAGTCATCATTATTATCAATATCATTTCATGATTATGATCAGTATCATCATCACTATCATGATCATCATCATTATCATTATCAGCATCAGCATCATTATCATGGTCATCATCATTATCATGATCATCATCATCATTATCATTATCATCATCATCATCATCACACAAGTTTAACGGCCCACTAGCATTGTGTTCCGCCCCTCGGGACTGCGCACCCTCAGTAGGAGCTTCATCACACTGTCCATCAGAAACATTTTTCCCCCAGAGATCCTTAGACCGGGGAAAGTTATTACCCTATATGACGGGGTGCACCAGGTTCTTCACTACCCCCACTTCACATGAAACCTCCCCGCGTTTGGGGATCAAGTCCACGGCAGTCTCTGGGTAGACTTTGGTGTCTCCATGGACGCACACCACACTCAGGTGTTTATCAGGGATAAAGTCCCTATCAATCAGGCTGTCCCATACGGAAGTCACTGGACTCTCTGAGTCCAAGAGGGCCTGTGCTGGGCAGTCATTTACAACCACCGGGGACCCCTGTGGTCCAGTCTCTTCGGCTGAGGTGGACACACACACAGGCTCTGCGCAGGGAGAGAGGGATCCGCCAACATCACAACACATAGGCTCCCCCTCTATTGGACAGTTGGCTGCAATTTCACGACATCTCCAACACTGTCCATCACACTCTCCCACCCACACGACCCCAACAGCTGGAACGCTCTTACCGGGAGAGTTCGGCGTCCAGGAACTCTGAAGTGACGACCTCTCAGACGGCTGGTCACGGAGGCAGTCCTTGGTGGCGAAGGCCCTCTCCATCAGGCTGACCAGACGATTGGCGTCCTGGTGGTCTCCTTGTCCGACCTCTGGCTGTACCTCAGGAGGACGTGCTTGGGTGTAGTGGTCCACTATCACCTTTTCAACTCCATAATCAGGTTTGCTGACTGCAGACTCCCAACTGCATCTCCAGTCATGAACTCCCCTGGCACGGGCTGTCACCGTAACACCCAGCCGGGTAAGAATCTCCGCTTTCAGCTTGGCATAGTCTTGGCTGTCCTGCTCGCTCAGGTCAGCATAGGCCCTTTGGGGTTCTCCAATCAGATAGGGTGCGACCATCATGGCCCATTCAGATAGCGGCAGATTCTCCTTCTCTGCCAGTCCCTCAAACCTAGTGAGATATACCTCCAGATCATCACGAGGTGTCATCTTTTTCAGGGACCGTCTTACCGCCTTCTTTACAGCGGACAATGCAGGTGACTTTGCAACATTACTTTGGGACGATGCGCTGCAAGTCTTTTGTAGTGCTGCAACCTGCTCAAAAAACAACCTGTTATTCTTCTGCTGCTGCTGCAGGAATTGCTGCTGGGCCTGCTGCATGCGCTGCTGGTGCTGCAGGCGCTGCTGCTCCATGCTCTGCTTCATGCTTCGCTGGGCCTGGACCAGGTACTCAACGAGCTCCTCCATACTGCCGGACTTATCTATCTCAACCACGGCAGTCTTATGTTGCACATTAACTTGCGCCATTTGTTCAAACAGCGCCTCCATGCTGTCATCCATGCTGTCAGACTTCTCTGTCTCAACAACAAAGTAGAGAAAAACAGCCGCACTCAATATTGATCTTGAAGTGAAATTGGTTCCATTTTATTACAACAAAATTATATATATGAGCCACAGCTTGTGTGGTGTGAACGGACAAGAGAAGATGGGGTTAACGTTTCGACCGTATGTGGTCTTTCTCAAAACCTCACTGTGAAACACAAAAACATAGATATGAATATCAAACAGATCACATACATGACTCACAGAACAAATACCAAAAAACAAAATATATACAAGTATATACAGATATATACAGAATTATCTACAAAGTATAGATATAGAGTCCCAAAGTCAGAGATTTATGCTAATAATATTGTACAGGGCATAAGCATATGTGTACAGAGAGTATCCAATAGGGGTTAATTAACCATGGAAATAAAATAAAAATAAAAATAAACTATAGGGGTGCATAAGAGGCAATATCAGTAACGCTCAGGTTAGCCAGTGTGCACATATGTTATAATGGAACAAGGAATAAGACCTGAAATCAAAAGATCTGTAACCATGTGATAGTCCATAGTCCTATAGTTATGTGTAGTAGACAATGCTATAAGGCATAAGATGAAGGGAGTATATATCTATCTAAGAATACCAACTTCTACAAGGCTCATGGGAGACATATGCACATTTAATCATGGAAAACTGATCTGGTAGGTACAGGAATAACTAACCTGGAGATGCAGGGTATAAAGGAGAAGGTTTGAAGAGGGACAATGTCCCGTGTAGGCTATATATGGAAAAAGAGATAAAGAGAAGGAAAAATGTTATTAATTCAAGTTCAAGTACCATGGGGAGGGTATGGTAACGATATAGAAACCGAAAGCAAAATTGTGGCATGATAAAGAAGTGAAAGTCCTGCGCACAAACCTGTAGTGAGAAGCAGATAGGAGCGATCCGTTCAGTGGCTGCAGTGTGTGTGGTGCAGGATGGAATGGCGCTTTAAGTCAAGCGCTTCTGTTCAATATCCGGTCACCGCCCCACATGTCGGCAATGAGAGGGAGGCCAGACACGCAGGAGCGTGTCAGAGTGGATTGCGCATGCGCCTCGTCTTTCCTGACGTCATGGCTATGGAAATGTATGGGAAGAAGGAATGAGGCGTGTCACAGCAAGGGGCGCATGCGCACTGTGTTGTGTGTGATCGCCGTGGTGACCGGGAGGAAGGGAGATGTTGATATGTAGCGCATGAGAGATGACGGAAAAGAGAGAGAAAAAAAAAAAAGGATAGTAATAGCGGGAGAAGTAAAGAAAGGGGAGACGAAAAAAAGGGGGAAGAGACGAAACACAAGGAGGGGAAGAGGGGAATGGGGGGATTTAAAAGAGGGGAGGTGATGGAAGTAAGTATTGGAGAAAATATATGAATCCAAAAAGCGATGGGGAATATAAAGGACTGAATTTCCAGAAGAGAACTAAGGCAATAATGAGATGGTTATCGAAAGTAAGGAAGTAAAAAAAGTATAAAACAAAATTGTTTATTCTAATACAAGAATATTGAAAAAAGTGAAAATAAAAATAAAATAAAAATAAGATGATAATAATGAAAAAATGGGATAAATAAAAATAAAAATAAAAATAAAATATAAGAAAAAAATAAAAAAATAAAAATAAAAATTGAAAAAAATGAAAAAAATGAAAAAAAAATAAAAAAAATGGTAAAAAGAAATAAAAATAAAAATAAGAAAAATGAAAATAAAAATAAGAGTTCTGGGAAAAACTTACCGCCGGATGATTGAAGGTGGAAAAAAGAATATATATAGCCTTTCGTGAATCAATGTTATGAGATACCCCTGTTAAGAAATCTGGAGACAAATGAGGAAGGTTAAGGTACCCACAAGAAACAGTTAACCTGGAAATAAAGTGTTACAAGGTCATAAACAATGTAATGGACAATTCAGCAAAAGGTAAAATCTATTTCCCTATTAAGGCCTTTTGGAGCCAAAGTTTGTAAGTGTGTGATCCAAAAGGATTCCCGTTGCTTGAGGAGTTTAATATGGTTGCCCCCTCGTCTTGGTCTGTTAACCTGCTCTATCACCTGGAAACGTAGCTGTGACACAGCATGGTTTGCTGTGGAGAAATGATAAGGAACCGGAAGCCATGTTTTTTGCAACCTGATCGTTGATTTGTGATTTGTGATTCTTTCTCTAATGTGTTGCGTGGTCTCGCCAATATAAAGGAGGCCGCATGGGCATTTAATGAGGTAGACTACAAAATTGGAGTCACATGTAAAGAAACCATTCACTTTGTACCTCTTTCCCGTGTGCGGGTGGACAATGTCTTCCGATTTAATCACATTGGCACAACAGGCACAGCCTAGACATGGAAATGTTCCTTTTCTTTGTGACCCAAGGAATGTTTGTTTAGGTAATTTAGTGTCACTACCAATGTCAGCACGGACTAGTTGATCTTTGAATTCCTTGGTCTCCTTTTACACATAAGAGCAGGTGTTGAAAGGATGGGACTTTTTGGATATGCCTGCTATGCGAGGCCTATGTTTAATTAATGGTTTGTGATTAGGTTTCTTAGAGGGTGGTGTGTATGAATAAAGGGGATCCGTTCAGGTTAGAGGTACATTGGTTGGGGGATCCCATGAGGAGATTCTCTGTTTTTCCATGGAAAGGATATTCTCGGGGTAGCCCCTTTCCCTGAATCTATTGGCCATCTCGTCTAGTCGTGTGTCCACCAGAAGGGGGTTGGAGACAATCTTTTTCACCCTGTGGAATTGGGAGCGAGGGAGGCTCTCCCGTGTGCATCTCGGATGGCAGCTTGTGAATAGTAGAAGGTTATTAGAATCAGTGGGCTTGGCGTACAGGTCTGTAGAGAGGCCCCCGTTGTCATTTTTAGAAACCATAGTGTCGAGGAAGGGAATTTTTTGTAGGTCCCAATTAAGTACAAATTGTAGTTCAGGTCTGATACCATTGATCTGTGTTGTAAATGTGAGGATGGTATCAGGGCTGCCCTCCCATATGCAAAAAATGTCGTCTATATAGCGAAGCCAACATTTGGAATGTAGAACAAACAGGTCGTTGTTATAGACATGTGCATTTTCAAAGTTGTCCATATACAGATTGGCATAGGCCGGTGCCATGTTGGATCCCATGGCTGTTCCACAGGACTGGTAATAGAACTGGTCACCAAACAGAAAGTAGTTCTCATTGAGGTGGCACCTTTATCAATCTTTCTTGAGAAAACCTTGACACCACTAGTCAAGGAAACCAGATCCTTTATACTCGACACTGGACATTTCATTAGTATAATCAAACGTTTGTCAAACAACTCACCAGGATGCCTTCTGGTTACTTTAGATGTCAAAAGCCTTTACACCTCTATCAAACATGATCGCGGCATTGAGGCGGTGAGAGCTTCCCTCCATTCATCACATTTAAGTACGAACTCACAGCAGTTTATTTTAGATTTGTTAACCGTGGTCCTCAATGAGAACTACTTTCTGTTTGGTGACCAGTTCTATTACCAGTCCTGTGGAACAGCCATGGGATCCAACATGGCACCGGCCTATGCCAATCTGTATATGGACAACTTTGAAAATGCACATGTCTATAACAACGACCTGTTTGTTCTACATTCCAAATGTTGGCTTCGCTATATAGACGACATTTTTTGCATATGGGAGGGCAGCCCTGATACCATCCTCACATTTACAACACAGATCAATGGTATCAGACCTGAACTACAATTTGTACTTAATTGGGACCTACAAAGAATTCCCTTCCTCGACACTATGGTTTCTAAAAATGACAACGGGGGCCTCTCTACAGACCTGTACGCCAAGCCCACTGATTCTAATAACCTTCTACTATTCACAAGCTGCCATCCGAGATCCACACGGGAGAGCCTCCCTCGCTCCCAATTCCACAGGGTGAAAAAGATTGTCTCCAACCCCCTTCTGGTGGACACACGACTAGACGAGATGGCCAATAGATTCAGGGAAAGGGGCTACCCCGAGAATATCCTTTCCATGGAAAAACAGAGAATCTCCTCATGGGATCCCCCAACCAATGTACCTCCTAAACCTGAACGGATCCCCTTTATTCATACACACCACCCTAATGAACCTAATCTACAAAACCATTAATAAACATTGGCCTCGCCTAGCAGAAGCATATCCACAAATCCCATCCTTTCAGACACCTGCTCTTATGTGTAAAAGGAGACCAAGGAATTTCAAAGATCAACTAGTCCGTGCTGACATTGGTAGTGACACTAAATTACCTAAACAAACATTCCTTGGGTCACAAAGAAAAGGAACATTTCCATGTCTAGGCTGTGCCTGTTGTGCCAATGTGATTAAATCGGAAGACATTGTCCACCCGCACACGGGAAAGAGGTACAAAATCAATGGTTTCTTTACATGTGACTCCAATTTTGTAGTCTACCTCATTAAATGCCCATGCGGCCTCCTTTATATTGGCGAGACCACGCAACACATTAGAGAAAGAATCACAAATCACAAATCAACGATCAGGTTACAAAAAACATGGCTTCCGGTTCCTTATCATTTCTCCACAGCAAACCATGCTGTGTCACAGCTACGTTTCCAGGTGATAGAGCAGGTTAACAGACCAAGACGAGGGGGCAACCATATTAAACTCCTCAAGCAACGGGAATCCTTTTGGATCCACACATTACAAACCTTGGCTCCAAAAGGCCTTAATAGGGAAATAGATTTTACCTTTTGCTGAATTGTCCATTACATTGTTTATGACCTTGTAACACTTTATTTCCAGGTTAACTGTTTCTTGTGGGTACCTTAACCTTCCTCATTTGTCTCCAGATTTCTTAACAGGGGTATCTCATAACATTGATTCACGAAAGGCTATATATATTCTTTTTTCCACCTTCAATCATCCGGCGGTAAGTTTTTCCCAGAACTCTTATTTTTATTTTCATTTTTCTTATTTTTATTTTTATTTCTTTTTACCATTTTTTTATTTTTTTTCATTTTTTTCATTTTTTTCAATTTTTATTTTTATTTTTTTATTTTTTTCTTATATTTTATTTTTATTTTTATTTTTATTCTTATCCCATTTTTTCATTATTATCATCTTATTTTTATTTTTATTTTTATTTTCACTTTTTTCAATATTCTTGTATTAGAATAAACAATTTTGTTTTATACTTTTTTTACTTCCTTACTTTCGATAACCATCTCATTATTGCCTTAGTTCTCTTCTGGAAATTCAGTCCTTTATATTCCCCATCGCTTTTTGGATTCATATATTTTCTCCAATACTTACCTCCATCACCTCCCCTCTTTTAAATCCCCCCATTCCCCTCTTCCCCTCCTTGTGTTTCGTCTCTTCCCCCTTTTTTTCGTCTCCCCTTTCTTTACTTCTCCCGCTATTACTATCCTTTTTTTATTTTTCTCTCTCTTTTCCGTCATCTCTCATGCGCTACATATCAACATCTCCCTTCCTCCCGGTCACCACGGCGATCATACACAACACAGTGCGCATGCGCCCCTTGCTGTGACACGCCTCATTCCTTCTTCCCATACATTTCCATAGCCATGACGTCAGGAAAGACGAGGCGCATGCGCAATCCACTCTGACACGCTCCTGCGTGTCTGGCCTCCCTCTCATTGACGACATGTGGGGCGGTGACCGGATATTGAACAGAAGCGCTTGACTTAAAGCGCCATTCCATCCTGCACCACACACACTGCAGCCACTGAACGGATCGCTCCTATCTGCTTCTCACTACAGGTTTGTGCGCTGGACTTTCACTTCTTTATCATGCCACAATTTTGCTTTCGGTTTCTATATCGTTACCATACCCTCCCCATGGTAATTGAACTTGAATTAATAACATTTTTCCTTCTCTTTATCTCTTTTTCCATATATAGCCTACATGGGACATTGTCCCTCTTCAAACCTTCTCCTTTATACCCTGCATCTCCAGGTTAGTTATTCCTGTACCTACCAGATCAGTTTTCCAGGATTAAATGTGCATATGTCTCCCATGAGCCTTGTAGAAGTTGGTATTCTTAGATAGATATATACTCCCTTTATCTTATGCCTTATAGCATTGTCTACTACACATAACTATAGGACTATGGACTATCACATGGTTACAGATCTTTTGATTTCAGGTCTTATTCCTTGTTCCATTATAACATATGTGCACACCGGCTAACCTGAGCGTTACTGATATTGCCTCTTATGCACCCCTATAGTTTATTTTTATTTTTATTTTATTTCCATGGTTAATTAACCCCTATTGGATACTCTCTGTACACATATGCTTATGCCCTGTACAATATTATTAGCATAAATCTCTGACTTTGGGACTCTATATCTATACTTTGTAGATAATTCTGTATATATCTGTATATACTTGTATATATTTTGTTTTTTGGTATTTGTTCTGTGAGTCATGTATGTGATCTGTTTGATATTCATATCTATGTTTTTGTGTTTCACAGTGAGGTTTTGAGAAAGACCACATACGGTCGAAACGTTATCCCCATCTTCTCTTGTCCGTTCACACCACACAAGCTGTGGCTCATATATATAATTTTGTTGTAATAAAATGGAACCAATTTCACTTCAAGATCAATATTGAGTGCGGCTGTTTTTCTCTACTTTATTGGTCATTTTGTTCAGCCAGCACCAACCACTGACTTTACAGTGTGCACATCATTTATCTACTATCTGTCTCAACAACGGCAGTCTTCACTCAAGACATACACACTCCACAGTCTTTTCCACAGAAAATTCAGCCTTGCTGTGCAGACACTTTTTTTTTTTTTTTCTCTGCAAACTCTATTAGGGCCACTGTCTCTTTAAGACTGCTCCAACAGACGTTTCTCCTTTATTGACACACTTTTTTTTTTTTTTTCTTTGCAAAGTCTATTAGGGCTACTGTCTCTTTAAGACTGCTCCAATCAGACGTTTTTGCTGACACACTTTTTTTTTTCTCTGCTGCTGCTTCAACAGACTTCTCTCCTTTATTGCTGTCTCTAAGCCACTGTGCTGCACGCACATTCCAGCACCAATTGTAAGCTTTTCAGGGGATATAGCTCTGGGATCGCCGTCCGGGTAGACGGAGTGGCACGGAAACAGTTCATTCACAGACAGCAGTTCTGGCAAAAGCTGGCCGCAACCAGTTTTTATTAAAGTTCACAGCAAACAGAACATAAGCAAAACCAAATCATAAACATAAGCCCTGGGCTTGTCCAGCCACTTACTACACTTAGATAGATTTCCCTCTCTATCCGGGACCAGACTCTAACAGCCTGTCCCCAAAACAACACATATGTTCAGCATTTACCAGCATGGAGTTTCACAGAGTCTCCTCCTTGTGTCTGAAGGCATATCCAACGTCCAGACTTGAGAGAGCTCCCCTCCTATTCAGCAGCTATCCGCATGGATTCTCACAGAGACTACTCCTGTGTCCGGGGTACATCGAGCACCCAGACTGAGACAGCTCATACTCCTGGAGACTCCTTCTTGTGCCTGGACTCCTTGTCCAGACTAAGCGAGCTCTCTGTCTGTGTTCGCAGACACCTACTTCTGGTCTCCTAATTAACAGCTGAGTGGTTTCAGGCCTGAGCTGCAAGTGTGTACTGAATGTAAGGTGTAGTGACCTTTCTCTACCACTAGGTTTACAAAGCCATACATTTCCCTTATACCAGTCAGCAAAGTATCTAGGTGAAATGTACACCCCATTCAACACACATATTCTCACTGTCTCACAATATATATGTATTCTATGTGTGTATATTTAGTGTTTACAAGGAAAGAAAGAGGTTTTTTTAGTTACGATATTTCTGTCCCATAGACTTGCATTGGATTTCCGGTATCGGAATCGGGTATCGCCGATACTTTTGGGGTATCGGCGATACCCATTCCGATCCGATACTTCTTGATATCGGAAAGTATCGCTCAACCCTACTCACGACAAATTGCACACCAATTTTGGGGTTCTAATTTCTCCTGTTACCCTTGGGAAAATAAAAAACAGCTGGCAAAAAAATCATTTTTGAGGAAAAAAATGATTTTTTATTTTCACGGCTCTGCGTTTATAAATTTCTGTGAAATTTATGTGAAACACTTGTGGGTTCAAAGTGCTCACCACACATCTTGATAAGCTCCTTGTGTGGTCTAGTTTCCAAAATGGTGTCACTTGAAGGGGGTGTCTAGTGTTTAGGCACATCAAGGGCTCTGCAAGCACAACATGTTGCCCGCAGAACATTCCATCAAAGTCTGCATTACAAAATGGCGCTCTTTCCCTTCCAAGCTCTCCCATGCACCCAAACAGTGGTTCCACCCCACATATGGGGTATCAGCGTACTCAGGAAAAATTGCACAACAACTTTTGGCGTCCAATTTCTCCTGTTACCCTTGGGAAAATAAAAAAAATAGCGGCTAAAGAATCATTTTTGAGGAAAAAAATGATTTTTTATTTTCACTGCTCTACGTTATAAACTTCTGTGAAGCACTTGGAGGTTCAAAGTGCTCACCACACACATCTAGATAAGTTCCATAAAGGGTCTAGTTTCCAAAATGGTGTCACTTGTGGGGGGTTTCCACTGTTTAGACACATCAGGGCCTCTACAAACGCGACATGGCATCCAGCCAATTCTGTGTTGAAAAAATCAAACGGCGCTCCTACCCTTCCAAGCTCTGCCATGCACCCAAACAGTGGTTTACTCCCACATAAGGGGTATCAGCATGCTCAGGACAAATTGCACAAAAACTTTTGGGGTCTTGTTACCCTTGGAAAAATAAAAATTGGGGTGAAAAGATCGTTTTTGTGGAAAAAATATGATTTTTTATTTTCACGGCTCTACGTTATAAACTTCTGTGAAGCTCTTGGAGGTTCAAAGTGCTCGTCACACATCTAGATAAGTTCCTTAAAGGGTCTAGTTTCCAAAATGGTGTCACTTATTGGGGGTGTCCTCTGTTTAGGCATATCAGGGGCTCTCTAAACGCTACATGGCGTCCAGCCAATTCTACGTTGAAAAAGTCAAACGGCGCTCCTTCCCTTGTGACCTCTGCCGTGCGCCCAAAAAGTGGTTTACCCCCATATATGGTGTATCGGCGTATTCAGGAGAAATTGCACAACAAATTTTGTGGTTCATTTTTTCTTTTAACACTTGTGAAAATAAAAAAATTGGTTCCGAAGTAAAGTTTTTGCAAAAAAAGTTAAATGTTAATTTTTTCCTTCCACATTGCTTCAGTTCCTGTGAAGCACGTCAAGGGTTAATAAACTTCTTGATTGTGGTTTTGAGCACCTTGAGGGGTGCAGTTTTTATAATGGTGTCATTTTTGGGTATTTTCTATCATATAGACCCCTCAAAGTGACTTCAAATGTGATGTGGTCCCTAAAAAAAAAAATGGTGTTGTAAAAATGAGAAATCGCTGGTCAACTTTTAACCCTTATAACTTCGTGACAAAAAAAAATTTTGTTCCCAAAATTGTGCTGATGTAAAGTAGACATGTGGTAAATGTTATTTGTTAAGAAATTTGTGTGACAAATCTCTCTGATTTAAGTGCACAAAAATTTAAAGTTTGAAAATTGCTAAATTTTAAAAATTTTCGCCATATTTCTGCTTTTTTTCATAAATAAACGCAAGTCATATGAAATTTTTTTTACCCCTAACGTGAAATACAATATGGCACGAAAAAACAGTCTAAGAATCAGCTGGATTCGTTAAAGGGTTCCAGAGTTATAGCCTCATAAAGGTACTGTGGTCAGAATTGTATAAATTGGCCCGGTCATTAAGCTGCAAATTGGCTCTGTCACTAAGGGGTGAATGCTTTATTTTTTTATATTTTTTATTGCTTTTGTTGTGTATTCTCAAAAACTTTACAGTTTTGCTATATTCTATAAAGCTATTTATCTGCATTTATTATTGTCATTATGTAATATTTTCATAATTGCTAGTAATTGTGTTTGTGCATTGATTTACTACAGCACTGTTCACATGTCCGTTAATCCTTCTGGTTTGGCTGTTCTAAACTGAAAGTTCTGCATACAAGATTTTTTCTTCCACTCTAAAAATAACAAATGAAAATCTATTCTGTTTGTCTTTTCTAAACAGTATATAGAAATTGCAACGCTAACCAGATATGTGAACAGAGACTTACACATTAATTTTGACTAATTGAAAAAGCATATTTCGGAATTTTTATTGAACAATATAGTTACTTAAACTCTTAAGTAACCATGATACATATCGTTTATGATGAGTTCTGCCTACCTTACTAAAGAGATCACAATAGTGATTGCAGCAAGAAAAATATGTGTGAGACGAGGGGGTTCCCACTGTTAGCTCATTGGCCAACTGTGATAAGATTGAAGGATATTGATAGAATACTATGGCAGCTGAGGCATAGCAATACTCTAAGGTTTTTCATCGGTATTCACCTATTGGACCATACCAGAGGCATGATTTAATAGGATATCATATTATAACAGTAGGCCATTGTTCGGTAAATTGTCGAGTTGACTAAGGGCTCTTTCAGACATCAGTCTTTCCAGTAGCAGCAAGGATCGCAAAATGTCCCGCATATGTGTACACTGATGACACACGGATTACATCCCTACATCCAGCACCTGGATTAAATGGATTACATCCCTACATCCAGCACCTGGATTAAATGGATTACATCCCTACATCCAGCACCTGGGAATCAATGTTACTGTTCACACTGTTCCCCCTCGCCAGGTGCTGAAAGGAAGACAGCTCACATCACTGTCTCCTGTTCATGGTGTGGTCAGCGCTAGCAGGGGGCAATATTGAGAGTTGTTTTCAACTGTTAACAGCGAGAGCAGGCGGCGGCTGATGAGAATATACATAGTCAGCCTGCAATAAATAAATAAATTTAAATGAAAAATAATGTGGGGTTTCCCCATATTTTTGATCACCAGTCAGGCAAAGATGACAACTGCCGGCTGCAACCCTCAGCTGTCAGTTTCAGCAAAGCTATTTTTTTATTAATAGAGGGGTACCCACGCTACAGATTGTAATTATTTAAATAAATAATTTAGTAAAATGGTATTGGGTCACCCCTATCTTTGAAAACCAACCAAGCTTAAGCAGACAGCTAATGGCTGGAATTCTCAGGCTGCTAAGGGTCATGGATATTGCCCCCAGCCTAAAAATAGCAGCCTGCAGCTGCCCCAGAAAAGGCAGCCAATTCTGGTGCATTGCCCAGCTATTCCCTCTTGCCCTGTGGCAATGTCAAGTGGGGATCATATTTGTGGGCTTGATGTCACCTTTGTATTCTCTGGTGACATCAAGCCCACGGCTTACTAATGGAGAGGCACTTTAAAGACTCCTATCCATTACTAATCCTATAGTTATATTGTAAATAAACACACACTCAGAATAAAGTCATTTAATTGAAAGAATGACACAGACTCCTTTAATGAATCTAAATTAAACCATACTCTATTATACAAAAATAAGGTGTAGTCAGCTTTCACTATTATACAGCCTGCCATCCAGCAGTGGCACTGAGTAGCTTGTGCTACCTATCCATTACTAATCCTATAGCTGGATTGTGAATAAACACACAGCTAGTATAAAGTCTTGTATTTGAAATAAAACAAAACACACTTTACTATTTTATTTAAATATAACAAACACAGTTATACTCATCTAATGTCCATTCCATTGAATCCTTCGTCTCCAATAATAAAACAAAAATAAAAAAACAATATCCCTCTGTGAGACAGTGAGAGTATGTGTGTTGAATGGGGTGTACATTTCACCTAGATACTTTGCTGACTGGTATAAGGGAAATGTATGGCTTTGTAAACCTAGTGGTAGAGAAAGGTCACTACACCTTACATTCAGTACACACTTGCAGCTCAGGCCTGAAACCACTCAGCTGTTAATTAGGAGACCAGAAGTAGGTGTCTGCGAACACAGACAGAGAGCTCGCTTAGTCTGGACAAAGAGTCCAGGCACAAGAAGGAGTCTCCAGGAGTATGAGTTGTCTCAGTCTGGGTGCTCGATGTACCCCGGACACAGGAGTAGTCTCTGTGAGAATCCATGCGGATAGCTGCTGAATAGGAGGGGAGCTCTCTCAAGTCTGGACGTTGGATATGCCTTCAGACACAAGGAGGAGACTCTGTGAAACTCCATGCTGGTAACTACTGAACATATGTGTTGTTTTGGGGACAGGCTGTTAGAGTCTGGACCCGGATAGAGAGGGAAATCTATCTAAGTGTAGTAAGTGGCTGGACAAGCCCAGGGCTTATGTTTATGATTTGGTTTTGCTTATGTTCTGTTTGCTGTGGACTTTAATAAAACTGGTTGCGGCCAGTTTTTACCAGAACTGCTGTCTGTGAATGAACTGTTTCCGTGCCACTCCGTCTACTCGGACGGCGATCCCAGAGCTATATCCCCTGAAAAGCTTACAATTGGTGCTAGAATGTGCGTGCAGCACAGTGGCGAGAGACAGCAATAAAAGGTGAAGTCTGTTGAAGCAGCAGCAGAGAAAAAAAAAAAAAAAAGTGTGTCAATAAAGGAGAAACGTCTGTTGGAGCAGTCTAAGGCTGGCTTCACACATCCGGCGGGCGCCTTGCGGCGCCCCCGGCATTTTCCCGCAGCGCCGCATCTGAAAATCTGATGCGCCGCATGCGGCTTTTTTCGCATTGACATGCATTAGCGCCGGATGGCGCCGCTTGTCAATGCATTGCATGCGGTTTTGTCCGGATGCGGCGCAAATGCACATTGCGGCGTCCGGAAAAAACGCTGCATGTAACGTTTTTTTTTTTTTGCCGGATGGTTTCTTATCTCTCCAAGCATCAGAAACCATCCGGCAAAAAACGCATTTTGGGCGCCGGAACTGTGAAAGCTTTTCACATGCGGCGCTGCGGTAAAATGCCAGGCGCCCGCCGGATGTGTGAAAGAGGCCTTAAAGAGACAGTGGCCCTAATAGAGTTTGCAGAGAAAAAAAAAAAGTGTCTGCACAGCAAGGCTGAATTTTCTGTGGAAAAGACTGTGGAGTGTGTATGTCTTGAGTGAAGACTGCCGTTGTTGAGACAGAGAAGTCTGACAGCATGGATGACAGCATGGAGGCGCTGTTTGAACAAATGGCGCAAGTTAATGTGCAACATAAGACTGCCGTGGTTGAGACAGATAAGTCCGGCAGTATGGAGGAGCTCGTTGAGTACCTGGTCCAGGCCCAGCGGAGCATGAAGCAGAGCATGGAGCGGCAGCGCCTGCAGCACCAGCAGCGCATGCAGCAGGCCCAGCAGCAATTGCTGCAGCAGCAGCAGGAGAATAACCGGTTGTTTTTTGAGCAGGTTGCAGCACTACAAAAGACTTGCAGCGCATCGTCCCAAAGTAATGTTGCAAAGTCACCTGCATTGTCCGCTGTAAAGAAGGCGGTAAGACGGTCCCTGAAAAAGATGACACCTCGTGACGATGTGGAGGTATATCTCACTAGGTTTGAGGGACTGGCAGAGAAGGAGAATCTGCCCCTATCTGAATGGGCCATGATGGTCGCACCCTATCTGATTGGAGAACCCCAAAGGGCCTATGCTGACCTGAGCGAGCAGGACAGCCAAGACTATGCCAAGCTGAAAGCGGAGATTCTTACCCGGCTGGGTGTTACGGTGACAGCCCGTGCCAGGGGAGTTCATGACTGGAGATGCAGTTGGGAGTCTGCAGTCAGCAAACCTGATTATGGAGTTGAAAAGGTGATAGTGGACCGCTACACCCAAGCACGTCCTCCTGAGGTACAGCCAGAGGTCGGACAAGGAGACCACCAGGACGCCAATCGTCTGGTCAGCCTGATGGAGAGGGCCTTCGCCACCAAAGACTGCCTCCGTGACCAGCCGTCTGAGAGGTCGTCACTTCAGAGTTCCTGGACGCCGAACTCTCCCGATAAGAGCGTTCCAGCTGTTGGGGTCGTGTGGGTGGGAGAGTGTGATGGACAGTGTTGGAGATGTCGTGAAATTGCAGCCAACTGTCCAATAGAGGGGGAGCCTATGTGTTGTGATGTTGGCGGATCCCTCTCTCCCTGCGCAGAGCCTGTGTGTGTGTCCACCTCAGCCGAAGAGACTGGACCACAGGGGTCCCCAGTGGTTGTAAATGACTGCCCAGCACAGGCCCTCTTGGACTCAAAGAGTCCAGTGACTTCGGTATGGGACAGCCTGATTGATAGGGACTTTATCCCTGATAAACACCTGAGTGTGGTGTGCGTCCATGGAGACACCAAAGTCTACCCAGAGACTGTCGTGGACTTGATCCCCAAATGCGGGGAGGTTTCATGTGAAGTGGGGGTAGTGAAGAACCTGGTGCCCCCCGTCATATTGGGTAATGACTTTCCCCGGTCTAAGGATCTCTGGGGGAAAAATGTTTCTGATGGACAGTGTGATGAAGCTCCTATTGAGGGTGCGCAGTCCCGAGGGGCGGAACACAATGCTAGTGGGCCGTTAAACTTATGTGATAATGATGATGATGATGATGATAATGATATGATGATGATGATCATGATAATGATGATGACCATGATATGATGCTATGTGATAATATGTTTCATGATAGTGATGATGATACTGATCATAATCATGATAATGATATTGATAATAATGATGACTGTGATAGTGATGAAATTCCTTTGCAGGTGATGTTGGGAGACGAGGATGGTGGTTCTCGGGAACCGAGTGTCCCTGACTTACCTGTGTCCTGTGACAATTTTGAGAGTGAGCAGTGGCGAGACCCCTCTCTTAAAACGGCCCAGGAAAATATAAATGTTCTAAATAAGGTTTCCCAAGAGCCTGGCTCTGAGGAGAGGTTTTCTCATGTTGCCATAAACACTCACCTGTTGTATAGGGACACTGAAGTCCAGGGAGAGATCGTGAGCCAGCTCCTAGTACCTGAACTATATGGAAGTATAGTGCTGGGGTTGTCACATAGTCACATACTTGAGGGACCACCTGAGGGAAACCAGGGACCAGATGGTGAAGTTAATGTTGTGGATGACATGTTAACTAAGGTTCCAGATCAAGATGTGAATGAGAATGAATTGTATAACCCTGACAGTGAGCAGGATGTGAATGAAAATGAAGTGTATAACCCTGAAAGTGAGCAGGATGTGAATGAGAATGAATTGTATAACCCTGACAGTGAGCAGGATGTGAATGAAAATGAAGTGTATAACCCTGAAAGTGAGCCAGATGTGGCTGAGAAAAAGGGGTCAGACAGGGATAGTGGTAGTGATAGTGAATCATCTGATGACAATCAAGCAACCAGTGCAAATGAGGAAGGCATGGTAGCAGAGGAGGTTGAGAGTCCTGAGAGGAAGGCTGATGCTGACCTTGCAGTCGGACAGAAGATGGCATCTGAAGATGTTTTACAGTTGGCCGGTTCCCTGGCGAAGACTAAGGTGAAAGGAGGAGAGCAGAGCTTTAAAGGCAGGACTCTGAAACTGAACACAGCCCAAGTAGATGCTGTTGGAAATGTGAAGTTACCAAGGTATGGTGTTGATCTGTATCGTGCCAAGGACTCTGAGAGAGATGCTGCAGAGGTGGAAAAAGCCATAGAAGTGGTAGTCACCAAGCCAGATGCCTCATCAGAAGCTGAGGTCTCAAGTGAAGCTGTGAGGAACAAGACTGAAGATATGGGGACTGACTCTGTCCAGGAATCTGTTTCTGCCGAAGACAGCGGCGTGGACGGGTTGCAGTTCGGATCAGTAGCTGCAACTCGTGAAGCTCAGGCTGGAAGTTCGGCGCCCGGAGCCCCAGCGGTGTTCCCGAGTGACACCAAGGATCTGGATAAGTCACAAGATGAGATTTTGAGACATCAGGCTGGCGTTGGTGAGCTCAAGCGCACTTTCATGGAGTCTACATCGGAGCCACGTCCCAACAAATGGGAAAAGCGATGTGTCACTCCGTTGCCCGCTGCAGACACACGGGAGCTCAGATGGGATGCAGAACATGGTGGAAGAGAAGAATCCGGCGGGTTCTGAGTATACAGATGCAGCTATCAAGGAGAACTTGAAAGCCGGAATAAATGGAAATATTGGAGACCATAATGATGTGACTGAAGAGGTAGAATGTAAGACTGACGGTAGGGCTTCTGAGCATGTTCTACGAGAAGAGCCTGAAGAAGGGGCCAAAGACATAAAGGACGTCCAACAGGTACCAGATGAATTGATTACTTCTCAGAAAAAACTCCAAACTGTGATGAAGGAGTGTGATGAATGCCATGAGCATCTTCGTGAGAAAGTCAATGAAGTAAAAGGAAGAATACAGGGAATCTCTTCGTTGCAAGAGCAAATGCTGCTCAATAAGTCTAAGGCTCTATATAAGAATGCTGTTGTCAACGTAGAACATTACAATTCAGCTGGAGATTTAGCGGATGAATTATGTGTACTGCAAAAGAAAAACGATCAGCTCCTTCTACAGTCCCAATCATTTGAACAGTGTAGCTTAAAATGGTCAGAGACCATGGCAAAGGAGCTTAAGGTCTGTGAAATAGACTTTATGAGTCAACCGATATTCAAGAAAATAGATGTGATAAAGAGGGTTCAAGGTGAACTATAGAAAAGTGAAAAACCCCCTATACCTTCTGTGATAGTTGGTGACACATGGTCAGTGCACCAAGGACAGGAGGTACGTGAGTTTCTGAGGAAGAGTCAGCAGAAGTGTTCTGATGTGCCGGGTCGTACTTCTCTGGCCAGGCACTATATCGAAACTGAGCCCGGCCCTAAGGTCAAGATGAAACCGTGCAGGATTCCCGAGGCCCGCAGAGAGCATAGGCCTGGGAGGGTACAGGTGTAATGTATGGTGTACAGTTCATATAGCGTCTTGTGCTTGGGTGCGAGGAAAACACATGAGACACAGGTTTGATATAGAAGGACTTGTATTACTTCATACAAGTGGCAAAAATGGTCACACAGTTTGCAGGTACAGAAGCAGGAGACACAGCAGGCCAGAGTAACTTAAGCTCAGCAATAACTCTCCACAACAGGTTCAGGATCTCTTCTCTGTTACCGTAATTCCATGCAAAAGTGGATTTATCAAATAGCAGGTTTCCAGAGTCCACAAGTGTTCCAAAGTTCCTCAGTAGGAAATAGCTGGAGTACAAAGTCCAAGGTTTTCCAGGAGTCAGGTCACAGGCTCACTGCAGGCTTGATTCTGAAGCACTGATTGCTCAGCTGAGGCTGCTTAAGAAGCAAGAGGGAGAGAATCAGGGCGGGAACATGAAAGCTGGAAACTCCATATTGACTGAGGGCAAGATAGCTGCAGCAAGACAGAAAGCAAAATGGCTGACGGAAAAACTGAGTTTCAAGAAACATGTACAAAGAACCTTACATTACTCCCCCTTAGGGACAACCTCCGGATGACCTCAGACCAGGCTTGTCTGGGTACCTCTGATGAAACTGGCGGAGCAAGCGAGGAGCATTAACGTTATTGACTGGTTCCCATTAGTTGTCCTCCACTGGGTAGCCCTGCCATTTAATCAAATATTGTAACTGATTTCTGTACAACCTGGAATCTAGAATCCTTTCCACCACAAATTCTTCCTGACCATCGACTAGCACTGGGTCAGGGCAAGGAGAAGAACGTCCAGGAAACGTATTGGGTGTTGCAGCCTTTAGTAGGGATACATGAAAGACAGGGTGGATTCTCATAGTTCTGGGCAGTTGAAGACGACAAGCAACGGCACTTATAATTTTACTGATTTTATAGGGTCCAATGTACTTATGTCCCAACTTAGACGATGGAATCCTTAACTTAAGATTTCTGGTTGACAGCCAGACCAAGTCTCCTACCTTGAAAGCTGGTGCAGGTTTACGAAATTTATCTGCTGCTTTCTTGTACCTTTCCTGAGCCAATTCCAGATTTTCCTTTAAAAGATCCATATTCTTTTGTAAAGACGTGATTCTTTCAGCCACTGCTAGCAAGGGCGTTTCTATGGGAAATCGAGGAAGAATGTTAGGATGATAACCTAAATTGGAGTAAAAAGGAGACTGCTTAGTGGAGGCGCTCTGAGAGTTGTTATAAGAGAACTCAGCCAGTGGAAGTAGATCCACCCAATCATCCTGTAGGTGGCAGATAAAGCAGCGGAGATACTGCTCCAGGGTCTGATTGGTTCGTTCTGTCTGTCCATTAGTCTGGGGATGAAAAGCAGAAGAAAGGTTTACTTTAATGTCCAATGCGGCACAGAAATTTTGCCAAAACCTTGAAGTGAATTGCACCCCTCGATCCGAAATAACCTCATCCGGTACTCCATGTAAGCGAAACACATTCTTAATCATCAAATCTGATGTCTGTTTTGCAGTGGGTAAGCCGACACAAGGGATAAAATGAGCTGCCTTTGTTAAATGATAAACCACCACTAGAATGGTGTTCTTCCCTTGAGAGGTTGGTAACTCCACAATGAAGTCCATAGAAATGGATCCCCACGGGTGGGACGGGGTGGGAAGGGGTTGCAACAGACCAGTTGGTGAGGAGCGAGGTGTTTTGCATCTTGCACAGACTTCACATGAAGTGACATAGTTTAAAACATCTTTCCTGTAAGTGGGCCACCAAAAGAAACGAGAAAGAAATTCCTGTGTCTTTAGAATTCCTCTATGCCCAGCTATCTTGGAATCGTGGATGAGTTGCAATACTCTCAATCTGACTGTTTCAGGTATATACAGACGTTGTCCCTGAATCCACACACCATTCTTAAAGACAAGACTTACGTCCCTTGGGGGTTGTGCCAACAAGGAATTCACATGGTATGCTTCCTTGATGTCCTTAAGTAGGTCTTGATTATGAATCACTCCCAGGAATCTAGAGTCAGGAAGAATAGTCTTAGGAGGAGTAAGTGGACGGGTCTCTGCTGAATGAATCCTAGAGAGTGCATCAGCCTTTCCATTGCGCGATCCTGGTCTATAAGAAATGACAAAATTAAATTGGTTTAAGAAAAGATTCCAGCGAGCCTGGCGAGGAATCAGGCACTTAGCCGACCTGATAAATTCAAGGTTATGATGGTCTGTCAGGACGACAATTTGCTGTGCAGCTCCCTGAGGAAGGTGTCTCCATTCTTTGAAGGCGGCAATAATGGCCAACAACTCTCTATTGCCCACATCGTAGTTCCTCTCAGCCGAAGACAACTGCTGGGAAAAGAAGGCACAGGGATGCAAGACATTCTTCTCACCTGTTCTCTGAGAGAGTATAGCTCCAACGGCACAGTCTGAAGCATCCACCTCTATTATGAAGGCAAGTTTGGGGTTGGGATGTACTAAGATAGGTGCGGTGGTAAATTTATCCTTTAGACGGGAAAATGCTTCCTGGGCTTGGGGGGTCCAGGAGAACCTAGACTCTTTCCGGGTAAGTTGGGTGATAGGTGACACTACCTCAGAGAAATTCCTAATGAAACGTCTATAGAAGTTGGCAAACCCGATGAAGCGCTGCACCTCCTTCACATTTCTAGGAATTGGCCAATCCTTGATGGCTTGGGTCTTGCTTCCATCCATACTAATTCCTTGTGTAGACAGTACATACCTCAGAAATTTAATTTCGGTCCTATGGAATTCACACTTTTCAAGTTTGATGTAAAGATGGTTTTGTCTTAGACGTTCTAAGACCATTCTCACATGTCCATGATGTTCCTCTGTGGAGTTAGAAAAAATTAGAATATCATCCAAATAAATCACCACGAATGTATCTAGGAGATCCCTGAAGATGTCATTCACCAAGTGTTGGAAAGTGGCTGGGGCGGTACTCAGACCAAAAGGCATAACTAGATATTCAAAGTGTCCATAGCGTGACCTGAATGCAGTCTTCCATTCATCCCCAGGTCTAATACGGACCAAGTTATAGGCCCCACGGAGATCCAGTTTAGAGAAAATTTTGGCATTCCGCACTCTCTCCAATAACTCAGGGATTAAAGGCAATGGATAACGGTTTCTAATAGTAACCTTATTGACAAAGAAGATGGGTGCACCTGCAGGAGATGAAGAGGGGCGTATGAAGCCCTTGGCTAGATTTTCGTCTATGTAATCCTTTAAAGCCTTTAGCTCGGG
Source organism: Oophaga sylvatica (assembly GCA_033576555.1). Lineage (NCBI taxonomy): Eukaryota > Metazoa > Chordata > Amphibia > Anura > Dendrobatidae > Oophaga > Oophaga sylvatica. Next base: position 191,666,249 of record JARQOD010000006.1, on the reverse strand, counting down.
CCCCGCCAGGGGGTAGATCTTACCAAAAGGTATCTCTGCTCCAGGCAATAATTCAATTGGACAATCATATGGACGGTGAGGGGGAAGCTGGTCAGCGTTCTTCTTGTCACATAAATCCACATAGTCCTGGTATACAGCTGGTAGTTCAGGGACTGACATGGTTCCTTTAGGAACAGAGCAAGCTGAAACTTCTGGACTCATCTGTTTCTCTGGAAAGTGTAATTCCTTGGTCTCTCCAGTTAATAGTAGGGTTCTGAGCCTGCAGCCATGGTAGTCCTAGAATAATGGGAAAGTGGGGAGAAGAGATAAGCATAAAGGACAGTTTCTCTTGATGATCTTTACCCATAAGGACCCTCAAAGGCTCCGTTTCCTGATCCACTGGTCCAGAGGTCAGCAGGGAGCCATCCACAGTCTCCATCTGTACTGGAGTAGCCTTCTTCACTGAACGTATCCCCTGTTTCAGAGCAAAGGAGATATCCATAAAATTTCCACTTGTCCCTGAGTCGATCATAGCAGAGCTAGACACCCAGACTGAGTCAACCCAGAGTTTGATGGAAAGGAAGCAATGAGAATTATTTTTCTTACAACTCAGCTGGGACACCGCTGAGGAAACTTGAAAAATTGCAGCGTTTACACAGTCATCGTCCTCAGAAGTGACGGAGTTTAAGTCCGAGAAATCAATATCTGTTGCTGCAGATCTCTCTGGAGCCTGAGGCTCGGACCTGACAGATCTCCTCTCGCAACACTCACTGTGAATGACTGCTGCAGTAGTCTTACGAGAACCGCTGGGGCAGTTTATACTGAAGTGCCCTGACTTACCACAGTAGAAACATAGATTTTCCTTTAAACGATGTTCTTTGCGTGCATCACTAACCCGTCTTTGTAAAGAGTCCACCTGCATGGGTTCAGGTTCAGGTTCCCATGTGATCCTACTCAAAGGTTCCTTAGCTGGGGAGGAAGGTAGGAAAAGGTTAGTGAGATTACTTTCGAACCATCTCTCTTGCCTGCGTTCAGTAAGACAAGCATCAATACGGATGCAGTAGTTAATAAAGTCACCTAACGCAGTGGGAGGGTCGGCACGAGCAAGTTCATCCTTAATCAGTGGAGACAACCCTTTTCGAAAAATAGATTTTTTGGCGGAACTGTCCCAAGTGGTATCGAGGGCCCATCTCCTGAAATCCAAGGCATATTCGGCTACTGAGCGCTTACCTTGGCGCAAAGTTAACATGGCTGCTTCAGCTGTTGCACCTCGATTGGGGTCATCAAACACCTGCCCCATGGCTGAAATGAAAGCATCAAGATGATCCAAACATTCATCCTCAGTCTCAATCAGAGGGTTTGCCCACATCAAAGCCTTGTTGGTAAGCAACATGATTATAGTAAGCACTTTAGATCGTTCAGTGGGAAATTGTGAAGCATGTGCAGAAAAAAAAAGATTGCATTGGTTAATAAATCCCCTGAATTTCTCACGTTCACCACCAAAATGAAAAGGGGGTAACTTGGGAATCCCAGAACTCGGGGTTATGGCAGGAGCCTGGACTCGTTCCTCTAGAACCTCAATCCTGGCTCGTAAATCCTGGGTAGTTTGTCCAAACACTTGCAAATTGTGATTAGTGAAGTCCTGTAGGTTTGCAAAACGGGTCTTTATAGTCTGTATATCTGCAAGGATTGTATCAGTCACTCCGCAAAGCTCCTTTATGCGAGCCTCCATCTTCCAGATCTTTTAAGACAGGAGTACTGGAAGGAGAAGAGAAAAACAAAAAAAAATAGTGTTTACCTGTGGTAACACTGCAGAGTAAAATTAAGGGAATTGCTCACCTGGAATGGTTGTGAGATGTCACAACCACTGTCATCACAGAAAGTATAACCGGACATCTGATATCCACAGTCACAGCAGACACAGCCTTCCCAGACCCAGCAGACACTAACGTTTGGCTTCAGAATCTTGTAATGTATGGTGTACAGTTCATATAGCGTCTTGTGCTTGGGTGCGAGGAAAACACATGAGACACAGGTTTGATATAGAAGGACTTGTATTACTTCATACAAGTGGCAAAAATGGTCACACAGTTTTGCAGGTACAGAAGCAGGAGACACAGCAGGCCAGAGTAACTTAAGCTCAGCAATAACTCTCCACAACAGGTTCAGGATCTCTTCTCTGTTACCGTAATTCCATGCGAACGTGGATTTATCAAATAGCAGGTTTCCAGAGTCCACAAGTGTTCAAAAGTTCCTCAGTAGGAAATAGCTGGAGTACAAAGTCCAAGGTTTTCCAGGAGTCAGGTCACAGGCTCACTGCAGGCTTGATTCTGAAGCACTGATTGCTCAGCTGAGGCTGCTTAAGAAGCAAGAGGGAGAGAATCAGGGCGGGAACATGAAAGCTGGAAACTCCATATTGACTGAGGGCAAGATAGCTGCAGCAAGACAGAAAGCAAAATGGCTGACGGAAAAACTGAGTTTCAAGAAACATGTACAAAGAACCTTACAACAGGGTAGTGCGGATGCTTCAGATGAAGAGAAAGCTGATGTTGGCTATGGCTCAGGTGAAGATACAGATGACAGTAGTGAAGATGAAGCTGATGAAGGCCATGACTGGTCCAGAGTTCACTGTCTCTTTTGGATTGTTGACCAGCCCTCCGGTTTGGATGACCAGCCCTCCGGTCTGGAGAAGAGGGGGGGGATATGTGAGACAGTGAGAATATGTGTGTTGAATGGGGTGTACATTTCACCTAGATACTTTGCTGACTGGTATAAGGGAAATGTATGGCTTTGTAAACCTAGTGGTAGAGAAAGGTCACTACACCTTACATTCAGTACACACTTGCAGCTCAGGCCTGAAACCACTCAGCTGTTAATTAGGAGACCAGAAGTAGGTGTCTGCGAACACAGACAGAGAGCTCGCTTAGTCTGGACAAGGATTCCAGGCACAAGAAGGAGTCTCCAGGAGTATGAGCTGTCTCAGTCTGGGTGCTCGATGTACCCCGGACACAGGAGTAGTCTCTGTGAGAATCCATGCGGATAGCTGCTGAATAGGAGGGGAGCTCTCTCAAGTCTGGACGTTGGATATGCCTTCAGACACAAGGAGGAGACTCTGTGAAACTCCATGCTGGTAAATGCTGAACATATGTGTTGTTTTGGGGACAGGCTGTTAGAGTCTGGTCCCAGATAGAGAGGGAAATCTATCTAAGTGAAGTAAGTTGCTGGACAAGCCCAGGGCTTATGTTTATGATTTGGTTTTGCTTATGTTCTGTTTGCTGTGGACTTTAATAAAAACTGGTTGAGGCCAGCTTTTGCCAGAACTGCTGTCTGTGAATGAACTGTTTCCGTGCCACTCCGTCTACCCGGTCGGCAATCCCAGAGCTATATCCCCTGAAAAGCTTACAATATATATATATATATATATATATATATATATATATATATATACATGTCATTGTGACATATATATATACATATATTTATAGTTTATACACTTCTACAAAGTAAAATAGCCTCTGATTCAATTGCCGGGTAAAGCCGGCTTTTGTGAAAAGACAGAAGCACCCGACATGAAATGACACTTGGTTTACATAGAGTTAACCATGTCTTTTCATGTAGTTTGATATCTGATTTGCACAAACAATTACATGAGTGTATGTGTGCAAAATTTCACACCTGTAGGGGTTAATTAAAGGTGTAAATTCGTTGTAAAAAAAACGGACTTTTTTGCTACGAATTTACACCTTTAATTAACCCCTACAGGTGTGAAATTTTGCACACATACACTCATGTAATTGTTAGTGAAAACAATAGATCAAACAACTTGAAATTACATGGTTAACTCTATGTAAACCATGTGTCATTTCATGTCGGGTGCTGCATTTTCACAAAAGCCGGCAATTGAATTAGCGGCTATTATACTATGTAGAAGTGTATGAACTATAAATATAATATATATATATATATATATATATATGTGTCACAAATTCAATGACATGTATATATATATATATATGAGGTGTAAAATTGTTGAAAAAAATGCGTGGGCTCCCGCCCTTTTTTCTCAACCAGACAGACAAAGCCAGCGAGTGGGGGCAGATAATAATAGCCCAGAGAGCGACCATTATTTTTGCCCCCCCCCCCTGGCTACTAACATCTGCCCCCAGACACCCCAGAAAAGACAAATCTATAATTAGATTCGCCCTTTCTGGCACTTTGCCCATCTATTCCCATTGCCCTGTAGCGGTGGCGAATGGGTTAATATGGGGTTAAAGCCACCTTGCTATTGAAAGGTGACCTTAAGCCAGGTTAATAATTGAGAGCTGTCAATTAGACAACTATCAATTATTAATCCTATTGCATGAAATAAAAATAAAACACACACAATTTAATTAAAAATCATTTTAATGAAATAAAGACACTTTTTTGACCATCTTTTATTTTACTGCAAAAACCATTTCTTGTAATAAAAATAAAAGCAAAATTATTCTTACCTATCCCATGCACAGTCAGGTCCCACGGTGTAATCCTGCAGAAAGGGTTAATGTTTACTGCAGGGACCGCAGCTAATGCTGCAGCCTCACAGTAAACCCCCAAATGAATGAGCTCCTCTCCTGGCTGACAGGAGAGGAAGTGGAAAGCTTCTTTCCACTTTCACTTCAGGTCAGCCAGGGACACAATCAGTGACGTCAGAGGGAACTGATTAACAAAAATAGGGGTTCCCTTCGAAAAAAAAATGGCGTGGGGTCCCCCTATTTTTGTTAACCAGCCTGATGAAGCAGACTGCTGAGGCATGGTATTTAAGGCTGTTAAGGAGCGAATATCCATGGACCTTGCCAGCAGCGTCGGACTATAGTACCTTGGGCCCACCAGACAAAAATTATTCTTGGGGCCCACCATCATACTTCCCACCCTTTGAAGAAGGGAAAGAGGGACAAAGGCTGTGGCACGCTGTGCCTGCTGCAGCAAATTTTAGGCCATGCCACGTTGCACCACAGACTCTCCAGGAGTTGGTGGATGCTTTAGTCCAGGCGTGGGAGGAGATCCCTCAGGAGACCATCCGTCGCGCTCATCAGTAGCATGCCCAGAAGTTGTAGGGAGGTCTTACAGCATACCTCCCAAATTTTGAAGACAGGAAAGAGGGTTAAAGGCTGCGGCGCGCTTAGCGCGGCGCTGCAAATTTTAGGCCACGCCCCGACCACACCCATTTCACAACTAATCACACCCATATCCTCGCCCCAAGCGTACCCATTTAGCACTGCTGATCACACTGACTGGTAATGAGGGCACAGTGGCTGGTACTGAGGAAAAGAAAGAAAGAGCAGCGAGAGAGAATGAACAAACAGAGAAAGAAAGAGAGGAAAGAAAGAAAAGAGAGAAAGAAAGAACAGAGAGAAAAAAGAACAGAGAGCGAGAAAGACTAGAGAGAGAAAGAAAGACTAGAGAGAGAGCCAGAGGCGTAGCTAGGGTTTTGGTTTAGTGGGGGCGAAACTTCTGAGTGGGCCCCTAATCAGAGAACCTCAGCAAATGACCGCGCTGTTGCCAAAAATAATCTATATATAAAAAGACCAATATTGATATTACCGCCATATGGTCTGTGGTAAATAATACCAGTCCTACAGAACATATAATAGATTACAGCACAGGTACAGATAATGACTTACCGCTGATGTTCTTTCTAATGGAATTGTTCACTTTTCATGTCTTTTCCATCTGGCCCAGACCGACATGACGACTTCTCCAGCCAGGACTCGACTGTAGAGATTACAACAAAGACACATTTCACTTCTCATATTTTTAGCACTGTCACGGTCACCAATTGGACTATTCTCAACCTGCACAAACTCCTCATCCTGCTGATACCCCAATACTGAGCCGCTGCTGCCATATGTGTCCCTATTTCTGCACCTGATACCCCAATACTGAGCCGCTGCTGCCATATGTGTCCCTATTACTGCACCTGATACCCCAATACTGAACTGCTGCTGCCGTATGTGTCCCTATTACTGCACCTGATACCCCAATACTGAGCCGCTGCTGCCGTATGTGTCCCTATTACTGCACCTGCTGTGTGGTTCTGTGTGACCTCTAAATTCTAAAGCACCCCTCTAGAATATAGTAATGCCGGGTGCAAGTGCCCTAGAAAACAGTGCCCACATTTTGTCCCCTAGACTGTAATAATGCCCTGTGTGCCCCTTTGACAGTCACAGTAACCCGAGTTCCCCTATAACAATAAGTGTCCACTTTACATTTAATAATGTCCCAAGTCTCCCCCTGTACATCTCCCCTATACACAGAATAATGCCCCTCACTGGATATATACTGACCCCTTAATGTCCCCAAACTATTTAATGGGTCCAACACTGTATGATGGCCCCTAGATAGCATCCATACAGCATAATACACCAGATAGTCCTCAATATAGTATAATGCACCCCCATAGGCAGCCTCTATATTATAATAAACCCCCATAGGCAGAGTCTATAATATAATGCACCACCATAGGCAGCCGCTATATTATAATGCACCCCATAGGCAGCCTCTGTAGTATAATGCATCCCCATAGGGAGTCTCTGTAGTATAATGCACCCCAATATGGAGCCTCTGTAGTATAATGCAGCCCCCATATACAGCCTCTGTAGTATAATGCACCCCCATATACAGCCTCTGTAGTATAATGCACCCCATTAAAAAAAAAAAAAAAACAATACTCACCTTCCGGCTCCTGTGCTGCTCACTGTTCTCCCTCTCAGCGTCTGACAGCGGGCGCCGACAGGTGACATCATCGCACCCGCTGTCAGACGCTGAGAGGGGGATTATGGGAGAGAAGGAGCGCTCGCTTCTTCTCTCTCTATGCGGTCAGCTGTATCGGCTGGATGCCGATACAGCTGACCCTCCGATGACGGGTGGGGGCCCACTACTGGCATCGGGCGCCCCCACCGCCTATTCAGGCCCCATAGCTTCCGGGCCGCAGAGCAGGGAGAGCGATTCTCCCTGCTCTGCCGCAGAATGTAACTGTATCGGCGTGCTGTGCACGCCGATAGTTACTGTAGCGTAGCTCCGGGTGGGCCCCCTCAGAGTGTGGGGCCCGGGGCTACCGCCCCCTCTGCCCCGCGATCTATCCTTTCAAATCAGGGCCCACCACGCAGGAGCTGGGGCCCACCGGAGGTTTCTCCGGTGTCCCAGTGGCTCAGTCCGACCCTGCTTGCCAGCCTGATAATACCAGGCTACAGCATTCTGCTTATCTTGGCTGGTTAACAAAAATAGGGGATCCCCTCGAAAAAAATTGGAGTGGGGTCCCCCCTATTTTTGTTAACCAGCCAGATGAAGCAGACTGCTGAGGCCTGGTTTTTCAGGCTGTTAAGGAGCCAAGATCCATGGACCTTGCCAGCCTGATAATACCAGGCCACAGCAGTCTGCATATCTAGGCTGGTTAACAAAAGTAGGGGATCCCCTCGAAAAAATTGGCGTGGGGTCCCCCCTATTTTTGTTAACCAGCCAAGTAAAATGCAGACTGCTGTGGCCTGGTATTAAAAGACTGTCAAGGCCCATGGATTTTGGCCCTCAACAGCCTGATAATACCAGGCTACAGCAGCCCCACATTTGGCGCATCAAAAGATGTGCCAATTGTGGCACTTTACCCGGCTCTTCCCACTTGCCCTGTAGCGGTGGCAAGCGGGGTAATAAGGGGTAAATGTCACCGTTGATTGCACGGTGACAATAAGCCCGGTTAATAATGGAGAGGCGTCAATAAGACACCGATCTATTATTAATCCCAAAGTTTTTAAAGGTTTAAAATATACACAGCAAGAAAAAGTATTTTAATGAAATAAAAGAGACAACACAGTTTTCATTTCTTTTATTACTCTCTCATTCCTGCGATGCCATCGATCTCCTGTAAAAAAAGGAAAAAAAACAAACCAACAGTATACCACCTGTCTGACGCAGTCCATAGTAATGAGTGTCCCACGACTATCCAGCTCTGCTACATTGGAATGCCAGGCAAAGCCTGACATTCCGATGCAGCACAGCTGATTACCTGCTTCCCCGGCGGTGACGTCATCGGACTGCTTTACGGCCGCGATTACCCAGCAGTCACTGCAGTTATCGCGAGAAACTGCATGTGACCGCCAGGGAGAAGATGGTGTCGGCCATCAAGCAGTCCAGGACGTGACCGCCGGAGATCTTCTGCCAGGTAAGTGACTCCTGACAGACCCGACCGACGGACACTGACAGTGACAGGACAATTACGATTCCGGTATCCGATATGACGAAAATATCGGTACCCGGAATCGGAATTCCGATACAGCGAATATCGGCCGATACTCGATATTTGCAGTATCGGAATGCTCAACACTAGTCGTGAGTATGCTGATGCCCCATATGTTGGGGTAAACCACTGTTTGGGCACACGACAGGGCTTGGAAGGGAGGGAGCGCCATTTGACTTTTAGAATGCCATGTCGTGTTTGGAGACCCCCTGATGTGCCTAAATAGTGAAAACCCCTCAATTCTAGCTCCAACCCTAACCCCAAAACACTCCTAACCCTAATCCCAACCCTAATCCTAACCCTAATCCCAATCCTAATTCCAACCCTAATTGTAACCCTAATTCCAACCCTAATTGTAACCCTAACCCTAATTGTAACCCTAACCTTAATTCCAACCCTAACCCTAATTATAACCCTAACCCTAAGGCTAGGTTCATATTGCATTTTACCAGCCCATTCAACACATAGCGTTGACGGACTGGTAACGGTATAGCATAACGCGATCGCGTTATGCTATACCCGCTAGCGCAGAGCAATCAGCAGATGATTCATCTGCACTATCGGTGACGGCATGTCGCGAACGCATGCTGCTTTATGACGTGTCACGATGCGCCCTCAAATGGGGGTGAATGGCAGCGTTAACGGACTGCGTTACAACGCGTTACACCGCGGTGTAACGAAGTCCGTCTAACGGACCGCCATAATGCAGTATAAACCCAGCTTAACCCTAATTATAACTCTAACCCTAATGGAAAAATGAAAATAAATAAAAATTCTTTACTTTATTATATGTCCCTAACAAAGGGGGTGATAAAGGGGGGGTTTATGTACTGTTTTTGTTTATTTTGATCACTGTGATAGTTTATCACAGTGATCAAAATGTACTTTCATTCATTCATTTTTTTAATCTGCCGCCAGGCAGATTCGGCGGGCTCACTGTGCATGCTCCCGTCATTTTTTTTTACAGGATGAAGAGGCCGGGAGCATCGGAGGACAGGGGGAGCTGCCGGAGGACAGGGGGACATGGGGAACACCTTGAGGTACGGGGAGGGGATCGGGGGACCTGGGGACCCTATTTCTTCTCACATCAGAGGGGAGAGAAATTACTTACAGGATTGCGTCATTTTTTTTTCTTTTGCGATAGCCGTTATATGGTTAATAACAGCGATCGCAAAAGCGGGGGGACTGGGGGTGAACCCTAATTATGTTCTCTGGGGTCTCGGCTACCCCTGGTAGCCGAGACCCCAGAGAAAAACCAGCTCTGCGGGCGCACTGCACAGGCGCCAGCCATTTTCTTTGCCGGAAAAAGATGCCGGAAGCTTGGGGAGACAAGTGAGGCCTGGGGGGACACCGGGAGGCACGGGGGGCAGATCGGGGGTCCCCGGGGACCCCATTTCTCTCCCCTCCGATGTGCGATCACATCAGAGGAGAGAGAAATAAAGGGAAAATCGCCTTTTTTTGCGATCGCCGTTATAGGGTTAATAACGGCGATCGCAAAAGCGGGGTCGGTAAAATCCGACCCGAATCATGTTCTCTGGGGTCTCGGCTACCCCTGATAGCTGAGACCCCAGAGAAGATCCGACTCTGGGGGGCGCTATACACTTTCTCCACAGCGACGTTAGTACCCTTAACTACCGCCATTAAAAGGCGTATCGGCGGTCGTTAAGGGGTTAAATAACCTGAAATAATTTAACAAAATCTACTATATAAATTGCAAAGCCAATTTAAATTCATGATTTTAAATGAGCATTATAAATACAAGTTCTATCTCAATTATGCTATATAAAAGAAAATAAAAGAATTAAAGGATACATACTTATACACTGAAATAATAATACACATAGCAATATTTGTACTTTAACTTAATGTCCTACATAGATTGTTTTAAATGGCATCCTGTAAAAGTTACCTATTTGATCCATTTAATTTCCTCTGTAACTTATCAGTCTTGCCTTTTTGTTTTTCGGTGACTCAATAGCAGTACTTGGTCCATTGGCTGGGTGCTTATAGTAAAGGTTCACATGACAGGCCAATCTCAGCTGCTCCTCTTCCCAAATAATTAGCCTGCTGTATTAGCTACCTCTTGTGGCATCGCCTGTGAGAGACATTTGACATAACAGACATCAGAGGGATTTTTCAGGAGGCTCTTATGGAGTCTGAATGCCTTCTAATTAACCACTTAGGTATCTTCATTTACACTCCTGCTTGGCCCTTTCCAAATGGAAGGGACTACACTGTGGATTTAAACAGAATAGAAGCATGCTATCAAAAGATCTTGTAAATGAAGTCTGGTGTAAATTATTTTTAATGATTCCCTTCTGGCCCATCATTATGTTTGTAGTTACACACAGGCACATCAGAGATGGCTCATCTTCCGTAAGGTCAGCTGCAGGACCACCATAACTAGCTGCAGTCAGTAAATGGCTTATTAATTAGTGCAGTGATTTTACATTGCTAAGAGCTCTGATGTATGGAGCTGGAATTGTAATTGTGTAGGATTGAAATAATAAGCCATCTCAGGGCTCCTTATGCAAATTGCCGAATTATAAAATCATTACCTATCTAAACACAGAGTTTTTAATAAGAATTACAATGATGAATTTTATGATAATTGACACTGAAGTTCTAATCGCTCGGTTTTCTATTATTGTGATGGTTAAATTGTATTTTTAATTAAATGTTCTATAAAATGCAAAGAAACATTTACAAATTCTGGTCCATTCACTCAGTTCACATTAGGTTATTCTCTTTGGTCGTAATGAATCTCTCCTTCTTAGTAATAGGTATTTGACATAATGTATCACTTGTAGACTAAGATGTTTAATCATTTTTTTTCAATTATGATTTTGATGGCAATGTATTGTCAACTGTGAGGCACAGCATAGCAAGTGTCACTGGGTCTGACTTCCATGATAAAAAAGGCTCAAAGTAAAAATGAAAATCTAGGGCAGATATTGCATACTTAAAGTTTTTTTTTTTTACAAATTTGAATAATTTTACTCCAACACAATAGTTCTATGCAGAAAAATGTAGCCATAAATTATAAAAAAGACATCTTTTTAAAGTTTATGCTATGTAAGATAACAAGTACGATATACAACTTTCCAAATGTAAGAAGTATATACAGTATAATTAGAATCTATTTGTTACATTGTTAATAAAGGATGTAAAAACGTTGTGACTTAGAGAAAATGTGTACCCCAAGGATATCCAGAGTGTGTGTTTCTGCATGTTGCTTCAATGGGGCACTGTAGTATCTCCACCAATGTACCACTATGATACCTTTGTAATATCCATGATTCATTCTGCTTCTCTAAAGGATTTTCATGTATTTTTAGGAATATAGTATTACTTATTGCAATCAATAACCTGCTCATTTAACTAGAATGATCTAATGTTTATGGCAGCAGTCTAACAGCTAAAGATTTGCAAACTTTATGCTAGAGAAGTATTCTGCATGATAAATTTCATTAACTTATGGTATGTGTTGTGGACGAGATAAATTGATATTGTAATAGTTAATATTTCAATATCTTCTATCTGTAGTATTCACATAGGAAATTATATTCCATGACAGTTTGATGTGATTGGATCTAGGGTACAAATTGTTTTGAATTATGCTATTTTTGATCTTACTTCTTCCTCAAATGATGGCATGGATATACCATATGCAGTGTTTTCTTCTCACTATGGAATAATGAGTACTGACATTTACTTAGGCCAAAAAGAGCTGAGGTTCTTTGGATAATTATCTTGAATGTTTTTTTTTTAATTTACTCTATAAGTTGTAATTGTGCAATTTTTGGTTGTCCGTCCCCGTATAGAGCCTGTGGGGTTTTCTTTTGAGCTGGGCTCTGTTATAAAGAAAATATTTAGTAAAATAGTTTTTTTCTAGTGACAACTCTTTTGAAGAGTAGAAAATAATTATTGGGTCAGGTAACATTGTATTTGAATTATATTAATACATCAGTAATGTAAGGAGAAATAGATGTAAACATGAAAGGATAGCTGCCATAAGAAACAAACTGAAGGCTATTTTTCCATTGGAAATGGCCTAAACTCTTCTACAAAACATTAGAGTATAGCAAAATATTTAGCAAGCAGAACCCTTGTTCAGCCGCCACATAGTCTATAGCTATTAGACCAGAGCACCATGAATCTCCTTCTTCTATCCATGGCATCCCCTGTGCTTCTCCTGATTAGTAGCATACAGTGACACTTTTTGGGCATCATACCATAACTAAATAACATTGTGGGGCTTGAAGATGAGAAGAAGTGCTGGGGATGCCACAGGTAGGAGGTTTTCAGTTCTATTGTCCAGCAGACATGGACTACTGACTTGGCTGCTGGACCAAGGTTATGAAACTCTTTTTGATCAACTCCACAATTAATTGCAAATAATAACTTAGTGATAGATTTTGTTTTTGGATTTTGGTCCAAATTTGACTCATAATATGGCACAATAAAAAAGTGCCTAAAACATGCTGCAATAAAGGTTCATAGATACATGCAGGACTTTCATGGATGCCCTATTGTTCCACCATGTCACTAAGTTTTATAATCCACTAATGGGGATCACACACTAGGAAATTACAGTAAATATCTTTACAGTACTGTACAATGTATAACTATTTTCATTAGGTGCAATGCATTTTATATACAGTGGGAAAAAAGTATTTAGTCAGCCACCAATTGTGCAAGTCCTCCCACTTCGAAAGATCAGAGAGGCCTGTAATCGACATCGTAGGTAGACCACAACTATGAGAGTCAAAATGAGAAAACAATTCCAGAAAATCACCTTGTCTGATTTGGCAAGATTTATTTTGCAAATTATGGTGGAAAATAAATATTTGGTCATTAACAAAAGTTCATCTCAATATTTTGTTATATATCCTTTGTTGGCAATGACAGAGGTCAAATGTTTTCTGTGAGTCTTCACAAGGTTGGCACTCACTGTTGGTGGTATGTTGGCACATTCCTCCATGCAGATCTCCTCTAGAGCAGTGATGTTTCGGGCCTGTCACTGGGTAACATGGACTTTCAATTCCCTCCAAAGGTTTTCTCTGGGGTTGATATCTGGAGACTGGCAAGGCCACTCCAGGACCTTCATATGCTTCTTACCAAGCCAATCCTTCATTGCCCTGGTGGTGTGCTTGGTTTCATTTTCATGCTGAAAGACACATCCATGTTTCATCTTCAATGCCCTTGCTGATGGAAGGAGGTTTGCACTCAAAATCTCATGATACATGGCCCCATTCATGCTTTCATTTACACGGATCAGTTGTCCTCGCCCCTTTGCAGAGAAACAGCCTCAAAGGATGATGTTCCCACCCCATGCTTTACAGTAGGTATGGTGTTCTTTGAATGCAACTCTGCATTCTGTCTCCTCCAAACACGACGAGTTTTGTTTCTACCAAACAGTTCTACTTTGGTTTTATCAGACCATAGGACATTCTCCCAGTACTCTTCTGGATAATCCAAATGCTCTCTAGCAAACTTCAGATGGGCCTGGACATGTACTGGCTTAAGCAGGGGGACATGTCTGGCACTGCAGGATCTGAGTCCCCGGCGGCGTAGTGTGTTACTGATGGTAGCCTTTTTTATGGTGATCCCAGCTCTATGCAAGTCATTCACTAGGTCCCTGTGTCATTCTGGGATTTTTGTTCACCATTCTTGTGATCATTTTGACCCCCTGGGGAGAGGTCTTGCATGGAGCCCCAAATTGAGGGAGATTATAAGTCACCTTACATGTCTTCCATTTTCTTATTATTGCTCCCACAGTTGATTTCATCACACCAAGCTGCTTGCCTACTACAGATTCAGTCTTCCCAGCCTGGCGCAGGGCTACAATTTTGTTTCTGGTGTCCTTCGACAGCTCTTTGGTCTTCACCATAGTGGAGTTTGAAGTGTGACTGTTTGAGGTTGTTGACAGGTGTCTTTTATACTGATAACAAGTTCAAACAGGTGCCATTACTACAGGTAATGAGTGGAGGACAGAGGAGCGTCTTAAAGAAGAAGATACAGGTCTGTGAGATCCAGAAATCTTGCATGTTTTTAGGTGACCAAATACTTATTTTCCGCCATAATTTGCAAAATAAATCTTGCCAAATCAGACAAGGTGATTTTCTGGATTTGTTTTCTCATTTTGACTCTCATAGATGTGGTCTACCTATGATGTCAATTACAGGCCTATCTCATCTTTTTACTTGTGGGAACTTACACAATTGTTGGCTGACAATACTTTTTTCCCCACTGTATGATACAAGATCATATCTATATATGTTAGTAAGAAACTAGCTGACAAAGTAGTATATAATTAGTATAAAACACTTTTTTGTTTGAATTATGAAAATAATTAGCATCACAGATTTGTTAGCTAACAACGTACCTCACTTTTATTGCTGTACACTCTATACTAATATAATATTAAAACTATGACTTCAAACCCTTTGTAATCCTATATGCTTGACTTCCAGTTTAACATTCTTTAACAGATGTAAGAAATGAGAAGAACAGACTTCTTACACATCAAATAGCAGTCAGCAGCACAAGTTTGTCAAAACAAATTTTAACTGTGTTGATTTACAAGAATTCTTACATTGGATAATCCGAGCTTGAAATAGATATGTGGTATGTGACTATGTTACTAGTCAGTCAAAATATATAATACTTATCCTAAACAGTTTTTTGCTGCTTTAATATGTTTATTTAGAAAACAATTTTAAATCTTATGACTAAAAATGTACAGGTAACTTACAACTGAACCTGGTGCTTTTTTCATTAAAGCTCTAATTATTAAAATTCAGAAAGTAGTAAAAGAACCAAAATAAGAATTTGTTTTTATTTTTTGTAATCCTGGGAAAAAAATGAATGTTTCTAATGGAGTCAGGGGAGTTGAACAAAAACAGCTACTTTTCAGTTATGTCAAGTGTATGGCCAACACTCACGATGGAACTTCCGATTTTAATAACTGAAGAATTTTTATGGGATCCTTCTTATTCTGAAGAACATAAGCAAACATACAAGCCACTTGGTAGAGACTTAGTTAGTGGATTTGTGTTAAAGAACTTTTCTAATTGACTAAAAAATTATAATCTATCTAATTGATAATAGATAGATGAGTCCCCTATTAATCACTAGAATATGGGACAGTTCCCATCCATATGTCAAGTTTTAAGCCCTGAAGTATCAGATGTCCAATTCTCTGACACAATATTGAAAGTGTACAGTCATGGCAAAAGTTTTGAGAATGACACAAATATTAATTTTTACAAAGTCTACTGCTTCACTTTTTCTAATGGCAATTTGCATATACTCCAGAAAGTTATAAAGAGTGATCAGCTTAACAGCAATTACTTGCAAAGTCAATATTTGGCTAGAAAATGAACTTTATCCCCCAAAACACATTTCATCATCATTGCAGCCCTGCCTTAAAAGGACCAGCTAACCTCTTTTCAGTGATTGCTCCATTAACACAGGTGTGGGTGTTGATGAGGACATGGCTGGAGATCAATCTGTCATGATTAAGTAAGAATGAGACCACTGGACACTTTAAAAGGAGGCTGGTGCTTGGCATCATTTTTTCTCTTCTGTTAACCATGGTTATCTCTAAAGAAACACGTGCAGTCATCATTGCAATGCACAAAAATGGCCTAACAGGGAAGAGTATCGCAGCTAGAAAGATTGCACCTCAGTCAACAATCCAGCGCATCATCAAGAACTTCAAGGAGAGAGGTTCCATTGTTGCCAAAAAGGCTTCAGGGCGCCCAAGAAAGACCAGCAAGCGCCAGGACCGTCTCTTAAAAGTGTTTCAGCTGCGGGATCGGGCTACCAGCAGTGCAGAGCTTGCTCAGGAATGGCAGCAGGCAGGTGTGAGTGCATCTGCACGTACTGTGAGGTGGAGACTCTTGGAGCAAGGCCTGGTCTCAAGGAGGGCAGCAAAGAAGCCACTTCTCTCCAGAAAAAACATCATGGACAGACTGATATTCTGCAAAAGGTACAGGCAGTGGACTGCTGAGGACTGAGGTAAAGTTATTTTCTCTGATGAATCCCCTTTTCGATTGTTTGGGACATCAGGAAAACACCTCATTCGGAGAAGACAAGGTGAGTGCTACCACCAGTCTTGTCTCATGCCAACTGTTAAGCATCCTGAAACCATTCATGTGTGGGGTTGCTTCTCAGCCAAGGGAATCGGCTCTCTCACAGTCTTGCCTAAAAACACAGCCATGAATAAAGAATGGTACCAGAATGTCCTCCAAGAGCAACTTCTCCCAACCCTCCAAGAGCAGTTTGGCAATCAACAATGCCTTTTCCAGCATGATGGAGCACCTTGCCATAAATCAAAGGTGATAACTAAATGGCTCAGGGAACAAAACATAGAGATTTTGGGTCCATGTCCTGGAAACTCCCCAGATCTTAATCCCATTGAGAACTTGTGGTCAATCATCAAGAGACGGGTGGACAAACAAAAACCTAAAAATTCTGACAAAATGAAAGCATTGATTGTGCAAGAATGGACTGCTATCAGTCAGGATTTGGTCCAGAAGTTGATTGAGAGCATGCCAGGGAGAATTGCAGAGGTCCTGAAGAAGAAGGGTCAACACTGCAAATATTGACTTGCTGCATTAACTCATTCTAACTGTCAATATAAGCTTTTGTTACTCATACGTTTGCAATTATTATATTTCTGTCTGTGATAAAAACATGTGTCAAACACACATAAAAACCAGAGGGCAGCAGATCATGTGAAAATATAATATTTGTGTCATTCTCAAAACTTTTGGCCATAACTGTATTGTTATAAATTGTGTTAGCCATTTGTGTTATTTTGCATTCTCACTTAAAAGACTACAAACTATCCTAGAAGCAATTATAAGCTTTCCAAAATTAAAAACCATGTGAACATATTCATTGCAAATCACATTTTTGGAAAAAAATTTGGAGAAGATGGCGAATTCGAACTTTAAAAGATTCTCTCATTTTTAATAATTACAGTATATACTCGTGTATAAGCCGAGATTTTCAGCACCTTTTTTTGTGCTGAAAATGCCCCCTCGGCTTATACACGAGTCATAGGGCAGAAACCAGCGGGGGAGGGGATGCGGAGGCAGGAGCCGATGGCTGGGACATCATACTCACCCTCCCCGTGCCATCGCTGAACGTCCCTGCAATCCTGCGTTCTCCCCGGCTTCCTGCAGCTCTCCAGCGCTGAGCGGTGACGTAATACCCGCTCATTAAGGTCATGTAATATGGACGCGACGCCACTCCCATGGGCGTGGCCTCCATATTCATGACCTTAATGAGCGGTATTACGTCACCGCTCAGCGCTGGAGAGCTGCAGGAAACCGGGGAAAACGCAGGATTGCCGGCCGGGATGTTCAGCGATGGCACGGGGAGGGTGAGTATGATGGAGGAGGATGGGGGAGCAGGAGGAGGAGGAGCGGAGCGACGGGGGAGACGAGGCAGGAGCAGAACGGGGGAGGACGGAGAGCATGGAGCAGGACGGGGGAGGACGGAGAGCAGGAGCAGAACGGGGGAGACGGAGAGCACGGAGCAGAACGGGGAGGACGGAGAGCAGGAGCAGGACGGGGGGAGGACGGAGAGCACGGAGCAGAACAGGGGAGGACGGAGAGCACGGAGCAGAACGGGGGAGGAAAGAGCACGGAGCAGGACGGTGGTGGGCACAGAGGAGAATGGGGAGTGCAGAACTGGATGGGGGAGCACGGAGCAGGACGGGGGAGGATGGAAAGCACGGAGCAGGACAGGATAATGGAGCAGGAGGAGGGGAGCACAGAGGAGAATGGGGGCGCACAGAGCAGGATGGGGGAGCACAGAGCAGGACGGCAACTTATAGACCCGGCTTATACGCGAGTCAATAAGTTTTCCAAGTTTTTTGTGGCAAAATTAGGGGGGTCGGCTTATACACGGGTCGGCTTATACATGAGTATATACGGTACTATCCCTGCCAAAAATCTGTTTGGTTGATAGGAACAGAAATATTTGTTGTAAGTATCCTTAGAAGTGGTCTGATCAGAGCCAAATTATCCCATGGCTGGAGTTCTAGTTCACCTGGAGAGGTAGATAAACTAAGCTATATATCTTAACTCCCTAATGACCAGAACTTTTTTCGGTTTTGCGGTTTCGTTTTTTGCTCCTATTGTTCCCAGAGCCATAACTTTTTTATTTTTTTGTCAATATGGCCATGTGAGGGCTTATTTTTTGCGGGACGAGTTGTACTTTTGAAAAATACCATTGGTTTTACCATGTCGCGTAACAGAAAATAGGAAAAAAATTCCAAGTGCAGTGAAATTGCAAAAAAAGTGCAATCCCACACTTGTTTTTGGTTGGCTTTTTTGCTAGGTTCGCTAATTGCTAAAACTGACCAGCCAATTTGATTCTCCAGGTCATTACAAGTTCATAGATGCCAAACATGTCTAGGTTCTTTTTTATCTAAGTGGCGAAAAAAATTCCAAAGTTTGCTTAAAAAAAAAATTGTTCCATTTTCCGAGACCCGCAGAGTCTCCACCTTTGTGATCTTGGGTCAGGTGATTGCTTATTTTTTGTGTGTCAAACTGATGTTTTTAATGATACCATTTTTGTGCAGATATGATCTTTTGATTGCCCGTTATTGCATTTTAATTCAATGTTGTGGTGACCAAAAAAACAATAATTCTGGCATTTTGATTTTTTTCTCGATACGCAGTTTAGCGATTAGGTTAATCCTTTTTTTTATTGATAGATCAGGTGATTCTGAACGCGGTGATACCAAATATGTCTATGTTTGATTTTTTTATTGTTTAATTTTGAATTTTTTTATTTTTTCATATTTTTAAAAACTTTACTTTTGGCATGCTTCAATAGCCTCCATGGGAGGCTAGAAGCTGCCACAACTCGATCGTCTCTGCTACATAGAGGCGATGCTCAGATCACCTCTATGTAGCAGATTTACTGCATTGCTATGAGCACTGACCACAGGGTGGCGCTCGCATCAACAACCATAGAGGTCTCAAGGAGACCTCTGGTTGTCATGCCGACACACCGGTGACCCGTGATCACGTGACGCGTTTCACCGGTGAGTACTTCTCCGGCCGATGGCCGGAAGCCCTTGTTAAATGCCGCTGTCAGAGTTTGAAAGCGGCATTTAACTTGTTAATAGCCGCGCGCGGATCGCGATTCCACCCGCGGCTATTGTGGGCACATGTCAGCTGTTCATTATCTGTTAATTATCTTGCCTTTGTGTTTTGAAATTTTGACTAATGCGTGCACATGTCATTTGTTCTTTTGTAAAATGAATACATTTAGAAACTGTTTTTTTTAAAGATGTTTCCCGGTGTTAGGAGCCAGGATTTTCCCTATGCATGAGATAGATCCCAGGTGTTGTCTAGCCCTGTGGTCTCCCATTCGGATCAGGCCACTGAAACTGTTGCTCAGTGTGGATGTTGGTCCCAGTGTCTTGCTCAGACTCATGGTGTACCTTTGGTTACTGTTGGCTCTACAGCAAAGTCTATGGTAACTAGTGTTAGACAGGGGCAGCCTTTTGTCCTGGAATCAAAGTCCACAGATCACCTTACTGAGCATGTCCATGATGTAGTGTCTTCCTATTGGTGGTCGGACATTAGATGCTCTGG
>JARQOD010000006.1:191586587-191646274 GCA_033576555.1 Oophaga sylvatica | reverse complement strand
TTTTATATTATACATACCCAAAAAAAGCAGGCCCCATTACATGAGTCCTACATGGTCAAACACACACAAGTGATTGATAAGGTTTTTATTCTCGTTAAATTTTCAGTGAATGATGTCACAAACATGGCGGAGTTGCCGAGACCAGTACCGGGGGGAAGGGC
This sequence comes from Oophaga sylvatica, assembly GCA_033576555.1. NCBI lineage: Eukaryota > Metazoa > Chordata > Amphibia > Anura > Dendrobatidae > Oophaga > Oophaga sylvatica. The sequence continues at coordinate 191,646,113 of JARQOD010000006.1, read as the reverse complement.
AGCAATTAGGCTGGAGTGGTGATCAGCCCCCAAGAAATAAAAAATAAATTTACTATACCGTTTGAATTTTCTGGCACCAGCATGGATTTAGAGCGAAGTCATGCAGAAGGTACACCTTTTTACACATGCGTAAGGGGCAAAAGTAATAATTTTTTGTAATTTCAATGTTTTTCTATCAAACAGAACGGAGTCAAACCTAACTGAAAAGAGACTGCTTCAGACCCGGGTGAACTTTGACCCTGTTGGGAAGGTGAAAAAGTGGCGCCATTTCGGCACCCCCAACACCAATCAACCACCACCAGCCACCCATCAGCATCACACAGCACAGCATCAGCAGCACATCACATCCACACTGGAGGCAAATCCCCAGGATGATAGGGCCCACAGCAGCAGCCAAATTTTTGCCTCTAGAGATGTCACCGCTGCCCGCCATATCACGTCGGGCCGCCGCAGAAGGGTTCTTTTCCACCTCGGCACAAGAGCAAGTTGAACAGGGTGTTGGACTATTTGCCAGGGCTGCCCAAACGATGGAGGAAGCCTTCTTTCCGCAGTCTGGCACAATACTTGCATCCGCTGGCCGCGTTCGGGGGTTTGGGCGGGCCCGAGGGTGCAATACAAATTCTCCTCGAACGCATGTACACCCCCAAACAACCAAAACCCTGTATTTTTCTTTTTTTGGGAAAGGGGGAAAATGTCAGGAAGCAACCTTCTGCGCTGAAAGATCTTCCAGAAGCAGCATTAGGAGCATACTTCGGAGCCCCCTCCCCCAGTCACAGGCCCCCCAAAACCCCAAAATCCAACCTTACTCTGGACACATTCTGACATAGTTTACCTGCCCAATATGGCCACTAAGAATACCAATTTTTGGGGGGTCCCAACAAGTTCTGCTTGACATGGCCATATTGGGGGTATGAATCAATGGGTAATTCCTTACAAGGGAGTTAATGCAGCCATATCTAAACACCCTATTATGTTCATCAAACACAGGTCAAACCTTGGGCCAAAATACTGCTGGCCATCTACCAACCCCAGGGGATAGTCTGGTTGTCCAACAATCTAGACCTGTTCTGCACAGGTGCCGCCGCCATCACCACGCCCCCCCAACCTACCACAACCTATAATTCTGCTTGTGGTCCTTTGTTTTTTTTTTTATATCTGCATTTAATTTCGCATTTTTTTAATTTTATTTTTTGAATTACATTGCCATTGTGGAATGATCTTTATTATGGCCCTGACTAGAGGCCTTAACTGCCATAGGGGTTTTTTAATATGGGCTAAAAAATTTTGATATTAACAAAATTGAGTTTAAACAATTCAAACAATATGAGTCCTAGTCTTGTTTAAATTATGTTTTTTTAATCAAACTATATTCAAGGCTTTCTTCAAAACACTATACACTTAAAGGGGTACAAAAATTTTTGGGAAATTTTGTTAAAAATGCCAAACAACACATAATACAACATTCCTTGCCAGGGAGTATACCCCTCAGGGTGAAGCAAAAATAATCTTTTTAAACTCACCACTTTTAGCTCAGAGGCTGACGACGTTGATGAAGGCATGTGTCTTGGAGTCCGATCAGTACTGCATACGCAACTTTATCATCACCATTGGATGGACACCAAGGTATCTAGTGAAATTATGCAGAACAACACCTTTTAAAACAACATTAACAATGCCTTCACCAAGTTAATTGCGACTGGGAACCGCCATTTGGACACAGAATGCCAAACGCACACTCAACAAACGTCTTTCCGGGACAGACATAATTAAATTTATGCGCCTGGGTTCAGGGGTCTCCGTGGATAGGGCCTCATGACGTTTTCGAGTAACGAAAAGCCTCATTGCAACCATCACATAAGGCAATGCTTCCAATAATTTCTCCCTGGTAGGTTCGTGGGGTGGGGTATTCAACCATTATTGCGCAGCCCCGACCCATAAGGAAGAATTTTAAGACTCTTATCTCCGTTCTTCCATAGCCCCAATAAATTATTTAAACCAGTAAACTACTGTCAACCAGGGCCAACAAACACAGAAAAAAAATTGTTGATAATTGTAATTTGGACCCTGATTTGGGGCTTTACGCACACGGAGTGCTTCCCATCCAGGGCTCCAGACATGTGGAAACTGGCAGGTCTCCTGAAATGCACGTGCAAAAGTAGCCATCTTCCACTTCGGATCAGGCATACCAGTTGATGGAGTCGGGACCAATTCTACTCAAGAGACCTCACAACCCAGAGATGGTTACTTTCCAATTAAAAATTCTAAAAGCAGTGCTGCATAAATCCCAGTGGAAAGGAAGCAAAAGTAACCCAACAAAAAACCATTTTAAAGTCATGCAAAGAAATAGCCGTTTAAACATTGATAACGTTTTAGTCTATACATAACAAACCATGCACAACAAGTTTGAAAATACTTTCAATGATTTGTTGGGAATAACAACCAAATTTTTGATTTTAAACATGTGGGTGTTGACACATAGAAAATAAATTTTGTAAAAACAAATTATAAAGGCCGATAAACATTAGTCTATAAAATTCATCACAATAAAAGGTTTCATACATACCGTAACTAAGGATTAGGTGTTCCTCACAAAATTGCTTTTCGCATCCTGGTGTCCCTGAAACGGATCCCGGCCACAATCCCAACAAAATATCAAAATTGGCAAGGGAAAAATCCGACAATAACAAATAACTTGTCCGGATGGTACCAAGATCGTAAGACGGTGGACAGCCCATTACTAAGCCAACGCCTCAAAAGCGGATGGACCACATTCTTCTCCGCCTACTCCGGATCCCAAAAACCCTGGATATGCTCACCAAAACGTCGGCCCAAAAACCCCGTTTGTACAACAATGCTCAGTTGTGTTAAAGTAAGTGTGGGCCCCGCCATAATTTGGACAAAGCAGAATAACACAACACAACCACGGAGTGAAATACAAAGATTGGAGGGTGCCCACCTTTGTAGAGGCAAAAATAGGGGTGTTAAGAGAATTTTTAAAGATATTCAGGCCAAAACCGTTATTTGCCTTTTTGCAAGCCACGAGAAAATCTTGCCGTTTCGGATGCCATAAAGGTGCCAACGGATATTTGATGAAGGAAATCGCATCCCGCATTTCCACGGATGACATAAATTTTTGTAATGGTTTGAGATAGTTCTGAGCAAGGCTCCCTCTGGTGGTTTTCAAGCGGTACTAGTGAGGATTGGAACAGGGTTACTGATTGGTCTTATTTAAGGAACATTTTCCCCCTCAGGGTTGCCGTGAACATTTGTTCTGGTCTAATCCTTCTTTCCATTTCCCTTGTGCCTCTGGTCGGTCCCGCATCTCCTGCTATCAATAAACAATTTCTTATTTTGTGTTTTTTTTCTATATTTTTGCCCTTTTTGTCCTGCACTTCTGTGGGGCCCTTCGGGTCCCCTCCGGGGGCTTTTGCCCTCTCATTTAGTCCACCACTGTGGTTTTTACTTTTGCTTTTTGCAGTTTTTCAGTGGCTGCTTTTTTGTTACACCAGAGAACTAATTTAGGTGGTGTGATCTCAGGTGATTTTGAAATTAGTAGAGTTGGTGCCTTTCAGGGTTTTCTGGGATTGCAGTAAGTGCCCTTCCTATCCTTTTCTATTTAGTTAGTTTGGGCCCCAGCGTTTGCTCATTCTTTTTTCTTTCTGTGTCAGTATTTCCTCTTGTCTAACCGCCATTACATGTTTGGGGGCTTTCTATTATCTTTGGGGTTCTGCTCCGGGGCAGATAGCTTTCCTATTTCTATCTTTAGGTGTAGTTAGTTTCTCAGGCTGTGACGAGGCGTCTAGGACCAACGTAGGAACGCTCCACGGCTGCCTCTAGTTGCGGTGGTTAGTCAGGGTACTGCAATCTCATAGATTCCAACTGCTCTGGTGTATTTCCTTTTTTACCTGCACTCCTCAGCTACCGTAACATAACAGTATCACCGGCCATAAAAATTGTATGGTACTCACAGAAGGGAAAAAATATTTTGAAGGAAGAAAAGTTGTCAGAGATATTTTTCTGTTTGTTGCATTTTTTTTTTTTTTTTTCCCTCTGTATCTCTGGGTGCTGGGGAGGATCTTTTCTCCCAATGGAGTTTGCACAGTTGTCTGGCCGTGTGGATCAGCTTGCCACTGAGGTTCAGAGTATTGCTATCTATCTTGCTGGGTTGCCTGTTGTGGAACCTAGGATCCCCATGCCAGATTTGTTTTCAGGGATCGAGCTAAGTTTCAGAATTTCAAAAATAATTGTAAATTGTTTCTTGCCTTAAAATCTAAGTCCTCAGGAAACGCAGCGCAGCAGGTTCAAATTGTCATCTCTCTCCTGCGCGGCGATCCTCAGATTGGGCTTTTTCCCTCACACCTGGGGATCCTGTTTTGAGTGATGTTGATGCATTTTTTCAGGCTTTGGGGGTTATTGTACGATGAGCCTAATGTCACTGATCAAGCTGAAAAAGCCTTGTTGGCATTAAATCAGGGGCTTGATGACGCTGAGTTATACTGTCAGAGATTCCGTAGGTGGGCAGTCCTGACCAAATGGAATGACGACGCTTTGGCGGCCCTTTTCCGGAAGGGTCTGTCGGATAATGTAAAGGATGTTATGGTGGGATTCCCTGTCCCCTCTGGTCTCAATGATTCTATGTCATTAGCGATTCAAATTGACAGACGTTTGCGTGAGCGGAGAAGTATGCGTGGAGTGGTGTTGCCTTGTGAGCCAGCTGCTGAGCCCATGCAGTGTGATGGAGTGGTGTCTGGGGCACAGCGTCATGAGTTTCGAAAGCGCAATGGGTTATGTTTCTACTGTGGTGATGCCTCTCATGCTATTTCAGTCTGCCCTAAGCGGGGAAGACGTTTTGCACGCTCAGTTGTCTTGGGTGGTGTTCAGACTAAGTTTTTATTAACTGTCACTCTGATATGCTCTCTGTCCTCATTTTCTGCTCAGGCTTTCGTTGATTCTGGAGCAGCTATTAACCTGATGGATTATGATTTTGCTAAACGTTGTGGATTTCCCTTGATACCCCTACAGAAGTCTATTCCCCTACTGGGGATCGATTCTACCCCTTTGGCTGAGAATAAACCCCAGTTTTCTACTCAGGTGATAATGAGGGTTGAACCTGATCACCAGGAGTGCTGCAAATTTTTGGTTCTATATAATCTGCATGACATTATCGTGCTGGGTTTCCCTTGGTTACAGTCTCATAATCCTGTTTTGGATTGGAAATCTGTGTCTGTAACCAGTTGGGGCTGCCAATGTGTTAATACCAACACTCCTGTTTTTTCTGCCTCCCCCAGGCTGAGGATGTTCCTGACTTTTTGTTTGATTTTTCTGATGTGTTTAGCGAAAGTAAATCTGCATCCTTACCTCCCCATAGGAGCTATGACTGCGCTATTGAATTAGTGCCAGGTAGTAAATTCCCTAAGGGTCGCCTTTTTAACTTGTCTGTACCTGAACATGACGCTATGCGGTCTTATATCAAGGAATCATTGGAGAAGGGTCATATCAGACCATCCTCTTCACCCTTAGGTGCCGGTTTTTTCTTTGTGGCCAAAAAAGATGGTTCATTAAGGCCGTGTATTGATTATCGTCTCTTGAACAATATTACTGTGAAATATCAATACCCGTTACCCTTGATTTCTGACCTGTTTTCCAGGGTGAAAAACGCTACTTGGTTTACCAAGCTTGACCTCAGGGGGCGTATAACCTTATTCGCATTAAGCACGGGGATGAATGGAAGACGGCATTTAACACCCCTGAAGGGCATTTTGAGTACCTTGTGATGCCCTTTGGGCTCACTAATGCTCCTTCCGTCTTCCAGTCCTTCATGAATGACATTTTCAGGGATTTTGTGGACAAGTTTCTGATTGTTTATTTGGATGATATCTTGATTTTTTCTAATGACTGGGACTCTCATGTGAAACATGTTCGAACTGTATTCCAGATTTTGAGAGAGAATGCTCTGTATGTGAAGGGATCAAAGTGTCTTTTTGGCGTACAGAAGATCTCATTTCTGGGATTCATTTTGTCCCCATCTGTTATTGAAATGGACCCGGTCAAGGTTCAGGCCATCTGTGATTGGGTCCAACCTACTTCATTAAAGGCTCTTCAGAGATTTTTGGGTTTTGCCAATTTTTATCGCAAATTTATTGGTAATTTCTCTGTTATTGTTAAACCATTAACTGATTTGACCAGAAAGGGTTCTGATGTGGTGAATTGGCCTCCTGAGGCAGTCTCTGCGTTTCAGGAACTTAAGCAGAGATTCACTTCTGCTCCTGTTCTACGGCAGCCTGATGTTTCTCTGCCATTTCAGGTGGAGGTTGATGCCTCTGAAATTGGGGCAGGTGCCGTTTTGTCCCAAAAAGATCCAGAGACCTCTAAAAGTAACCCTTGTGCCTTTTTCTCTCGAAAATTTTCTCCTACTGAACGTAATTATGACGTGGGTAATCGGGAGTTATTGGCCATGAAGTGGGCTTTTGAAGAGTGGAGACATTGGCTGGAGGGAGCCAAACATCAGGTGGTGGTCCTTACGGACCATAAGAATCTGGTCTATCTGGAATCTGCCAAGCGACTCAATCCTAGACAGGCCAGGTGGGCCTTGTTTTTCACACGTTTTAATTTTGTGGTTTCCTTCTTCCTGGCACTAAGAATGTTAAGGCGGATGCCCTCTCGAGGAGTTTCCTTGCGGACTCTCCTGAGCTATCTGATCCCTCTGTTATTTTGAAGGAGGGTGTAGTTCTTTCCGCCATCTCGCCTAATTTGAGACTTGCTCTGGAGGGGTGTCAGGAGGATAGGCCCGAGCGCTGCCCTGTTGGAAAGTTGTTTGTCCCGGACCGATGGAAAAAGAGTGTGATGTCTGAGATTCATTGTTCCGCATTGGCTGGGCATCCCGGAATTTTTGGTACCAGAGACTTGGTTAGTCGGTCCTTTTGGTGGCCTACCTTGTCTCGCGATGTCAGGGAATTTGTGCAGTCCTGCGGGACTTGCTCTCGCTCCAAGCCTTGCTCTCGCTCTAGTGGTTTGTTGATGCCATTGCCTGTGCCCAAGAGACCATGGACCCATATCTCTATGGATTTCATTTCCGATCTTCCTGTTTCTCAGAGAATGACCACCATCTGGGTAATTTGTGATAGGTTTTCCAAAATGATACATCTTGTGCCATTACCTAAGTTGCCTTCCTCCTCTGAATTGGTGCCGTTGTTCCTTCAGCACGTGGTTCGTTTACACGCATTCCTGAGAACATTGTGTCTGACAGAGGAGTCCAGTTTGTTTCCAGATTTTGGAGGACTTTTTGTTCTAAACTGGGTGTTCAATTGTCTTTCTCCTCGGCATTTCATCCTCAGACCAATGGTCAAACTGAGAGAACAAACCAGACATTGGAGACTTATCTAAGATGCTTTGTGTCTGCTGATCAGGATGACTGGGTCTCTTTTTTGCCTTTGGCTGAGTTTGCTCTTAATAATAGGGCTAGCTCTGCCACTTTGATGTCTCCGTTTTTCTGTAATTCTGGGTTTCACCCTCGATTTTCTTCAGGACAGACGGAGGCTTCTGTCTGTCCAGGTGTTGACTCTGTTGTTGAGCGTATGCAGCAGATTTGGGACCAGGTAGTGGAGAGGTTGTCCCTCTCTCAGGAGAAGGCCCAGCGGTTTGCTAACCGGCATAGGACTGATGGTCCTCGGTTTAAAGTGGGGGACTTGGTCTGGTTGTCCTCAAAGAATATTCCTATGAGAGTAGCATCTCCTAAATTTAAGCCTAGGTTCATTGGACCTTATAAGATCATGGAGATTATTAATCCTGTTTCTTTTCGTTTGCTTCTTCCAGGGACATTTAAGATCCATAACGTGTTCCACAAGTCCTTGTTGAAGAGGTTTGTTGAGCCAGTGGTTCCTGCTGCTGTGCCTCCTGACCCTGTTTTGGTTGAGGGCAATCTGGAGTATGTGGTTGAGAAAATATTGGATTCTCGTTTTTCTAGACGAAGACTCCAGTATTTGGTTAAATGGAGAGGTTATGGTCAGGAAGATAATTCTTGGGTGTTTGCTTCGGACATCCATGCTAGGAGACTTATCCGTGCGTATCATAGAACTCATCCTGACCGACCTGGTTGCTCAAATGAGGGTTCGGTGACCCCTCCTCAAGGGGGGGGTACTGTTGTGAATGGGTTTGAGATGAGTTCTGAGCAGAGGCTCCCTCTGGTGGTTACAAGCGGTACTAGTGAGGATTGGGAATCAGGTGTTACTGATTGGTCTTATTTAAGGGAATCATTTTCCCATCAGGGTTGCCGGTGATCAATTGTTCTGGTCTGAATCCTTCTTTCCAGTTTCCCTTGTAGCCTGCTGTGTCGTGTCTGCATCTCCTGCTATCAGATAAGACAATTTCTTATTTTGTGTTTTTGCTATATTTTTGCATTTTGTCCTGCACTTCTGTGGGGGCCTTCTGGGTCCCCTCCGGGGGCTTTTGCCCTCTCAGTTTAGTCCAGCCACTGTGTTTTGTACTTTTGCTTTTTGCAGTTTCTTCAGTGGCTGCTGTTTTTGTTACACCAGAGAACTAATTTAGGTGGTAGAGGTCGTGTGATCTCAGGTGATTTTGAAATTAGTAGAGTTGGTGCCTTTCAGGGTTTTCTGGGATTGCAGTAAGTGCCCTTCCTATCCTTTTCTATTTAGTTAGTTTGGGCCCCAGCGTTTGCTCATTCTATTTTCTTTCTGTGTCAGTATTTCCTCTTGTCTAACCGCCATTACATGTTTGGGGGCTTTCTATTATCTTTGGGGTTCTGCTCCGGGGCAGATAGCTTTCCTATTTCTATCTTTAGGTGTAGTTAGTTTCTCAGGCTGTGACGAGGCGTCTAGGACCAACGTAGGAACGCTCCACGGCTGCCTCTAGTTGCGGTGGTTAGTCAGGGTACTGCAATCTCATAGATTCCAACTGCTCTGGTGTATTTCCTTTTTTACCTGCACTCCTCAGCTACCGTAACATAACACATATGGATCACTGTTCAGGGGACTTTACAGCCGTATAATACGATCCGCTTTTTTTCGTTGTGTGTGACCCCGGCCTCATTGTGCTTATGGTGATCACTGAAATTCAGGGTCCTGTTTGGGAACACAGCCTCAGTGACCTGTGGTAACCTTGTTGACGTCACCAACTCTGAACTCACAGCAGCTCATTTATCAGTGGTTCTCAGCCTGGACGGCCGCATCTGGTGTTGACATGAGTATGGTTTAATTTAGAATCATTAAAGGAGTCTATGTCATTCTTTCAATTAAAAGACTTTATTCTGGCTGTGTGTTTAATTACAATATAACTATAGGATTAGTAATGGAGAGGAGTCTTATAGACATTGGACATTATAAAGATGACATCAACCCCACAAATATGAACCCCACTTGCCACCGCCACAGGACAAATGGGAAGAGCTGGACAAAGTGACAGCATTGGTGCATCTAGTACATCGCCTTTTCTGGGCAGCTGCGGACTGTTCTTTTTAGGCTGAGGTTGCCAATATCCATGGCCACTAAGCAGCCTAAATAATAATAATAATAATAATAATCTTTATTTATATTGCGCCATCATATTCCGCAGCGCTTTACAGTTTAACAGTTTCAAAACACAAGTCATAAGTAACAACGTTAACAATACAATAATTAAAGCAAAATAAGACGACCCTGCTCGAGAGAGCTTACAATCTACAATGAGGTGGGGGAGATACAAAGTACAGGTGTGTATATACAATGGTGCATTTACAAGGATGGTCCAGCCATCTTGAGGGAGTGAGGGATGGATGGAAATAGTGAATAGGCTACACACACACACACTTACACATAAAATGACTTTGATTAGAGAATGTGATAGGCCGCTTTGAACAGATGTGTTTTGAGGGAGCGCCTGAAACCATGCACATTGTGGATAGTCCTAATTTCTTGGGGTGGAGCATTCCAGAGTATTGGCGCAGCGCGGGAGAAGTCTTGGAGTCGGGAGTGGGAGGTACGGATTAGTGCAGAGGTTAGTCGAAAGTCGTTTGCAGAGCGCAGCAGTCGGTTAGGCCGATAAATAGAAATGAGGGAGGAGATGTAGGGGGGTGTTACACTGTGGAGAGCTTTGTGGGTGAGAACCAGTACTTTGAATTGGATCCTATAATGAATGGGCAGCCAGTGTAAGGACTGGCGAAGAGCGGACGCGTCCGAGTACCGATTAGCCAGATGGATGACCCTGGCTGCTGCATTAAGGATGGACTGGAGAGGGGATAGTCGAGTAATGGGGAGGCCAAGTAATAGAGCGTTGCAGTAGTCCAGGCGGGAGTGGATCAATGCTACAGTGAGGGTTTTTGTTGTTTCCATGGTGAGAAAAGGGCGGATTCTAGAGATGTTCTTTAATTGTAGGCGGCAAGAGCGGGCAAGAGATTGTATATGGGAGGTGAAGGAGAGATTGGTGTCAAACATAACACACAGACAGCGAGCCTGCTGCCGGGGTGTTATTATGGTGCCGCCTACAGAGAGGGAAATGTCAGATTTAGGGAGGTTAGTAGATGGCGGGAGCAGAAGAAGTTCAGTTTTGGAGAGATTAAGTTTCAGATAGAGAGCGGACATGATGTTGGAGACTGCGGACAGACAGTCGGTGGCGTTCTGTAGTACAGCGAGGGTAAGGTCGGGGGGTGACGTGTATAAGATCACCAGCACCAGCTGTCTGCTTTAGCTTCGCTAATTGTCAAAAGTGTCTTGCTTTAACCCCTCTCTGCCATCTGATGTACTATTCCGTCCATGTGACCTGGGACTTAATTCCCATGGACGGAATAATACGTCATAGGCGATCAGCCGTGCTCACAAGGAAAGTGCGGCCGGTAGTGTTGAGCGATACTGCTCGATATCTAAAAATATCGGATCGGAATGGTATCGCCGATATCACTAAATATCGGCGATATCCGATTCCGATACCGGAAGTCCCATGTAAGTCTATGGGAACAAAATATCGCAACTAAATAAAACCTTTATTTCCTTGTAAACACTAAATATACACACATAGAATACATATATATATATATATATATATACATGTCATTGTGACATATATATATATACATATATGTATAGTTTATACACTTCTACATAGTAAAATATCCTCTGATTCAATTGCCGGGTAAAGCCGGCTTCTGTGAAAAAACAGAAGCACCCGACATGAAATGACACTTGGTGTACATAGGGTTAACCATGTCTTTTCATGTCGTTTGCAATCTGATTTGCACAAACAATTACATCAGTCTATGTGTGCAAAATTTCACACCTGTAGGGGTTAATTAAAGGTGTAAATTCGTTGTAAAAAAAACGGACTTTTTTGCTACGAATTTACACCTTTAATTAACCCCTACAGGTGTGAAATTTTGCACACATAGACTGATGTAATTGTTTGTGCAAATCAGATAGCAAAGGACATGAAAAGACATGGTTAACCCTATGTACACCAAGTGTCATTTCATGCCAGGTTCTGCATTTTCACAAAAGCCGTCAATTGAATTAGCGGCTATTATACTATGTAGAAGTGTATGAACTATAAATATAAATATATATATATGTGTCACAAATTCAATGACATGTATATATATATATATATATATATAATGAGGTGTAAAATTGTTTAAAAAAAATGCGTGGGCTCCCGCCCTATTTTCACAACCAGACAGACAAAGCCAGCGAATGGGGGCAGATAATAATAGCCCAGAGAGGGACCATTATTTTTGGCCCCCCCTGGCTACTAACATCTGCCCCCAGACACCCCAGAAAAGACAAATCTATAATTAGATTCGCCCTTTCTGGCACTTTGCCCGTCTATTCCCATTGCCCTGTAGCGGTGGCGAATGGGTTAATATGGGGTTAAAGCCACATTGCAATTGAAAGGTGACCTTAAGCCAGGTTAATAATTGAGAGCTGTCAATTAGACAACTATCAATTATTAATCCTATTGCATGAAATAAAAATAAAACACACACACTTTAATTAAAAATCATTTTAATGAAATAAAGACACATGTTTTTGACCATCTTTTATTTGACTGCAAAAACCATTTCCTGTAATAAAAATAAAATAAAAAAGCAAAATTATTCTTACCTATCCCATGCACAGTCAGGTCCCACGGTCTAATCCTTCAGAAAGGGTTAATGTTTACTGCAGGGACCGCAGCTAATGCTGCAGCCTCACAGTAAACCGCCAAATGAATGAGTTCCTCTCCTGGCTGACAGGAGAGGAAGTGGAAAGCTTAATTGATTGCTTTCCACTTTCACTTCAGGTCAGCCAGGGACACAATCAGTGACGTCAGAGGGAACTGATTAACAAAAATAGGGGATCCCCTCGAAAAAAATTGGCGTGGGGTCCCCCTTATTTTGTTAACCAGCCAGATGCAAGCAGACCGCTGAGGCCTGGATTTTCAGGCTGTTAAGGAGCCAAGATCCATGGACCTTGCCAGCCTGATAATACCAGGCCACAGCAGTCTGCATATCTTGGCTGATTAACAAAAATAGGGGATCCCCTCAAAAAAAATTGGCGTGGGGTCCCCCCTATTTTTGTTAACCAGCCAGATGAAGCAGACCGCTGAGGCCTGGATTTTCAGGCTGTTAAGGAGCCAAGGTCCATGGACCTTGCCAGCCTGATAATACCAGGCCACAGCAGTCTGCATATCTTGGCTGATTAACAAAAATAGGGGATCCCCTCGAAAAAAATTGGCGTGGGGTCCCCCCTATTTTTGTTAACCAGCCAGATGAAGCAGACCGCTGAGGCCTGGTTTTTCAGGCTGGTAAGGATCCAATATCCATGGACCTTGCAAGCCTGATAATACCAGGCCACAGCAGTCTGCTTAGCTTGGCTGGTTAACAAAAATAGGGGATCCCCTCGAAAAAAAAACTGGCGTTGGGGTCCCCCTATTTTTGTTAACCAGCCATGTAAAATGCAGACTGCTGCGGCCTGGTATTAAAAGACTGTCAAGGCCCATGGATTTTGGCCCTCAACAGCCTGATAATACCAGGCTACAGCAGCCCCACATTTGGCGCATCAAAAGATGTGCCAATTGTGGCACTTTACCCGGCTCTTCCCACTGCCCTGTAGCGGTGGCAAGTGGGGTAATAAGGGGTTAATGTCACCGTTGATTGCACGGTGACAATAAGCCCGGTTAATAATGGAGAGGTGTCAATAAGACACTGATCCATTATTAATCCCAAAGTTAATTAAATGTATAAAAAAAAGACAAAGCAAGAAAAAAGTCTTTTAATGAAATAAAAGAGACAACACAGTTTTCATTAATTTTATTATACACTCATTCCTGCGACGACATTGATCTCCTGTAAAAAAAGAAAAAAAACAAACCAACAGTATACCACCTGTCCGACGCAGTCCATAGTAACGACAGTCCCACGACGATCCAGCTCTGCTACATCGCAATGACAGGCAGAGCCTGTCATCGCAACGCAGCACAGCTGATTACCTGCTTCCCCGGCGGTGACGTCATCGGACTGACTGCTTTACGGCCGGGATTACCCAGCAGTCACTGCAGTTATCGCGAGAAACTGCATGTGACCGCCGGGGAAAGATGATAGCGGCCATGAAGCAGTCCAGCCCGTGACCGCCGGAGATCTTCTGCCAGGTAAGTGCCGCTGACTCCTGACAGACCCGACCGATGGACACTGACAGTGACAGTGACAATCCCGATTCCGGTATCCGATAAGACGAAAATATCGGAACTAAGTATTGAAAGGCCGATAGAGCTAATATCGGCCGATACCCGATACTTGCGGTATCGTATCGCTCAACACTAGCGGCCGGGTGTCAGCTGATTCTCACAGCTGACACTCGGCACTAAGTGCCAGGATCAGTCACAGACCGCAGCGTTATGGAGCCGGCACAGGGGCTGACACCGCGGGGTCCTGAATGCTGCCATGAAGACTCGATGTCGTCATGATGACATCCAGGTCTCCAGAGCTGAGAATCTTCCTGACATGTGCTGTGCATATCAGGAAATCTCTCAGGTCAGTGCTCAGAAACTGCAGCGCTGACAGCTTCAGCTTCCGTAGCATGCAGATGTTGCTTCATCTGCATGCTATAGAAGCGATCAGCCTGCACAAAATCATTGTCCCATATTGAGACAAGGTGTAAAATGAAGAATGAAGTAAAAAAAAAAAAAAAAAAAAATTGTAAAAATATTTTAAAAAATAATAAAAAAATCAATATTTATTCTATCACTAAATAAATATTTGAATTAAAAAAATCTAAAAATATTTGGCATCACCACGTCCGTAATGACGTGACCTATAAAATTGTCCCACTAGTTAACCCCTTTAGTGAATACCGTAAAAAAAAAGGCAGAAAACAATGCTTTGTCATACCGCCGAACAAAAAGTGGAATAACACACGATCAAAAAGACAGATATAAATAAACATGGTACCGCTGAAAACGTCATCTTGTCTCGCAAAAAACGAGCCATGATACAGTGTCATCAGCAAAAAAATTAAAAAGTTGGAGCTGTCAGAATAAAATGATGCAAAAACAATTATTTTTTCTATAAAATAGTTTTTATTATATAAAAGCGCCAAAACATAAAAAAGATGTAAATGAGATATCGCTGTAATCATACTGACCCAAAGAATAAAACTGCCTTATCAATTTTACCACACGCGGAACAGTATAAACGCCACCCCAAAAGAAATTCATGAATTGCTGGTTTTTACTTATTCCGTCTCCCAAAAATCGGAATAGAAAGTGATCAAAAAAATTTGCTTGCCCAAAAATGGTACCAATAAAAACATCAACTCGTCCCGCAAAAAACAAGACCTCACATGATTCTATGGGCCAAAATATGGAAAAATTATAGCTCTCAAAATGTGGTGATGCCAAAACTATTTTTTGCAATAAAAAGCGTCTTTTAGTGTTTGACAGCTGCCAAACATAAAAACCCACTCTAAGAACCCGCTATAAAGAGTAAATCAAACCCTCTGTATTACCCCCTTAGTTGGGAAAAATAAAAAATTTAAAATTTTTATTTAAATCCATTTTGTCTTTAGGGTTAGGGTTAGGGCTAAAGTTAGTGTTAGGGTTGGGGCTAAAGTTAGGGTTATGGTTGGGGCTAAAGTTAGGGTTAGGGTTGGGGTCTAAAGTTAGGGTTAGGGTTGGGGCTAGAGTTGGGGTTATGGGTTGGATTACGGTTATGGTTGGGATTATGGTAAGGGATGGGATTAGGGTAGGGATTAGGGTTAGGGGTGTGTTGGGGTAAAAGTTGGAGTTAGAATTGGGTGTTTTCCACTTTTTAGACACATCAGGTGCTCTCAAAATGAAACATGGCATCTAATCTAAATTCCAGCCAATTTTGCGTTGAAAAAGTCAAATGGTGCTCCTTCCCTTCCGAGCTCTGCCTTACGTCCAAACAGTGGATTATCCCCACATATGGGGTATTGTCATACTCAGGACAAATTGCACAACAAGTTTTGGGGTCCAATTTCTCCTTTGGAAATAAAAAATTGGTGATGAAAAATTCATTTTTTGTGAAAAAAATATGATTTTTTATTTTTACGGCTCTACATTATAAACTTCTGTGAAGCACTTGGGGGTTCAAAGTGCTCACCACTCATGTAGATAAGTCCATTAGGGGTCTTCTTTAAAAAATCGTGTCACTTGTGGGGGGTTTCCACTGTTTAGGCACATTAGAGGCTCTCCAAACGCGACATAGCGTCCGATCTCAATTCTAGTCAATTTTGCATTGAAAAGTCAAACAGCACTCCTTCCCCTCCAAGCTGTGCCATCGCCCAAACAGTGATTTACCTGCATATATGGGGTATAGGCGTACTCAAGACAAATTGTACAACAACTTTTGGGGTCCAATTTATCCTGTTACCCTTGATTAAATAAAACAAATTGGATCTGAAGTAAATTTTTTGTGAAAAAAAGTTAAATGTTCATTTTTTTTAAAAATTACAAAAATTCCTGTGAAGTACCTGAAGGGTTAATAAAACTTCTTGAATGTGGTTTTGAGCATATGCAGGGGTGCAGTTTTTAGAATGGAATTTTTGTCATATAGACCCCTCAAAGTGACTTCAAATATAATGTGGTCCCTAAAAAAAATGGTGTTTTAAAAATGAGAAATCGCTGTTTAATTTTTAACCCTTATAACTTCCTAACAAAAAAAAAATTTGGTTCCAAAATTGTGCTGATGTAAAGTAAACATGTTGGAAATATTACTTATTAAGTATTTTGTGTGACATATCTCTGTGATTTAAGGGCATGAAAAAGCAAAGTTAGAAAATTGCGAAATTTTCAAAATTTTCACCAAATTTCCATTTTTCTCACAAATAAATGCAAGTCATATCAAAGAAATTTTACCACTATCATGAAGTACAATATTTCTCAAGAAAACATTATCACAATCACCAGGATCCATGGAAGCGTTCCAGAATTATTATCTCATAAAGGACAGTGGTCAGAATTGTAAAAATTGGCCTGGTCGTTAACATGCAAACCACACTTGGGTGTAAAGGGGTTAAAATACCAAGCCACTATTATTTCTGTTATTTCTCACAGAAAGGGGTGCCCACTTTAAATGTATGGTTATTAACAAGTTGCCTAAGGCAAATAATGCCTAACTAAAGACCATAACTTAGGTCTTTATTTAGTGATTATTTGCCTTAGGCAATTTGTGTGTGAATAACCATATATTTACCCTATGCTGGCTACTATGAATCGCATTAGTTGAGAAACCTACTTAAAATTGTTCACGTGTAGAACGTAAGCAACTCTCTGGAGTTTTCTTTGAGATCCAAAGTGGACAGTTCTAAAGATACCTAGAGCAGCAAATTTGCCCAAAGTGTTTTGCAATAAGTAATAAGTATTAATAATAAGATGACTCTCTGGCTTGGAGCTACATCTGTTTCAGCCGCAGTTGTACGTCTTCTCCTACTACTCTTCCTGATCTTGCTCAACTGACATGACTTTTTCACCAACAAACACAGGGCACATCATTGATTCCACACAGTAACCTTATTCTTTTTGCTCATGCAAGACAGAGCGCTGCCAAGCAGTTTTACAGATAGAAAGCCTGAGGAGAAAAGAAGAGAAAAGCCACTCAGTAGAAAAGCCCCTCAGTGGAAGAGTTGCTAATGTGCATTAAGAAGCAACAAGTCCTTAGTGAACTGCAATTTGAAATTGTCATGACTGACAACTGACAATACCATCTGACTGCTTGCCTGTCTGCTGAATACATTGTTCTGCTGGGTACTCACTCACTGTCCATCATGTCATCTATACAGTAGTACTGCTTCTACCTGGGTCGTCGTTGCTGACCCAAAACTGCCAAGCATCTCTCGACCTGCTCCTACCTTGCCAGCCATACACCACTTGCCCGCCAGTGTATTTCATAGTGCTTGACTGTACTGCTGCTACTGGGTGGGTGGGATTGCCATTGCCTATCCTAAAATGCCAAGCATCTCCTTTCCTGCCCTGTTTTAACCCTCTGCATTGCTGCTCATGCCGCAGCTACCGCACACGACATGCCAAACACACACCTCCTGTCTGTCTACAGAGTTTCATAGTGTGTGAGTGTACTGATGTTACCAGGCTGCCATTACAAGCCCTGAACTGCCAAGCATATGTTTGCTTGCCCCACTTTAACTCTTTATCATCCTCCTCCCAGCACAGCGAAGGCATAGTCACACTCTCCCTTGCAGCCCACTGTGCTTCATAACGCTTGAGTACATTATTGATGTAGGGAAAACATACAGTGGTTTCAGAAAGTATTCAGACCCCTTTACATTTTTCATTTTTTGCTTCTTTGCAGCCATTTGGTAAATGCAAAAAAGTTCATTTTTTTCTCATTAATATACAGTCTTGACTGATAAAAACCAGAAATGTAGAAATTTTTGCAAATTTAATAAATTTGCAAAAATTATCTACATTTCTGTTTTTTTTCAGTAAACATGGGATGCAGAGTATACATTAATGAGAAAAAATGAACTTTTTTGCATTTACCAAATGGCTGCAATGAAACAAAGAGTGAAAAATTTAAAGGGGTCTGAATACTTTCCGAATCCACTGTAATTTCATGTTTTTGTAACCTACAAAGCGGTTCTGAAAACACAGCTAATTTTTTGAAAGGCTTAATGACAAATCAGAAATTCTTCACTTTCAAAACAGTGCCACTCCAGATGACTTAATGAAATGTATGCCAAAGCAACTAAACCAACTGTATTCAAATGAATTGAATTGATTTTTAGTCACAAAAAAATCTGGATCACATCTACTGCATGTGAAAAATACCCAAAAGCTTGTCACTGTGCAAATTCAATATTGTATATTATTGCAAAAAAAAAAACTTTACAAAACCCATATCTTTTCATACAGATAAGAACATTTTTTGCTAAATAATTTCTATGTGTTTTTCCTTTTTTTAGTTCTCTCAAAAGTGTCATACCATCTTAGACCATAACTTATCCTCTAATGATCATATATTTACATGATTATCATGACAAGCAGTGTAAAAGTGACAACTACTTGAGGGACTAGACAAATTCCTTTTGCGTTTTGCAGACCACCTTACTTGTGCTGACACCATGACAAGACTTTCACAGAATGCAGACATAATTGAAGTCTTCCAATTATAGAGGAGTTTCAGAGATTACAGTCTGATATTACATCTCATTATGTGATTTTATGTGAATAGAAATTACATGCTTTCCCATGTTTCTATTAACATATCTCAAAATGGTAAAGTTGAGTGGTAACTTGATAAATACAGGAAATTGTTGTGGGCATTTGTTGGAAAGAAAGAATAACACATGTATCCCTTTTTTCAGTTTTCGACAAGGATAAATCAAACTCTATTTCTCAAGCCACAAGAACAAGCATGTTTCATAAAACCACATAAATTATCTGCAAAGTCAGGTGACGCCTGTCTGCTTCACTTTATCCTATTCTTTTCTCTGCACAAAAATAAACACAGGTTCTTATACGCCACAATGTTTGCTTCTTAATTGTACTTAATTCTTTGATGTCTACTTTATTTCACCCATTGTTTAAAATTGTCAACAAGATAAATACTTTAGATAATGGCTTTAAATAACTGGATTAAAAGTATTGATATCTAATATTTACATAAATTTAGTCTGCTTCTTCAAAAAAGTAATAATGTAGCATATTAATTTTATTGTGAACCTCAGGTTGACCTACTTGATTTTTTTCTTGGACAACTTATCCATAAACCTCAGCAGTCAACATTTTTTCAGAGTCAATGGAAAACCTTAATGAATATCTACAGCTTGGAATACTATGCATACAATAGCAGCATCTAGTATGAATTTTAAATTAATAAGATGTATTAATGTGCATAATGGTGCCTTTCATTACAGAATCATAATATAGCCAATTCTAATACCCTGGTAGCTGTAAGGCTGAACTTGTTAGCAGCTTTTCGCTATTTAACCTGAGAACAACATTATATCAGGGCAGATACTTACAGGGCTGCTAGTTGTAGTTTTAATATAATCAGTGTTTTATCAGCAGGAGATTATCATTAGAGAACTAGTTGTCCTATGCTGTGTAGTCCTCCTGCTCTGTGTAAAGGGTATGCCACACTAAACAATATCGCTAACGGGATCGCTAAAAAACATCACTATTTAGCGATCCCGTTAGCGATATTGTTCAGTGCGGCAGCTTCCAGCGACGAGCTTCCTGCTGTGATCTCGCTCGTCGCTGGAATCGTTCCGGACCCTATTTCATCGCTGGCGCTCCCGCTGGGTAAGTATCTTATCGCTGTGTGGCACCTTTTCTTAGCGATTTAGCGGTACTTTTGTACCGCTAAAGTCGTTAAGAAGATCGCTAACGGCGATAGCGTCGTTAACTATATCGCTAAATGCGGCAGCATTTAGCGATATAGAAACAATCCCGCTAGCGATCTCATTAGTATGCAACGCTAACGAGATCGCTAGCGGGATAGCTTAGTGTGGCAGTACCTTTACTCACCCACATCAGGAAGCTGCCAATCAGTGATGTGATCAAGGTAATTCAATGTTTACAGAACTGCTACATCTACATCAGAGAAAACAGTGATTTTATCAAAACTACACCAAGCCAACCAGTAGGTGACACATTGCTGGAATCAGGGTTTCTGTCCATCCATCATGCTGCTCACAGTTTACATAGCAAAAACCTTGTGACAGATTAAAAAAACATCAGTTATGTTCAAATTCCAGAAGTGACTGGCACAGATTCCAGCTTTTAGTGTTCTTCCACATTTGCAGATTGGCGCCAATCATTTGATTGCATTATTTTGGTCTATAAAATGGAAAATCAGCCATGCACTCTGGTACAATGTTTGATATGTGTGTTTTCTGTGTGCGGTCTGGTACTCACGCACATTGCATGGAACATAGCTATGCACATCTGAATGAGCCCTTACAGACACAAATTTTACCACCAAACAGACCAATGTGAAATATTTTAATAACTTTATAATTGCTGTGTATGCAAAGCGATTAGAGATTAGCAAATTGATCTGCGGAGGATTGAGTTTGAGTCAGATTTCCAACATTTTTTCATTGTGGTTTTGGAAAATTCAAACATATTGAGATTCGATTTGCAGTTCACAAAAACGCTTGCCTGCGATCATTTCTTCACACTGCTGAAGCAACAGAGAGCAAACTAACACCATTTTTACAAAATAAATAAAAGTAGTAATAGACGGGTGTTTTGTGTGCATATATCAAATTTTACTAACAAAAGAGGTGTGCGAAAAATATGTAGTTTATTATATGCACACTTTGTTAGGTCAGAAAGTCATAGCGATAAATGTCTTTTTTTTTATAAATATTTTGTATTTTTGTATGCAAATAACCCCTTCCAAAAAAGGATCAATCAAGAAATGCTGGTTACACAAACTAACACATGAGCTCAGGGGAATATATTGAAATCGCAGGGTCCCACAGCAAAAGTTCTAATTAGGCCCATCAACCCAAATTGATATCATTATTAGACTGGAGTTGCAAGGATCCACTGGTAACATTGACTCTAGGAGTACCATGTCCAATTACATGAAAATATCTCATGCAAGTAATACCCTGTTAGGCATCGGGATTCCTCCGTTGCATGGGAGAGATCCCAATGTTTATCTGCCTCTACAGTTTCCTATTCTTGTCCGGCTGCTGAGGGTGCTGCTCAGCATAGATGTCAGTCTCAGCGTCTTACTCAGACCCGTGCTAGGCGGTTGGTTACTGCTTGGTCTCCAGTCACATCCTTAGTAACCAGTGGTATTCAGGTGCAGTCTGGCACTCTGGAGTCTAAGTCCTGAGATCGCCGTACTGATCACGTCCATGGTGTGGCATCTTCCTATTTGTGCTCGGACGTCCTCTGCTCTGGTGATGTGGCAGCTCCGGATTGGCTCGGGGGTGATGTCAGTGTGAGTGTTTGGGGTGGAGTGTAATGATTCGGTAGCTAAGGAGGACAGCAGCAAAATAGACAGGCAACCAGACACCGGAGAAATTGGTAACTAGCGCATTGCAGACCCCTAAACTGACAGCACAAATAGAAGCAGCTGTGGGACGTGCCTACGGTACCCTAGATGCCTCGACACAGCCGGAGAGATAACTAAGACTAAAGACAGAAATGGGAAAGCTACCTGCCCCAGAGAAGAGCCCCCAAAGGAATAGGTAGCCCCCAAACATATATTGGCGGTGAGACAAGATGAAATACAAACACAGGCAGAAAATAGAGTGAGCAAATGCTGGGGCCCAATCTGTCTAGATAGCACAGGACTGGAAAGAATAATGTCTGCAATCTGGCAAAAACTGTAAGAAAAACTCCAACACGTTCTGATATACAAAAATACTGAGACTGGTAGCAAATATGTGGATAATGATATAACAGGGAACTGAGAATATAAAACAATGGCAAATGAGAAACAGAGGCCAGCACAGGCTCCAGCAGGGGAACCTGGCTGTACAAACTCTAGGAGGGCAGAAAACTGAGGTAGACTAAAACAAATGCCGCAGAAATAAACAGCAAATAACTTATCTGAAAGTTGCAGGAAAAGCAGGAAGCCAGCTGACTTCCAAATGGGACCAGGAAGAACAAATCAACGGCGAGGATCATGGGAAGGTTACTCACTTAAATCTCCACTAAACTATTCAGCAAAGCCACTAAAAAAAGACTCAACGTCTCCAAAAATCCAATCGAAACAGCAAGCAAAAAGGCAGCAAAACTCACCTGCCCAAGTCTTAGAACAAATGCACTACAGGATGCAGCCAGCCCATAAAGCAGATGTTAGCTACACAGGTGCAAAATACTAGATAAACAGCCACTCACCACATACCCATTAAGGGAGGGGGTGACTGCCCAGTATACAATTGCACAATGAAGGCCCACATAGGGTACCGTTCGCACAAGGTTAATGCATAGTGTCTGGTTCACAGCCTATTAGTCACGCCCTTACTATTCGACTAGGCAGGCTGGCCAGCACATTCTCAATGCATAACAGTGTGAACACTGATCATGTGAGGCCAGACGTGATTGGGCTTGGCTGCACCCTGAAAAAAAGTGCAAAAAACACAAAAAGTTTTTTGCACCTGTGTAGCTAGCATCTCGCTTTATGGGCTGGCTGCATCCTGTAGTGCATTTGTTCTAAGACCTGGGCAGGTGAGTTTTGCTGCCTTTTTCAATTGGATTTTTGGAGACGTTGAGTCTTTTTTTAGTGGCTTTGCTGAATAGTTTAGTGTAGGTACTCGTAAGCGTGAGGACCTTTGGCGCAGGTTACGAGCTTACGTATTTTGGCCAAATATCAACTAATACCTCACAAAAAACTTTTTGTGTTTTTTGCACTTTTTTTCAGGGTGCAGCCAAGCCCAAACAAGTCTGGTCTCACATGAGTGGTGTTCACACTGTTATGCATTGAGAATGTGCTGGCCAGCCCGCCTAGTCGAATAATAAGGGCGTGACTAATAGGCTGTGAACCAGACACTATGCATTAACCTTGTGTGAACGGTACCCTATGTGGGCCTTCATTGTGCAATTGTATACTGGGCAGTCACCCCCTCCTTAATGGGTATGTGGTGAGTGGCTGTTTATCTAGTATTTTGCACCTGTGTAGCTAACATCTCGTTTTATGGGCTGGCTGCATCCTGTAGTGCATTTGTTCTAAGACCTGGGCAGGTGAGTTTTGCTGCCTTTTTGCTTGCTGTTTCACTTAAATCTCCCAGTCATCAACACTAGATTGCCAATCATCGCTCCCAGCTGATGAACCTCTGTCAGCCAAAGCAGCTTCATTACTATCAGCAGCCACCAGAGAGCCCAAACTCCAAAGTCAGATCCAGAGCGTTCACAACAGTGGAGCTTTGGCTTTAAATGGCTTCCAGCGATGCCTGCGGGCATGCTAGTATCATTTGTATTGGTGTGTGTGAGTGGATAAGTGTTCTGTTCACACAGTGTGACGTTTAACACTGTGTGTTTAAGTCACAACTTAGCTGCCTGGCTCTGCCATTGCTCTATAGCAGCAGTTATTCATCTCTGCACAGTGGACCCCAGGTTGCGATTGTACTTTATTACTCATATTTATTTAGTGCAATCCACCAACCCTAACAATATACTAGCACCAGAGGCTGACTAGTAATGGCAGACGAGCAGCGTCTACAGCGGTATATCCAGCAGATGGAGGACAGGTTGTCCATGCTTAGCAGTAGCGGAACAAGCTTCCCAGCAAAGCAGTCACTAGGGTTTCCGCAGCGACTCCTGTTCCATCACCTTTATGTCTCCCACAGCCTGAAAAGCTCTCAGGGGTTAGTAAGGCTTGCAGGGGATTTGTTAACCAGAGCTCGATTCAGCTGGAGATACTGGCCTCATGTTTCTCAAATGAGCAAACTAAGGTGGGGTTTGTGGTGTCCTTGTTGATGGACAGAGCATTGGAATGGGCTACGCCGCTGTGGGAACGTAAAGACCACGTGGTTCGGAGTGCCTCCTGCTTTCTGGGTGCTCTGAAACAGGTCTTCCTAGGACCTCAGGTTACCCATCATGCTTCACTCCAACTCCTGGCCTTAACTCAGTGCTCTTTCACGGTCAGCCATTTTGCCATCCAATTCCAGACCTTAGCTTCCGAGTTGGAGAGGTTGGATAAGGTCTTGACACCCATATTTTGGAGACTGAAGTTTCTATCGGGTTCTCTGAGGTCACTGCATATCTAACTTCCTTACCAAAGAACTACTTGAAGTATGCTGACGTTTTCTCTAAAAAGTACGCGGAGACTCTTCCTCCTCATCGCCCCTATGATAGCTCCATAGACCTCATTCCGGGGGCAGAACTTCCTCGATGTCATCTAACCTTTGTCTCTTCACTAGACTGAGGCTATGTCTGAGTACATCAAGGAGAACTTGGCAAGGGGGTTTATCAGAAAGTCGATATCTCCTGCAGGGGCAGTTTCTTCTTTGTCCAAAAGAAGAATGGGGAGTTACACCTTGTATAGATTATAGGGGTCTGAAAGCCATCATAATCAAGAATAAATGTTCTTTGCCATTAATCTCCGAGCTCTTTGATAGACTGCGGGGAGCTAGGATATTTAACAAGTAAGATTTGCATGGGGCTTATCATTTAATCTGTATACGTGAAGTAGACGAATGGAAAACTGCTTTTAATACTCGGGACTGTCATTATGAGTACTTAGTAATGCCATTCGGTTTCTGTAATGCTCCAGCAGTCTTTCAGGATTTTGTGAATGACATCTTTCGGGAGTTGTTATCCACTTCTGTGGTGGTATATCTGGATGACATTCTAATCTATTCTATGGATATTGACACTCACCGTAAGGATGTATGTGAGGTCTTTGAGCTCTTACGCGCAAACTCTCTTTTTGCCAAACTAGAGAAGTGTGTGTTTGAGCAGGAGTCCTTACCATTCCTTGGGTATATCATCTCTGCCAAGGGTCTTACTATGGACCCTACCAAGTTGGAGTGGGTACTGTACTGGCAGGAACCTCATTCTCTTAAAGAGGTACATCGCTTTATTGGATTTATTAACTATTACCGCCAGTTCACTTCTCCACTCTAGCTCTCCTTTGGTAGCTCTTATCAGAAAGGGAGCTAATACTAAACAGTGGTCAGAGGGGGTCTCTCAGGCCTTTTCCTCTCTGAAGGCTCATTTTGATAGGGCGCCAGTTCTGCATCATCCCAATGTTGATAAACCTTTTATCTTGGAGGTGGATGCCTTCTCCGTTGTAGCTGTAGCAGTCCTATATCAAAAGGATGCTCAAGGTCGGAAACATCCTTGTTTATTTTTCTGCAAAACCTTTTCTCCAGCGGAGAGAAATTATTCTATCAGTGACAGAGAACTGCTCGCCATGAAGTTGGCTTTTGCGGAGTGGAGACATCTCCTTTAAGGTTTTTACAGACCATAAGAATCTGCTTTACCTTCAGTCGGCTCAGCGTCTGAATTCTCCCAGGCCAGGTGGTCGTTATTCTTCTCCCAGTTCCATTTTACCATCCATTTTCTGCCAGGGAGAAGAATTTAAGCACCGATGCCCTCTCCCATTCTGCAGTCTCATCCAAGGATGGGGATGAGCCACATCTGATAGTCCCTTCGGAGAGACTTCGAACGGTGGCACCAGTGTCCCTCGAGCAGGTACCTCCAGGCAAGACTTGTATTCCTCCAAATCTGCGGCCGGAGGTTCTCTCGTGGGTACATACCTCCAAAGTGGGTGGTCACTTCTGCATCAAGAGGACCACCAAGCTTCTCGAGAGGTCTTATTGGTGTCCTCGGATGACATGTGATGTTAAAGAATACATACAGGCCTGTCTCTCATGTGCCAGGAATCGGTCTTCCAGGCAGAGACCCATGGGTTTACTCTATCCCTTGCCGGTGGTGGATAGACCCTGGGAGATGGTAGGGATTGACATTATTGTAGATCTGCCTAGGTCTCAAAACAATATGGTCAGTTGGGTCATTTCCGACCACTTTTTCAAGATGGTGCACTTAGTTCCTCTTCCACGTATCCCATCTGCACGAGCTATAGCCATATTATTCATTAAGCACATTTTCCGCCTTCATGGTATGCCTGACAAGATTGTCATTGACTAGGGTTCCCAGTTTGCCTCTTGTTTTTGGAGGGAACTTTGTCATCTGCTTAGCATAGAGCTCAACCTGTCCTCTGCATACCATCCTGAGACGAATGGGATAGTGGAGCGGACCAATAAAACTCTGGTCACGTATTTGTGGCATTTTGTGTCCGCTAGTCATGACAACTGGGTGCCTCTACTGCCATGGGCAGAATTTGCCGTGAATAATGTCATCTCCGATTGCACGGGGCAGACCCCTTTTCTCCTAAATTATTGTCAACATCCTTGTGTGTCTGTGTCCATGCCTGTCTCGTCTTCTGACCCAAGGGTAGAAGATTGAGCAGTGGAGGCTCGTGATATCTGGGATCACACGCAGGACACAATTAGGTTGTCTAAGGAGAGGATGAGGGCTTCCTCTGATGTGCATTGTCATCTGACACCAACATTTGCGCCATGGGACTTGGTTTGGCTGTCAGCTCTTAATATCAAGCTGCACGTAGAGTCCACTAAATTTGCCCCTTGCTACTTAGGTCCTTGAGCAGGTGAACCCTGTATTGTATCGCTTGAGCCTTCCGCCGCACCTAAATATTACCAACACCTTTCACGTTTCTCTCTTAAAACCCGTGCATATGACTCAGTATTCTGAGTCTCCTGTTGGGACTTTGGATACATCTTCGGACAGTTTTGAGGTGAATGCGATAGTCGGGTTCAAGCTGGTGAGCGGCAAAAAAATTTTTTGATCGACTGGAAGGGTCATAAACTGGAGGATAGGACCAGGGAGCCTGTAGAGCACATTCATGCCCCTCTGCTTGTTGCAGCCTTTGAGCATGGCGAAGCTCATCTGAGGGGACGCTAGGGGGGTAACGTTAGGCTTCAGGATTCTTACACTGTACAGGATAGATCCCAAGCCTTATCTGCCTCTGCTGTCTCCCATTCTGGTCCAGCCGCTGTGGGTGTGTATTGAAATAACACAAAGAAACAGAGAAAAAAAGGCAAATTGGACATAATTTCATACAAAACCCAAAAGTGGCCAGGAAAAAAGGCTGGCCCTCTCAAATTAATATTTTGTTGCACACCTTTTGGAATAAATAGCTGCAATCAATGGCTTCTTAAAACCATCAACAAGCTTCTTACACCTCTCAATTGGAATTTTGGACCACTCTACTTTTGCAAACTGCTCCAAGTGTTCCATATTTAAAGGGTGCCTTCTCCCAACAGCAATTTTAATATCTATCCACATTTGCTCAATGGGATTTAGATTTGGACTCATTGCTGGCCATTTCAGAACTCTCCATTGTTTTGTTTACATCCATTACTGGGTACTTCTTGAAGTACTTTTGGGGCCATTGTCCTGCTGGAAAATGCATGACCTAGGATGAAAACTCAGCTTTCTGACACAGGGCACTACATTGTGAACCAAAATCCATTGGTAAACTTCATATTTCATGATGCCATGCACACAGTTAAATTACCTATCTGTCTGAGATGGTGTAGTGAATTCTGCCCTGCATTGAGCAGGGGCTTGGTCACGATGACCCTTGAGGTCCCTTCCAACTTTGACATTCTAGGATTATAGTGCCATCAGCAGCAAAACAACCTCAAAATATCTTTGAACCTCTACTATATTTGATTGTAGACACTATGTTCTTTTCTTTGTAGGCCGCATTCCATTTTCAGTAAACAGTAGAATCATGTGCTTTATTAAAAAGCTCTATCTTGGTCTCATCTGTTCACAAGACATTTTTGAAAGATTTTGACTTACGTACATTTTGCAGTCTAGCTTTTTTATGTCTTTGTGTCAACAGTGGGTTTCTATTGGGTCTCCTGCCATAGCGTTTCATTTCATCAAATGTCGATAGATAGTTCGGGCTGACACAGAAACACCCTGAGACTGCAGGCCAGCTTGAATTTCTTTGGAATTTGATTGAGGCTGCTTATCCACCACCAGGACTCTTATATTGCAACCTTTTTTCAATTTTTCTCCAAGTCCATATCCAAGGAGATAAGCTACAGAGACATGGATTGAAAACTTCTTGATTATCATGGACAAAGAAACATCAAGCTCTGTGGAGATGGTCTTGTAACTTTAAAATAGTTAATATTTTTTAACAATTTTGGTTTTCAAGTCTGCAGTTTTCTTCTCCTATTTCTGTTCTCCATGCTTACTATAGCACACACAGACACACATTGCAATGATCTGGTTTCAGGTTTGATTTTCATATTACCCACAACTGTTACTTGTAACAGGTGAGTTTGAACGAGCATCAAATATTTGAAACAAGATTGTCTACCCACAATTTTGGAAAGGTGCTAACAATTTCATTTTGCACAATTTTGGGTGTTTGTGTGAAATTTTTCCAATTTTCCTTTTTTTTTCTCTGTTTTTTTTGTGTTGTTCCAAAACACACACAGGACATAAACATAAGCATAATAAAATATGTGTAAATTCAATAATTTTTTGGTAGAAATACTTCATTTTCCCTAACAATTTTAAGGGGGCCAACACTTTCGGCCATTACTGTGTATATGTATACATGCATACTATATATACATATACACACTTATACATACATGCATATACACATATACATACACACACTAACATATACATACATACAAACACACATTATAACATCTCTACCTTCTCAATTGCTGCACAAAACAGCACTGAATAAGCGCTGCATTTATAGTAACAGGAAGCGCCAACAGCAGGAACAAGGTAGAATGGCCCTGCCCTGAGCTGGTTAAAGGAGTTGTTCATCAAACTAAATTTTGCTTTTACAACAACTCATAATTGTAGGACAAAATTAAAAAAGGCATATTCATTTTAATAATTTCCCACCATTCCTGTACTGATGCTATTCCCCACCTGTCTCTACTTTTAATTTCAGTGATAACATCCCAACTCATAGACATATGATTGCTGTAGCCAATCGATGCTGCAACAAGTGATTTACTGCAGCTGTCACATGTACCTTTGACAGGAAGTCAATGCTGCACAGGAAGTGAAAATAGTTGGGAAGATTAGACAGCATCAGAATGGGAGAAGAAAGGGAAGGCGAGTATGCCTTTTTTATTTGTGTACACCATTCAGAGTTATTTTACACAAATGTTCTCTTAACAGAACAAATCTTTTTATCTATTTTGTTAACTTGCTTATCTAGTGCTACTAATTTTAACAGTGAAAGTAAGAGAGAAAAAGCAAGTTCCTTGTAGATGTTGTCCTTGGTGGAATTTTTCATTCTCAAACTGTATCAGCTACATATAAAACTGGTACAATTTATATTATTGTATGATAAAAGCAAAAGAACCAATAGCGGAAAATCATGATACACAGTTTATCTGTACTCTAAGCTACTTGATACCTACCAAAACATGGCCCAATAATTGCCTCAAGTATCCTCAAATTGAGATAAAATACTAGGTCTTGTATGCCTCGTTTTTATTACTTTTTATAAGATATTTATTGCAAAATCTAGATAATTCAGAAGGGTTAAGATTACAAATCTGTCCCTCACAGCTGTAAAGCTAAGCAAAATTACTTTGAAATGTTTACGACCTGAGCTGATCTACTGCCCTGGGCAACTATACAGGGAGAAATGTCTGTCATAGGGTTTTTTGTAAAATGTATGAAATTCATCTGTTTGCTAGGACCTTTAGAATTTTATCTTTGACCCAGAAAATTATTTGTTGCTCTAAAGCAAAATTTCACTCTTCTAAGCCTTAACAGCTTTTGTGCTCTAGTTTTCTGTTTTTTATTGTATCTCATCAATATATATAAATCAAAACTGCTACTTTGCCATCCTGGAATTCTCACACTCAAGGTATTCTGGTGTTGTTGGAATTAAAACCTTGTTTTTATCTGTATCGTGTGCTAATAATATATATATTTAATGAAGTTTCAGAAAGCAATGGTTTTACTGTACTGTTGATAAAGTAGTGTATACATAGCAAATTTGCTAATGTTATGTTGTGCAGCTATTTTTTCTTTTTAACCATAATTAGCATTCAAGCTAGGCTCTTTTAATGAGATGAAAATTAAACTTTCTGCATGTAATACCATATTTTCATGCCTGCCATGCTTCAAGAGTTTTTGTGAATAAATACTGATATCAATAGACTTCCAAAAAAATAATCTCCATCATAAACAACCAGAAATGTATTCCAAAAGTATATGCAGCTTTCAAAACGTATTAATGAGAATTAGAATATAGAAAATGTTTATAATTTGTGATTGAAAGAACGCGCATTAGCACAGGTAGATGTATGAGTGTACATGATATGCTAGTTATCATGTAATATTATTTTACTGCAGGTCAAAAAAGGTTAACTCAAAGCTTGAAAATTAGTATTTTTCTACTTTAATGCAGTTTGTTCTATTTAAGACAATAAAGGAATAAAGAGAACTTACTGGCTCAGTCCACAAAGGATCGACTTAAAGATTAATTTCCTAAAATTTCTAGGTCCCCGAGAACTCAAACACTTGTGATTCCATTATGCAAGGAATGTAAAAAAAAAAAAAAAGTTGCCACTGTTTTTCTCACTGCTAACGACTCAGAGAATGGTCAAATGACATCAGGTATGGATGCATTGATGCATTGGTTTTCCCATAATACCCTGCAGCTATCAAATCACATGGTATAACACAGCCAATCAGTATACACTATTACAGCCAGTATGAAATATGTTGGCCAGCCAAGCAGTGCTGTGCTTTTCCAGCGTAGGGATAGTGCAAAGCCCATTCAACATTAAAAAAATTCTCCATTAAATGTCACCTGCTTAACCCAGCAAGAAGTACGGCGGCGTCTAAAAATCACTAAAATTGACAAATCCCCGAGCCCGGATGGGATACAGCCCCGAGTACTGCAGGAATTAAGTACAGTCATAGAGAGACCATTATTTTTAATATTTAAAGATTCCATAATAACGGGGTCTGTACCACAGGACTGGCATAAAGCAAATGTGGTGCCATTATTCAAAAAGGGGCAAAAACTGAACCTGGAAATTAAAGGCCAGTGAGCTTAACATCTACTGTGGGTAAAATCCTGGAGGGTTTTTAAGGGATACTATATTGGAGTATCTGAGGCTGAATAACCTCATGACACAATATCAACATGGGTTTACGAGGGACCGTTCTTGTCAGACTAATCTGATAAGCTTTTATGAAGGGGTAAGTTCTGGACTGGACCAAGGGAACGCAGTGGACGTGGTGTTCATGGACTTCTCAAAAGCATTTGATACGGTGCCACACAAAAGGTTGATACATAAAATGAGAGCAATGGGGATAGGGGAAAATATTAACATATTTATTAATGACCTTGTAGGGGGCATACAGAGTAGTATTTCAATATTTGCAGATGACACTAAACTCTGCAGGGTAATAAACACAGAGGAGGACAATTTTATATTACAGGAGGATTTATGTAAACTAGAAGCTTGGGCTGATAGATGCAAATGAGCTTTAGTGGGGATAAATGTAAGGTCATGCACTTGGGCAGAACAAACAAGATGTATAATTATGTGCTTAATTGAAAAACTCTGGGCAAAACTGTCACTGAAAAAGACCTGGGTGTATAGGTGGACGATAAACTCACATTTAGTTGCCAATGTCAGGCAGCTGCTGCAAAGGCAAATAAAATAATGGGATGCATTAAAAGAGGCGTAGATGCTCTTGAGGAGAACATAATTTTACCTCTATACAAGTCACTGGTGCGACCACACTTAGAATACTGTGTACAGTTCTGGTTTCCTGTGTATAAGAAAGACATAGCTGAACTGGAGCGGGTGCAGATAAGAGCGACCAAGGTTATTAGAGAACTGGGGGGGTCTGCAATACCAGGACAGGTTATTACACTTGGGGTTATTTAGTTTGGAAAAATGAAGGGTGATCTTATTACAATGTATAAGTATATGAGGGGACAGTACAAAGACCTTTCTAATGATCTTTTTACTCTTAGACCTGTGACGGGGACAAGGGGCATCCTCTACATCTGGAGGAAAGAAGGTTAAGTCATAATCACAGACACAGATTCTTTACTGTAAGAGCAGTGAGACTATGGAACTTTCTGCCGTATAATGTTGTAATGAGTGATTCACTACTAATATTTAAGAAGGGACTGGATGCCTTTCTTGAAAAGTATAATATTACAGGCTATATTCACTAGTTTCCTAGATACTGCGTTGATCCAGGGAGCTAGTCTGATTGCCGTATGTGGAGTCGGGAAGGAATTTTTTTTCCCCAATGTGAAGCTTACTGTTTGCCACTTCGATTTTTTTTTGCCTTCCTCTGGATCAACATGTTAGGGCAGGTTAGGATAGGATATGGGTTGAACTAGATGGACTTAAAGTATTCCTTCAACCTTAATAACTATGTTACTATGTTAATATGTTAACCTAGGGATAGACATCAGGCCTAATCTGGTTGTGGTACACTTCTTCAGTGCTGAATCACATTGAAAATGGGAGTAATGGTCTGAGCCTGCAAATAATAATAAAATACTCAAGTGATATGGGAGGTACTGTACCTGAATTGTCACTCAATGTGACTATGAATGGATTGTTCTGTTATGTACTGCATTAATAGAACTGTAATAAGCTTTTTTTTTATTCTTTACATTCTGAAAACAAAGAAGGAATTATCAAACCCCTCAGTGCTAATTTTGCTACTAAACCAAAATCCTGAAGGCTTTTTTGTCACAAAAAGTGTTTCCTGCATTATGAAACAGGATGTAAGGGTTCAATTTCCCACTGCTGCACAAGGGGAGTCTCGAACCTGTCCCGCTGCGGTCTCCCATTCATCTCCGGCCGCAGTGGAGCCTGCTCAGTAGAGACGTCGGTCCAGGTATCTTGCCCACTCCTCTACTGTGCAGTGACTTGCTGCTGCCTTTCCTGGATCTGCTATTATAGCCAGTGCTGGAGCAGTTGTCTTTGAGACAAAGTCCTGCGTTTTCCCATCTGAGCATGCCCAGAGTGAGATCTCTCAGTGGAGATCAGGGGTCACATGTTCAGGTGCTGCAGCGGCTCCTATTGGTACGCCAGGAAGGTCATGTAGCTACATTTGTTTGTAACAGCTTCTCATTGGTCCTTGTTCCTGGAAGGTCCTGTAGCTGTTGCTATAAAAGGGTAGCATGGCTGGGCCGCCATGCGCTAATATCAATCATTGTATGCTATGCGCCAGTGTGGTCATGTGTATGTGTGGATAGGGACCCGGCTGAAATAAGCCACTAGAATACCGACTTAATCGGTGAGGAGTTTGGTATGGTAGCTGGTCAGGGTCGGTGTCCTAGATGCCCTATATTACCGGCATAACCGGTGAGGAGTTTTGATTGCCGTATTCAGGGTCTGGCGTTCAGACGCCATAGATTGCGGGTGACTCCCGCGAGGACATTAGCACATGATCACGCTTTATGAACGCTTAGCACTTAACTGTGTACCTGAGAGCCTGACAGGACACAGTACTTTTTCTCAGTGGCCCTGTGACGTAACAGGGTTCGCTTTCAAAGCTAGACAGCGCCCTAGCGTGTTTTCTTTGCCACTCAGTTGTGTCTAGTGAGTGCGCACACATCGCCATATAGCGCTGCGGCTCTCCTTCTAGCGGCTCTGTGGAGTAACAGAGTTTGCACTTATTACCACAGCGCATTACGGCGTTTATGTTGGCGACTCTGCGGGATAACAGAGTTTGCTTCTTTCGCCATTTCTACTAGCAGCAGGCTCCGCTTGCACGGTGGACCCCGGGCTGCGAATGCACCTCTCTACTTTATATATTTGGTGCGTTCCGCAGACCCTTAACATAATATTAGCGCCAGGGTCTGGCTAGTAAAATGGCGGATGAACAGCGTCTATCGCAGTACATCCAGCAGCTGGAGGGTAGGTTGGCGGCTCTTGAGCGCACAACCTCAGCTGTGGATGTTACCGCAGTCGCTGTTCAGGCTGCTAGCGTGGCTGCAGCCAGTTTGTCTTCTGCCACCTCTGCCCCTACATTATCCCACCTCCCGCTTCCTGACAAGTTTGCCGGTGATAGCAAGCAATGTCGGGGATTCGTGAGTCAGTGCTCTATACAGCTCGAGCTTCTGGCTGCACGTTTTCCCACGGATCGGGCACAAGTGGGTTTTGCACTTTCTCTACTCTCGGGCAGAGCGTTGGAGTGGGCAACGCCGCTGTGGGAGCGCGACGATCGTGTGGTGCGGAGTGCTCCTCGTTTCTTGGAGGCTCTTAAAAAGGTCTTTTTAGGACCTCAGGTCACCCACGATACGGCGCTACAACTGCTGGCATTGGCACAGGGTTCGTCTTTGGTCAGTCTGTTTCCCGTCCAGTTTCGGACTCTAGCTTCTGAGCTAGATTGGTCTGATAAAGTTCTTATTCCAATCTACTGGCGAGGACTGGCTGACCATGTTAAAGACGCTTTGGCTACCAGGGAGATTCTCGCCACACTGGAGAAGCTTATCTCCATATCTACCCGCATTGACCTCCGTTTTCACGAGCGGAGGTTGGAGCGGGCCCAGTGTAGGCAGAGGTTTCGGTTGGCTCCCACCTTTGCCAAACCTCTCGAATTTCCCGATCTGGCGTCCGAACCCCAAAAGGCCACAGAAGTTCCTCATGCAGGACCTAAGTCTCGGTCCGTCCGAGTATCCGTGGTCTGTAACCGTTGTCAGCAGACAGGACACTATGCCAACAAATGTCCACAGCGATCGGGGAGCGATCGCGTCTAGTGGCCCTGGGAGGAGGTTCACTAGAGACAGCGGCATTTTCCTCCAAGATGACACTTAAAGGGACAATCACTGTTGGTACTTCCATTCTCACCGCCGACCTTTGCGTGGACTCAGGAGCAGAGGGGAATTTCATGTCCTCTAGCTTTGCTCGCCGTCATGCAATACCTCTGGTGGCGCTTGACAAATCAGTGACTGTCCGGGTAGTGAATGGGTCGACATTGCCCTCACAAATTACACACCAGACTGTTCCACTTGCATTGTCTGTATCTCCTTCCCATCAGGAACTTATTTCCCTACTCGTCCTTCCCGAGGGAATAGACGAGATCCTACTAGGTATACCTTGGCTCCGTTTCCAATCCCCACATATAGAGTGGACTTCGGGTAGGATACTGGGTTGGAGTGATGCATGTAGAGGCAGATGTGTCAGGAGTTGCGTTCAGGTTACCACTACGGAGTTACCCGCAGATCTTACTCCACTTCCCAAGCACTACTGGTCATATGCAGACGTGTTCTCCAAGAAGGCTGCGGAGACTCTTCCGCCTCATCGCCCCTATGACTGTCCTATCGACCTCTTGCCTGGCACAGAACCTCCTTGGGGAAGGGTCTATCCCCTCTCTCTTCCTGAGACAGAGGCCATGTCGCAATATATTCAGGAGAACCTGGCAAGAGGGTTTATTAGGAAGTCGGTGTCACCGGCAGGGGCGGGATTTTTCTTTGTGCAGAAGAAAAACGGAGAATTGCGTCCGTGTATTGATTACAGGGGTCTTAACGCCATCACCGTTAAAAACAAGTACCCGTTGCCCCTGATTTCTGAGCTTTTTGATAGGCTTCGGGGAGCAAGAGTATTCACTAAACTAGATCTGCGCGGTGCTTATAACCTGATTCGCATCCGTGAGGGGGACGAATGGAAGACAGCTTTTAATACCAGGGATGGGCATTACGAATATCTGGTGATGCCCTTTGGGCTCTGTAATGCTCCAGCTGTTTTCCAAGACTTTGTCAATGACATCTTCCGGGATATGCTCTCCACCTCGGTCGTAGTCTATCTGGATGATATACTCATCTTCTCTCCAGATATTGACTCCCACCGGAGAGATGTCTGCAGAGTCTTCGACCTCTTACGGGCTAATTCCCTCTATGCTAAGTTAGAGAAATGTATGTTTGAGCTGGAGTCTTTACCTTTCCTTGGTTATATCATCTCAACCCAGGGATTGGCTATGGATCCGGCCAAACTACAGGCTGTGATGGACTGGTAGGAACCTCACTCTCTAAAAGCGGTGCAGCGCTTTATGGGTTCATTAATTACTATCGCCAGTTCATTCCGCATTTCTCTACCTTGGTAGCTCCCTTGGTAGCCCTCACCAAGAAGGGAGCAAATCCCAAATTGTGGTCGGAAGAGGTCTCCACGGCTTTCTCTTCTATTAAGTCTCATTTTGCTAGCTCTCCCATCCTACATCGCCCCGATGTTGATAAGCCATTTTTATTGGAGGTGGATGCCTCATCCGTTGGTGCTGGAGCAGTCCTCTTCCAAAAGGATGCTCAAGGTCGGAAGCATCCTTGCTTCTTCTTCTCTAAGACCTTCACTTCAGCGGAGAGGAATTATTCCATCGGGGATAGGGAGTTGCTAGCCATGAAGTTGGCCTTCTCTGAGTGGAGACATCTGTTGGAGGGGGCCCGTTTTCCCTTCCAAGTCTTCACCGACCACAAAAATTTGGTGTATCTGCAGACAGCTCAGCAGCTTAACTCTCGCCAGGTCAGATGGTCCTTGTTCTTCTCTCGGTTTAATTTCACAATCCATTTCCTCTCTGGAGAGAAGAACATTCGTGCCGACGCTCTCTCTCGCTCTGTGGTGTCCTCTGAAGAGGAGGTAGAGGAGCCTCGGCTTATTGTTCCCACAGAGAGCCTGAGAACAGTGGCTCCGGTTTCACAAGAGTCTGTGCCCCCGGGTAAGACTTTTGTGCCTACCAATTTGCGACCGGAGGTACTCTCTTGGGCACATTCGTCCAGGGTTGGTGGACATTTTGGGGCAAAGAGGACATCTGAATTGCTGGCGAGGACATATTGGTGGCCGCATATGGTCCGTGATGTTGGGGACTATGTTCGGGTGTGTGTCTCCTGCGCCAAAAATAAGTCTCCACGACAACGGCCAGCTGGTTTACTTTATCCTTTGCCGGTGGCAGACAGGCCCTGGGAGATGGTTGGGATGGACTTTGTGGTGGGCTTGCCCAAGTCTCGGGGTTGCACCATCATTTGGGTAATCACCGACCATTTCTCTAAAATGGTGCATCTGGTGCCACTACCACGGTTACCTTCTGCACGGGCTCTGGCAGCGTTGTTCGTTAGGCACATCTTCCGTCTACACGGCATGCCGGACAAAATTGTCAGTGACCGAGGTCCCCAGTTTGCGTCTCGGTTCTGGAGAGAGTTTTGTCGTCTACTCAGTATTGAGTTAAATCTCTCTTCAGCGTATCATCCTGAGACGAATGGGTTGGTAGAGAGGGCCAACCAGACCTTGGTCACCTATCTACGACATTTTGTCTCTGCCAGGCAGGATGACTGGGCATCCTTGCTACCATGGGCTGAGTTTGCATTAAACAATGCTGTGGCTGACTCCACCGGACAGACTCCTTTCCTTCTGAACTACAGTCAGCATCCGCGGGTTCCGGTGCCCATGCCCGTGTCTTCCGCCGACTCCAGGGTGGCAGACTGGGCTGTGGAGGCACGGGACATTTGGGACCGTACCCAGGATGCCATTCAGGCGTCCAAGGAGAGGATGAGTTCGCTCCAACATTTGGTCCTGGGGACTTGGTGTGACTCTCCGCCCGTAACATCAGGCTGCGAGTTGAGTCCACTAAGTTGGCACCCCGCTACCTGGGTCCTTTCAAGGTCCTCGAGCAGGTTAACCCTGTGGTATACTGTTTGGCTCTTCAACCACGCCTGGGTATCTCCGACACCTTTCATGTATCCCTCCTGAAACCCGTGCTCATGTCCCGGTTTTCTGAGTCATCTGCCGGGACATCGGGTTCGTCTACGGATGACCATGAGGTGAACGCCATCGTAGGGTGTAAGGTGGTACGGGGCAAAAAAGTTTTATTTGGTGGACTGGAGGGGCTATGGGCCTGAGGATAGATCTTGGGAGCCTGCAGAGCATATTCACGCTCCGCAGCTTATCGCTGTCTTTGAGTGCAGCGAGGCCCAAAGAAGGGGGGGCCCTAGGAGGGGGGGTAATGTTAGGGTTGGATTTCACACTGCTGCACAAGGGGAGTTTTGAACCCGTCCCGCTGCGGTCTCCCATTCATCTCCGGCCACAGTGGAGCCTGCTCAGCAGAGACATCGGTCCAGGCGTCTTGTCCACTCCTCTACTGTGCAGTGACTTGCTGCTGCCTTTCCTGGATCTGCTATTATAGCCAGTGCTAGAGCAGTCGTCTTTGAGACAAAGTCCTACGTTTTCCCATCTGAGCATGCCCAGAGTGAGATCTCTCATTGGAGATCAGGGGTCACATGTTCAGGTGCTGCAGCGGCTCCTATTGGTCCGCCAGGAAGGTCATGTAGCTACGTTTGTTTGTAACAGCTTCTCATTGGTCCTTGTTCCTGGAAGGTCCTGTAGCTGTTGCTATAAAAGGGTAGCATGGCTGGGCCGCCATACGCTAATATCAATCATTGTATGCTATGCGCCAGTGTGGTCATGTGTATGTGTGGATAGGGACCCGGCTGAAATAAGCCACTAGAATACCGACTTAATCGGTGAGGAGTTTGGTATGGTAGCTGGTCAGGGTCGGTGTCCTAGATGCCCTAGATTACCGGCATAACCGGTGAGGAGTTTTGATTGCCGTATTCAGGGTCTGGCGTTCAGACGCCATAGATTGCGGGTGACTCCCGCGAGGACATTAGCACATGATCACGCTTTATGAACGCGTAGCACTTAACTGTGTACCTGAGAGCCTGACAGGACACAGTACTTTTTCTCAGCGGCCCTGTGACGTAACAGGGTTCGCTTTCAACGCTAGACAGCGCCCTAGCGTGTTTTCTTTGCCACTCAGTTGTGTCTAGTGAGTGCGCACACATCGCCATATAGCGCTGCGGCTCTCCTTCTAGCGGCTCTGTGGAGTAACAGAGTTCGCACTTATTGCCACAGCACATTACGGCGTTTATGTTGGCGACTCTGCGGGATAACAGAGTTTGCTTCTCGCGCCATTTCTACTAGCAGCAGGCTCCGCTTGCACGGTGGACCCCGGGCTGCGAACGCACCTCTCTACTTTATATATTTGGTGCGTTCCGCAGACCCTTAACACAGGCAAGCCACATTTTTTTAAAGCCCAAAGAAAAATCCTTATAATCCAGACAGTTAAACACAACTGCATACCTCAAAAATGATGCTTATTGTAAATTCTCATGTTTTGCAAACTTTCTTGTCATAATAGTTTAATATTATACACATACTCACCATCCAAATACCACTCTTCATTATTACTATTTGCCATCTAATTTTCCCTAGCCAGTTAAGTTGAGCTCACTTGGACATAAATAAGGGTGCACTTGCATTAAAGAGCTAAAAGCGGATTTAATACACTCCTAGAACTCAGAGTAGTATGCGTGGATTTTCCAGTCAACTAGAGACTTTTCAGTATTGCGATTCGCTAGGAATATTATTGACACAATCTGAATTTTTGGGAAAAATTTGTTAAATTTGAATTTTAAACAATCCATGCATTTCTGGGAAACTGTGATTAGATTCAGAATAAAGCCTTAGATGCACAATTGTAGTCAAGTATTTTTTACTCTTAAATGTTGCATCATTTCAGAGTAAACATACATTAAAATGCCAGCCAATGTCTGTAAGGAGAGCTTTTACTAGTCTGATGCAGACACTGGCTGGCTTCTTCCTGCTCCACTCCAGTTGACTAACTGGTCTATTCTTATATATGTACAGTAGTGAGAAACCTGTCAATCAACTGGAGGAGAGCAGGGAGGAGCCAGCTTTCCAGAGCTTTACAAAGTAAAACATTTCTAGCTGCTGTAAGAGTGATGGACTGTACTACTGTATTCCTACTCCTGAACCACATCCTGCAGATAATGTTATAAATATATATATATAATATATATATATATATATATGTGTACATATATTATTGAAGGTGTAGGATAAGATACAGTAAATTTTTGGAATAGCCCAAAGTGGGAGATGGAAGTGCTAGTGAAAAACCGGACATTACTTACCGGTAATAGAATTTTAGAGTCCACATCAGCACCCTACTGAGAGAGGGGAACTGCCCACCAGGACAGGAACCTACAGGTTAAAAGGGGGTGGTCCCCTTGTCTCCTCAGTTGTGTTTCAGAGCATGAGAGGAAGCGTCAACCGGATTAGTACACAATAATCATTATATTTACATCGCAAAATACCATCACCTCTAAAGAGTGAAAACTTTAACAACACACTTTCTCTCAGAGTGCAGGAAACCAAGTGAGTAATTATGGAGAGAATGTGCGGGTGCTGTCGTGGACTCCGTAAAATTCCATTACTGGTAAGTAATGTCTGGTTTTCCTTTTGCCACGACAGCACCCTACTGAGAGACTTTCAGAGACTGTAGCCTGGGAGGGACCACAGCATTAAGAACTAATCGCCCAAAGCCTAGACTAGAGGTGGATGATAGATCAAGACGGTAGTGTCTAAAAAAGGTGGAAGGTGACGACCACGTTGCCGCCTTACAAATCAAATCAATGGAGACGTCCGCCTGTTCAGCCCAGGAGGATGCCTTGGCCAGTGCTGAATGGGCTCTCTCTTCCTCCGGTGGAGTCTTCCTTTGGCTGAATAAGTTAGACAAATTGCATCTCTTATCCACCAGATGATAATGCTCTTTGTGACACCCGACCCTTACTTCTGACAGTAAAGGAGACAAACAGAGCCCTACTCTGCCTCCAAGACTGAGC
Source organism: Oophaga sylvatica (assembly GCA_033576555.1). Taxonomy (NCBI): domain Eukaryota; kingdom Metazoa; phylum Chordata; class Amphibia; order Anura; family Dendrobatidae; genus Oophaga; species Oophaga sylvatica. The sequence goes on along the minus strand of JARQOD010000006.1, from coordinate 191,605,444 downwards.
CCTCTCTAGGTACGCTAGTACCACTCTTCTGACATCCAAGGTATGGAACCTTCGTTCCTCTGCTGTACCGGGGCTATCAAAGAAGGATGGTCAATAAATTTCCTGGCTCCTATGAAACCTAGAGGCGACTTTTGGCAAATAATACGAGTCTGGTTTCAGAACTATCTTATCCTGAAAAATCATTAAAAAATGAGTATCTAATGATAGTGCCTGAATGTCATTGACTCATCTTGCGTTAGTTAAGGCTACTAACAAAGCTGTTTTGAGGGTCAGAACCTTAAAAGAGGCAGAATTTAAGGGTTCAAAGGGGGGACCTGTTAATGTATCTAGCACAAGGTTTTAATCCCACGGAGCTAATCTAGCAATAAGCACTGGGTTACTGCGTTCACAAGCTGTTATTAATCTAGTGATCCACCTGTCCTCTGTACATTACAGTTATACAGTGCGCCCAGAGCAGAGACCTGAACTTTAAGGGTGTTAACAGATAACCCCAATTATCGGATTATCGGCCTTTCTGCAAAAATTACAGAATTGCTGGAATTGGAACGTGGTCCGACAGGGGAGCTGAGTGGAATAGTAAAAACCTCCTCCAAGTCTTATAATAAATTGTTGTGGTAACCTCCTTTCTACTGTTCAGCAAAGTGGTGACTAGGGCTTCTGAAAACCCTCTACACCTCAGTAGCTCCCTCTCAAATTCAACACCGCCAAGTGGAGACCCTACATCTGCAGATGACAGAATAGCCCCTGAGAGAGAAGCCCCTGGCTCGTTGGTATCACCCAAGTGTCGGTAACGAACATAGCCCTCAGCCAAGAAAACCAAGGCCTCTTGGGCCAGAAGGGGAGCGATAAGAATTACTCTTGCTCCCTTGTCTCTGATTTTTCTGAGCACTAGCTGAACCAGACACATCGGAGAAAATGCATAGGACAGAGTATAATCCCACCGGACTTGAAGGGAGTCTACTACCTCTGGCTGATCTGATTCTTGTAGTGACGCAAACCTCCTGACCTGTCTGTTGCTCCTTGCGGCGAAAAGGTCTATGTCTGGGAGGCCCCATAACCATACAATCCGTCTGAAAATCTGTCGGTCTAGGGACCATTCACCCTGGCATAGGGAGTGTTGGCTGAGATAGTCTGCCTGATTATTGTGTTCCCTCTGATGTGAAGTGTCGACAGGGAGAGGAAGTGATTCTCGGCCAAGGTGAGTATGTCATCTGCTGTGGACATTAGTGATTGTGACGTTGTTCCCCCTTGACTTTTCAGATAGGCCACCACCATTGTGTTGTCGGTGTGTATCCGTACGTGGGCGTCATGCAGAATCGATAGAAACTCGAGAAGCACTTACTTCCCCGCCCATAATTCTTTCAGATTTGAGGAACCCCGTGCCTTCCTGGTTGTCCACTCCCCTGGGCTAGTCTGTTTCCCATGTGAGCTCCCCACCCTGAGGGACTGGCATCTGTTTTGACTATACAGTTGGGTTTTATCCCCCACGGCACCCCTTTGGACAGATGTAGTGGGTTTAGCCACCAGGATAAACTGCTCACAGTGGTGACTGACAACCATAGTCTCCCATCGAGGTGGCCTTGCAACCTCTTTTTTGCTTCGAGCACCTCATTCTGTAGTGCCCTGGTGTGAAATTGGGCCCACTGCACAGCCGGTATACAACACATCATAGAACCCAGCAGGGACATTGCATCTCTCCAAGATACCCAACCCTAACTTTAGCCCAACTCTACCTTTAGCCCAACTCTAAACCTAATTTGAAAGTGGAAATAAATATATTTATTTAATTTTATTATTTTTACCTAACTAAGGGCGAGATAAAAGGGTGTTTGATTTACTATTTTTTTTTATTTTGATCACTGTGATTGGGTCTATCACAGTGAGCAAAATGAACCAATAGGAAAAATTTCCTATTGTTGCCGGGTGCCGGCCTGCAGATCTCGGCGGGTGCACTGCGCCTGCGCCCGCCATTTTTTCCTGGAAGAAGACGTGGGTGGCCCTGGGGACTTCACGGGGGATGCAGGGACACCAGAGGTACCGGGGGAGGATCGGGGAATCACATCAGAGGAGAGAGAAATTAAATGGGAAATCAGAAGTTTCTTTTTTGCGATCGCCGTTATTTGCGGAGATCGCAACACTGGGGTCAGTAAAAACTGACCCAAATCATGTTCTCTGGGTTCTCGGCTACCCCCGGAAGCCTAGAACCCTGAGAAATTCTGGCTCTTGGGGGCGCTATATACTTATTTCTCAGCTCCGTTAAAAAGCGGCGCTGAGGCATATGTACCCTTAAGTGCCACGGTTAAAAAGCCTATCGGCGGTCCTTAAGGGGTTAAGCTTTATCCCTGTCAATTTAGGCTGGTATGAGGACAGAGAAATGCATGTAATGTGAACAGAGATGTCCCATACTGTAGTTACAGCTTTGCAGCTAGAGGATCCTAGGCTTAAACTATGAATGTTTGACAAGTAGTGTTGAGCATTCCGATACTGCAAATATCGGGTATCGGCCGATATTAGCTGTATCGGAATTCCGATTCCGAGTTCCGATATTTTCGTCTTATCGGATACCGGAATCGGGATGTCACTGTCACTGTCAGTGTCCGTCGGTCGGGTCTGTCAGGAGTCAGCGGCACTTACCCGGCAGAAGATCTCCGGCGGTCACGTCCTGCACTGCTTCATGGCCGCAATCTTCTTTCCCCGGCGGTCACATGCAGTTTCTCGCGATAACTGCAGTGACTGCTGGGTAATCGCGGCCGTAAAGCAGTCAGTCCGATGACGTCACCGCCGGAGAAGCAGGTAATCAGCTGTGCTGCGTCACGATGACAGGCTCTGCCTGTCATTGCGATGTAGCAGAGTTGGATCGTCGTGGGACAATCGTTACTATGGACTGCGTCGGACAGGTGGTATACTGTTGTTTTGGTTTTTTTCTTTTTTTACAGGAGATCGATGGCGTCGCAGGAATGAGAGAGTAATAAAATTAATGAAAACTGTGTTGTCTCTTTTATTTCATTAAAATACTTTTTTCTTGCATTGTCTTTTTTTTATACATTTAATAACTTTGGGATTAATAATGGATCGGTGTCTTATTGACACCTCTCCATTATTAACCGGGCTTATTGTCACCGTGCAATCAACGGTGACAATAACCCCTTATTACCCCGCTTGCCACCGCTACAGGGCAAGTGGGAAGAGCCGGGTAAAGTGCCACAATTGGCACATCTTTTGATGCGCCAAATGTGGGGCTGCTGTAGCCTGGTATTATCAGGCTGTTGAGGGCCAAAATCCATGGGCCTTGACAGTCTTTTAATACCAGGCCGCAGCAGTCTGCATTTTACTTGGCTGGTTAACAAAAATAGGGGGGATCCCCACGCCGTTTTTTTTTCGAGGGGATCCCCTATTTTTGTTAACCAGCCAAGCTAAGCAGACTGCTGTGGCCTGGTATTATCAGGCTTGCAAGGTCCATGGATATTGGATCCTTACCAGCCTGAAAAACCAGGCCTCAGCGGTCTGCTTCATCTGGCTGGTTAACAAAAATAGGGGGGACCCCACGCCAATTTTTTTCGAGGGGATCCCCTATTTTTGTTAATCAGCCAAGATATGCAGACTGCTGTGGCCTGGTATTATCAGGCTGGCAAGGTCCATGGATCTTGGCTCCTTAACAGCCTGAAAATCCAGGCCTCAGCGGTCTGCTTCATCTGGCTGGTTAACAAAAATAGGGGGGACCCCACGCCAATTTTTTTCGAGGGGATCCCCTATTTTTGTTAATCAGCCAAGATATGCAGACTGCTGTGGCCTGGTATTATCAGGCTGGCAAGGTCCATGGATCTTGGCTCCTTAACAGCCTGAAAATCCAGGCCTCAGCGGTCTGCTTCATCTGGCTGGTTAACAAAAATAGGGGGGACCCCACGCCATTTTTTTTTCGAAGGGAACCCCTATTTTTGTTAATCAGTTCCCTCTGACGTCACTGATTGTGTCCCTGGCTGACCTGAAGTGAAAGTGGAAAGCAATCAATTAAGCTTTCCACTTAAGGGCCCGTCTCACATAGCGATATCGCTACCAAGATCGCTGCTGAGTCACTAGTTTTGTGACGCAGCAGCGAGCTCACCAGCGATATCGCTGTGTGTGACATTCAGCGACGATCAGCCCCCCTGCCGGGTATCGCTGATCGTCGCTGAAATGTCAGGACCTTTGATCGCTGGTTTCCCGCTGACAGGCACACATCGCTGCGTGTGACAGGCGGGAGACCAGCGATCCGCTGGTAACCAAGGTACACAGCGGGTTTCCAGGCGCGGGGCTGTACCTAGAAACCCGCTGTGTACCTTGGATACCAGCGCCCTGATGCAGGGAGCTGGTATCCAAGGTACATAGCGGGTTTCCAAGCGCTGCGCGGTGCCTGGAAACCCGCTGTGTACCTTGGTTACCAGCGGATCGCTGGTCTCCCGCCTGTCACACGCAGCGATGCGTGCCTGTCAGAGGGAAACCAGCGATCAAAAAAAGGTCCTGACATTTCTGCGACGATCAGCGATACCCGGCAGGGGGCTGATCGTCGCTGAATGTCACACACAGCGATATCGCTGGTGAGCTCGCTGCTGCGTCACAAAACTAGTGACTCAGCAGCGATCTCGGTAGCGATATCGCTATGTGAGACGGGCCCTTAAGCGATGTTACCCGCAGTGTCGCTGTCCCAGATCGCTGCCTGAGCTGCCTGTTTGGCAGCTCAGCAGCGATCATGTAGCGATACACCAGCGATCCTGACAAGTGCATATCGTTGTCGGGATCGCTGGTGTATCGTTATGTGACACCCAGCCTTTACTCTCCTGTCAGGCAGGAGAGGAACTCATTCATTTGGGGTTTACTGTGAGGCTGCAGCATTAGCTGCGGTCCCTGCAGTAAACATTAACCCTTTCTGAAGGATTACACCGTGGGACCTGACTGTGCATGGGATAGGTAAGAATAATTTTGCTTTTTTATTTTATATTTATTACAGGAAATGGTTTTTGCAGTAAAATAATAGATGGTCAAAAACATGTGTCTTTATTTCATTAAAATGATTTTTAATTAAAGTGTGTGTGTTTTATTTTTATTTCATGCAATAGGATTAATAATTGATAGTTGTCTAATTGACAGCTTTCAATTATTAACCTGGCTTAAGGTCACCTTTCAATAGCAAGGTGGCTTTAACCCCATTATAACCCATTCGCCACCGCTACAGGGCAATGGGAATAGACGGGCAAAGTGCCAGAAAGGGCGAATCTAATTATAGATTTGTCTTTCCTGGGGTGTCTGGGGGCAGATGTTAGTAGCCGGGGGGGCAAAAATAATGTCCCTCTCTGGGCTATTATTATCTGCCCCACTCACTGGCTTTGTCTGTCTGGTTGCGAAAATAGGGCGGGAGCCCACGCAATTTTTTTTAAGCAATTTTACACCTCATATATATATACATGTCATTGAATTTGTGACACATATATATATATTTATATTTGTAGTTCATACACTTCTACATAGTATAATAGCCGCTAATTCAATTGCCGGCTTTTGTGAAAATGCAGAACCCGACATGAAATGACACTTGGTGTACATAGGGTTAACCATGTCTTTTCATGTCCTTTGCTATCTAATTTTCACAAACAATTAAATCAGACTATGTGTGCAAAATTTCACACCTGTAGGGGTTAATTAAAGGTGTAAATTCGTAGCAAAAAAGTCCGTTTTTTTTACAACGAATTTACACCTTTAATTAACCCCTACAGGTGTGAAATTTTGCACACATAGTCTGATTTAATTGTTTGTGCAAATCAGATAGCAAACGACATGAAAAGACATGGTTAACCCTATGTACACCAAGTGTCATTTCATGTCGGGTGCTTCTGTCTTTTCACTGAAGCCGGCTTTACCGGCAATTGAATCAAAGGATATTTTACTATGTAGAAGTGTATAAACTATACATATATGTATATATATATATGTCACAATGACATGTATATATATATATATGTATTCTATGTGTGTATATTTAGTGTTTACAAGGAAAGAATGGGTTTTTTTTAGTTGCGATATTTTGTTCCCATAGACTTACATGGGACTTCCGGTATCGGTATCGGGTATCGCCGATATTTTAGTGATATCGGCGATACCATTCCGATTCCGATACTTTAGGATATCGGAAAGTATCGCTCAACTCTATTGACAAGTGATTTTCCTTGTTTATGCATAAGACACCATAGAATTGTTAATAGCACCTTCTATTAATCACATGATGTAATTACAAAACTTTGAATTATTTATCTATTAATTTTGGCATATTTATGTTAGGATGAATTCATACAATATCACCTTATGACATTATGCCCTTTAAACCAATCCTTGGTTGATTTTTGTCTAAGCATCAGCACTTTTCTAGGTATTATTTGCTCTAAATTTATTTACTGAAAGACAACTTTGTAAGTCATTGTCATTGCCATTTATTTTTCTATTTATTGTGGACTTTAATTCTGCCTCTATTAGTACAGTAGTTTTTTTTTTCCAGAAATTTTAAATGTTTTTATCTATAAATCAATAAAACTTTCATGTTTTAATATTCAGTTATTAGTTACTTCAGATTTTGTTCCTTAAATACCACTTAGGTGAACAAATCATGTGTTTATTACAACAATAAGTATGCCTGCATCTGAGCAAATTAAACTTTGACAAATCCCCTGTCCCAGATGACATTCATCCACGGATACTGAGAGAATAGAGCTTAGTTATTGACTGACCGCTGTATCTGATATTCCTAGACTCTCTTGCAACAGGGTAGTACCACAGGATTGGAGCATGTCTGATGTGGTGCCGATATTCTAAAAGGTTAGAAGGTGGATCCAGGTAACTACCGGCCAGTAAGTCTGACATCAGTAGTGTGCAAAGTTTTTATCTGGATTTATCTGGACTTTGCAAAGGCATTTAATACAGTACTACATAACAGCCTTATACTGAAGCTACAGAAGCAAGGACTGGGGGAACTATATACAGATGGGTAAGGAATTGGCTAAATGACAGGCAACAAAGAGTTTTCATAAATGGCACATTCTCTAAATGGGATATAGTCAGCAGTGGGCTACAGTAGGGATCTGTGCTAGGACAGATTCTTTTTAACATCTTTATTAATGACTTAGTAGATGGGATTGAGAATAAATTGTCAGTCTCTACTTATGACGTAAAACTGTGTAAGATATTAAAATCTGACCTTGACATTTCAATATTGCAAAACGATCTGGATGAGGTGACTGAATGGGCTAACACTTGGCAAATGAGGTTTAATGTAGATAAATGTAGAGTAATGCACCTAGGACGAAGTAATCCTATTGCTGCATATGCAATAAACGCTAGTATACTCGGGACTACAGAACAGGAGAAGAACTTGAGTATTCTGGTTACAAGAAAATGAGCAGCAGTACTCAATGTCAAGCAGCTGTCGCCAAAGCAAACAAGATTTTAGAATGTATAAAAAGAAAGAGAAAACCCCACAGTCCCAACGTATTGATACCCCTTTATAAATCACTGGTGAGGCCACATCTAGAATATGGGATCCAGTTTTGGACTCCACATTTTAAAAGGATATTCAGTCGGCGGGAGCGCCGCTCTGGACTTTAACCCCTGCAGATCGCCAGCCACTGACAGTGATCCGGCATCCTTAAATGGACCTTTGCATTTGATGAGTAACAATGTGACACCACAGGGGCCTACAACCCCCCCTTTTCTTTACATCCTCCTTCTATTTGGCACTGGAATAAAGCGATTTTTTGATAAAGGCTCCGTTGGAGCCGAAACGTTGTGTATTGTATATATCGCTTCCTTTGCAGTATTCTGTTACGCTCCCAGATTATGTGTAAATAAACATTTAGTCACTTTGGCATAATAATCCTCTTGAGTGTGCGGTGAATTATATATTATCCTATACTGAGGACCATTGGTCAGTTACACCAGCACCTCACCATTATCGGAACTAAGTGTACGCTAAAATCTATTTTCAAGCTTTTAAAAAAAAGGTTGAATGATTTCCCCGATACACATAACATTTTGGGTTACAGTTAAATTAGTGACAAAAGGTACAATTGATGTAGAAAGGTTGAATTTGATGAACCTAGGTCTTTTTTCAACCTAAGAAACTCTGAACTGGTTTATGCAGTACCTCAATAAACCAATAGAAGATTTAAAGAGACAGTGTTCCTGTGTCTACACCTATGAGAAGCCAAGTGAGCCGATCTACCACAGTTAGTTCTAAAAGTGTGGGCAAAATCCTCAGGAAGTAATGGCTGTGGACAATCTGCATGTCCTTAGTGAAGGCGTCTATAGGGATGGAACAGCGGTCAGACAAAATGAAGGGGCTGATCAGCATCAATTTCTCTTATTACCATTGGGAAAATTAAAAATTGGTGACTAAAAGATCATTTTTGTGGGAAATAAATATGATTTTTTATTTTCACAGCCAGGCATTATAAAATTTAGTGAAACATCTGGGGGTTCAAAGTTTTCCCCACACAACTAGATAAGTTGCTTGGGGGTCTAGTTTCCAAAATGGGGACACTTTTGGAGTTTCCACTGTTTCCACACATCAGAGTCTCTCCAAATGTGACATGACGCTCGCAGACCATTCCATCAATGTCTGCGTTCCAAAACGTCACTACTTCCTTTCAGAGGACCGATGTGTGCCCAAACAGTAGTTTTCTCCCACATATGGGGTATCAGCATGCTCAGGACAAATTGGACAGCAACTTTTGGTGTCCAAATTCTCCTGTTACCCTTGTGAAAATTAAAAATTTAGGACTAAAAGTTCATTTTTGTGGGAAAAAAAAATATTTTTTTTCACAGCCGGGTGTTATAAACTTTAGTGAAACACCTGGGGGTTCAAAGTTTTCACCACGCATCTAGATAAGTTCCTTGGGGGGTCTAGTTTTAAAAATGGGGTCACTTGTGGGGGTTTCCTCTATTTAGGCACATCAGGGGCTCTCCAAACGAGACATGGTGTCCGATCTCAATTGCAGCCAATTTTGCATTGAAAAGTCAAATGGTGCTCCTTCCCTTCCGAGCTTCGCCATGCGCCCAAACAGTGGTTTACCCCCACATATGGGGTATCAGCGTACTCAGGACGAATTGTAAAATAACTTTTGTTGTCCAATTTCTCCTGGTACCCATGGGAAAATAAAAAATTGGGGTGAAAAGATCATTTTTCTTGAAAAAATATGATTTTTTAATTATACGGCTTTACGTTATAAACTTCTGTGAAGCCCTTGGGGGTACAAAGTGCTCATCACACATCCAGATAAGTTCCTTGGGGGTCTAGTTTCCAAAATGACATCATTTGTGGAAGGTTTCCACTGTTTATGCACATCAGGGGCTCTCCAAACACGACATGGCATCCAATCTCAATTTCTGCCAGTTTTGCATTGAAAAATCAAACGACTCTCCTTCTCTTCCAAGCTCAGTCATGCGCCCAAACAGTAGTTTACCTGCACATATGGAATATCAGTGTACTCAGGACAAATTGCACAATAACGTTTGGGGTCCAATTTCTCCTGTTACCCTTGGTAAAAGAAAAAAAAATGGATATGAAATAATTTTTTTGTGAAAAAAAGTTAAATGTTCATTTTTTTTAAACATTCCAATAATTCCTGTGAAGCACCAGAATGGTTAATAAACTTTTTAAATGTGATTTTGAGCATCTTGAGGGGTGCAATTTTTAGAATGCTGTCACTTTTTGGTATTTTCTATCATATAGACACCTCAAAGTGACTTCACATATAATGTGGTCCCTAAAAAAAATGGTGTTTTAAATATGAGAAATCGCTGGTTAACTTTTAACTCTTATAACTTACTAACAAAAAAAATTTGGGTTCCAAAATTGTGCTGATGTAAAGTAAACATGTGGGAAATGTTATTTATTAACTCTTTTGTGTGACATATCTCTGTGATTTAAGGGCATGAAAATTCAGTTAGAAAATTGCATAATGTGCAAAATTTTGCCAAATTTCCATTTTTTTCACAAATAAACACAAGTCATATCACAAAAATTTGACCACTATCATGAATTTCAATATGTCATGAGATAATAATGTCAGAATCACTGGGATCCATGGAAGCATTCCAGAGTTATTACTTCATAAAGGGACAGTGGTCAGAATTGTAAAAATTGGCCCTGTCATTAACATGCCTCGGGGTAAAGGGGTTAATTGTCTGCATTCTGGATGATATAACTTATAGGTAATAAGTGCAATGCACACGGATCCATTCCACGCATATTTTCTATGTCGGACAATTGTTAAAACGATTGTAAGATTATTGATAAATTAGGCATTTCTAAAATGAATTGATTATAATTGTTTATAATGAGATCTGTGTAGATGCCTGAAACCAACATATTTTGTGCGTGTGAGAACTTTCATAGTATATTTGCCAGCTGAGAAGGTTACATTTATTGTGTGTCCCTGTACTGAGATTGACACATGTAAGGGAATATTTCCACAATACACTTTATACAAAATCTGGTCCACCTAAAATCTCTGATGCCCAATTGATGATTTATTAGAGATACAAGTCTTTACTATCTTTACCATTGGTGAAGGTTACATCTAATAATGCATGTCCAGATTTTTAAAATTGACATATGCACAGTGACAACTGTGCCATATGCCCTTCACAACATCTAGTGTAGTCTACATTTTGTTATGGTGCCAAAATACTGATATATCAGGGACACACATCAATAACTGTTGGTTGTGAATCACATGATAGACACACCTGGTCTTTATATAGACCTTTTTGGTGTTTGGTGTTTGTTGTATTAAAGCAAATTTTGTGCTTTTTAAATGTTTTTGAAAAATATTTTGTGTTTTTTTTTTTGTAACCAATAAAAATAATGTAGGGTGATCAGTATTGCCTATTTATCTATTTATCTATTTTTTCTTTTTTTGCTATGAAACCGGAACGCTGCCGGGGAAATAAAGTGCATTTTCTTCCTGCAGTGTTTGGCTAAGTCCTCTTTCACACATCAGTTTTTTGCAAATCAGGCACAATCCGGCGAATTGTTTTAAAAGACAGATCCGGCGTAGATTGTAAAAAACTGATGTGCTGGATCCGTTTTTTAGCTGGATCCGTCCTGGTGTTTTTAACCTGGAAAGTAGTAGTAGTAGTAGTACTTGATTTCCAGAATCCCGATCAGTCTTTTGTCGGATTACACAAAAGACTTGTCAGGCACCATAGACTTCTATTGTTTCCGGCCGCCTGATGCGCCGCTTCAGGTGCTGTCAGGCGTTTCAGCCAGAAAAAAAAACGTTACATGATGCGTCCTATCCGGCCGCCGGAATTAAAATCTATGACGGATCCGGCAAAAAATGGACTAAACGCAATGCATGTCAATGACAAAAAACGGATCTGGCGGTAAAAAAAAAACTGACCTTTTTTTTTAAAAAAATGACGGATTGCGCCTGACTGCAAAAAACTGATGTGTGAAAGAGGCCTAAGTGTGGGCGCTGGGCATGTTAATGATGCTATTAAGGCCTCTTTCACACATCAGTTTTTTACAATCAGTCGCAATCCGTGTGCAGATTATAAAAAATGATACGACGGATCACTTTTTTTGATGGATCCGTTGGAGCAGCTGTAGTGGGAAACTTTGTCCTTTCTGGTGGCTTGGGGAGAGAGAGAGATTTTTTTATGGGCCTGAAGGGAAAACTGCACATATCCTTCAATAAACGGAATCCGTCACTTTTGACGGACAGCGACGGATCCAGCGCGCATACTTTTCATTGTTGTCAACGACGGGCGGCGCTGGATCCGTCGCTGTCTGACTTTTCGACGTACACAAAAAATGTTTCTATGTCTATTGTTTCCGTCCGACGGACAAAGAATTTCCAATGGATCGGTCGATTGACATATAAAATGTGCGGTCATCCATCGCAATCCATTGGTAATACAAGTCTATGGCTGGGGTCACACTGGCGACAAAAACGGACGAGTGCAATGCAATGAAATATCGCATTGCACTCGGACCAATGTTAGTCTATGGAGCAGCTCCCAGCATCCGATTTTCTCTCGGCCATTTTCCTCGGACCGAGACAATCGCAGCATGCTGCGATTGTCACCGATTATCGAGCGAGAATCGCCAATGTAAATCTATGGGTGCGATGAAAAATCGGATTACAAACGGACCACATGTGTGACTTGCGAGAAAATCGCACCGGTGTCCTTTAGAAAAGCCGGCAATTCATCCCCGGCTATACTGTAAAATCACACTGCCAGGTTTAATAAAGAATAGAAAGAATACATATACACACATAGAATACATGTATATATACATGTCATTGTGACACACACATATATATATATATATATATATATATAATTATAGTTCATACACTTCTACATAGTATATTAGCCGCTAATTCAATTGCCGGCTTCTGTAAAATTACAGAACCCGACATGAAATGACACATGGTTTACATACAGTTAAACATGTCATTTCATGTAGTTTGATATATGGTTTTCAATAACAATTACATGAGTGTATGTATGCAAAATTTCATACATGTAGGAGTTAATTAAATGTGTAAATTCGTTGAAAAAAAAATGCGTGGGCTCCCGCGGTATTTTCTCCACCAGAGAGGGAAAGCCAGCGACTGAAGACAGATATTAGTAGCCCTGAGACGGACCATTTTTTGCTCCCCCCCCTGGCTACTAATATCTGCCCCCAGCCACCCAGAAAAGGCACATCTATGATTAGATACACCTTTTCTGGCACTTAGCCTGTCTATTCCCATTGCCCTGTAGCGGTGGCTAATGGGTTAATAATGGGTTAAGGCCACCTTGCTATTGAAAGGTGACTTTAAGCCAGGTTAATAATTGAGAGTTGTCAATTAGACAACTCTCAATTATTAATTGATTAACGATTGTGTGTGACTCCAGCATATGAGAAAAAAACTGATCCAGCACTGGATCCATTTTTTCAAAAAACAACGGATTGTGACTGATGGCAAAAAAAGCATGTGTGAAAGAGGCCTAACCTGCACATTAACCACAAATCTGCAGGTTAATATTGTTTTTTTTTCTGGTGACAGGTTCCTCTAAAATAGGAGTATGCATCTTACTAAATTTGGGACATGTTACCTTTGAGCTACTTTCATTAGGACTAGAATACGAATAGACAATTTTAATGAATATCTTTTTATCTTTATTAATATAAGTGAACTGATAATGTTATATGTTATATGTTCTTTCCCAGCTTGACTTATCTATGGTACAGAACTACAAAGCACTATACAGTATTATGTACTTATTATTTCTGTTCCTATTCAATCAATGGGACTGGAAACCTTCATGACAACTTTACTAGGTCACATGTTTCATACTAATTGCTACATTAGATTATATCAAATCACAATCTACTAGCAAGATTTTCAGTTCTGTGCTAATTCATTTTGAAGTTGTAATGTGCAATTAAATGCCAAATTGCAACTGCTAAGCTGACAGCTCAACAGTAATTATTACAACAATTATTACTCTTCTTCCAGTTAACAAGCACTTTAGAAAACAAATTATAATTGTTTTAAACTTTACTTTCTACTTTGGTGCTTAATAATTCTTTACATAGCTGGAATTACATTAAGCTGCTCTCAAACATAGCTAAAGGTATAAGGAGAAATGTTAAAACAAGTATTTTCTATTATTTTGGTTTATTGAATAATATGATACATATAAAACATTAACAACTCATAATACTTGTTGTAAATACAATGAAATACAAAAATGTGCATTAACTTTACTGAAGACTTTCTTGTACTTCCATAAGGCAACATTTTAAAGGGCAGATATCATCAGAAAATTACAAGTTCAAGTCAGAATTATATGTTATACGTAATTAAAAAATGTCAATAATTTTATTTTCGTTTTATGTCACGATGATTAAAAAAGCAAAAATATAGTAATTTTGCCTTTTTACACTGGCTCCTAGGGCTTTTCTTTCAGGAAGAGTTTTCAGCAGACCCCATGTCATCAGAGGCAGGATTACACTGACAGGTAACACCTCTATACACAGCTCATGTCACAGCTGACCTTTTACTGACACTTCAAAACAAAAGTTAGGACTGAGATCCAACCATTGTGGCTATGTACATGTGTGGTTTCCAGAAATAAAAGGAAGATAGAATCTAAAAAGTCCCAGTGGCCGGTGTGAACATTGCAAGATTTTTTTTAACAAATATGATATGCAAAAAAAAATGCCATTTAAAAAAAATAATGTTAACACAAAAAACCTGATTTAAGCAAAGGTAATTTTCTGATGATAGCTTCCCTTCTAATGATGGTTCTCACTAGCTGTTTGCATTCAGTTGTACCATTTAGAATAGTCTCGCCTTCCATGGAGACAGACACATGCAACTATATTTTTATACATGACAGACATTGAAAAACAATTTTTACTGTGTAGCATATAATTGCATGCTGAACGCAGTCAACTACAATGTTCTTGAATACTGATTAATCTTAGCTAAATATCTTTGTGGTATGCCTTGGATATCTCACAGTGTGGTAGAGAAGAAGGAGTAATCCAAGTATGACAAGGAGTAGATGATGATGACAATAATCATGTGCTACTTGAGCATATGGATACTGGAGGATTACTTCAGTGCACAGTCTGCCATATGTTTGCACAAATCGAGTAAGAGTTACAGAGTGAATACCACTGTGCCAGATGTGAGCATATTTTCCACCTGAATGCTCATATAAGAATTTGGCAGGTGCCATAGGCAAGTAGAAGGGTTAATGCAGTAAGTGGGAGAGGAAAGAGGTCTAAGAAATGCAAGGCCACGCATCATGATGCAGCTTTGGTGCAGTTTTTAGGAATCAATACATAAAAAGAGGATTCTTTTGTAAAATATTAAAGAATCCAGCTGCAAGTGGAAGGAACATTTACTCCAATGTAGTATTTTTGGAATACTGCTGTGCCATGCCAATACAGGAGACATAATGGAATTTAGGAAGTTAAATGCCTGGCTAAGAAACCTAGGTGACTCTGCATTGCAATACAGTCTGTATTCTGCAGATAAATTGAACTTAGAAGTGAGTATGAACATTTGAAAGGGAGGTATTATTATTATTATTATTATACATTTATTATAGCGCCATTTATTCCATGGCGCTTTACATATGAAGGTAGCAGAGTATCTAAACAAGGGAAGAGGTTGGAAGGACAAGGCAGAAAATAGAGAACATCAGAGACTCCTGATAGCGTGCAGTGTGTGCATAGTGAGGATTCAGAAGTCTGAAGTCACGTAAGAGTGCCTTAAGAATTCAATACAAACCTGGACAACCCATTAATGTTCCTAAAATAAATATAAATGTAGTATCCTTTACTTGTTCGGATAGCAAAATACTTTATTAACATAGCATGTGATCTAATAAATTGGATTGTTTCTGTCTGCAGGATTTAAACCAACAACAGCACAGAAATATATTGTCAGAACAACCATCAGTTCAGAAACATAGCATCACAACCCATATCAGTACAGTAATGCATCATCATAACACTCATCAGTGCATGAATATGTCATCATAACCACAAACAGTACAGAAATATATCACTAGAATCCTCATCAGTACACTAATACATCACCTAGAACTACCAGCAGTATATGAATAAAACACAAAAAACACAATCAGTACATGAATATATCAACAAGTTTAGTACTGTGTTAAAATACATATACACCTGTATTGCAAAAATGTAAAATTTCCAGTATGTCCTTAACAATGACAAGGTGATACTGGAGTTGTTATCAGCCTTCATCAGACTGCATACCATACAAAACCCCAATATTGAAGACCTGTGGTCAGTATCACAAATGAACAATTACATACAGTAACCTTATAGATTCCATATTTTCTGATTAGAGTATTTCTTTTTATATTCCATCTGGTCCAGAAGCCATGATGATTTTTTCACATCTCCATCTCTGCAGACTTCTATCATCTCTTATGTTTTGCAACATAACTCTAGAGGTGCCCTTAAAATAACAGTGTTATTTAAAATACTCCTGAATAAAAATATCAGTCCTACACTGAGCCCCTGAATAATTGCCCCTCACCAATCTCCCTCTACAAAAAATGTCTACCATAGTGTCCATCTTATGGTGCATAGTCTCCAAAATGTCTTCTCACACTGTGTCACAATACTTCCCAGTCTCTATAATATGCCCCCACCATACTCTTCCACTCTGATATGTTCCCTCAATACTGGGCCCTTATTTTGTCCCCCATGCTGTCCCCAACCTATATTGCCCCCCCACAGTACCCAATCTCGAGACTGTGCCCCTTTAACACTTTTCTCCCCTATACCGTTTCCTCATACCATTCCCCTGATGCTGTCTCCTCGCACATCCCCCACTCACCACAATCTCTCCTCACTAATGATGGGCGGCACTAAAATGCTCGGTTGCTCGTTGCTCAGGTCGAAAAAAATTGGAATACTCAGGTACTCGGACAGAATAACGAGCCCAAAGCAAGTCTATGGGAGACCGAGTATTTTTACCATGATTCCCTGGGGGTCCTTTTAATCCTTAATTCCATCCGACGTACTATTCCGTCCATGTGACCCTGGACCTTATTCCCATGGACAGAACAGTACGTCATATGCGATCTGCTGCGCTCCCGGGGAGCGCAGCTGATCGTGGCCGGGTGTCAGCTGATTATCACAGCTGACACCTGGCACTATGTGCCAGGAGCAGTCACGGAATGGCTCCTGACACATTAACCCCTGGCACACCGCGATCAAACATGATTACCGTGTACCGGGGCACAGCGAAGCATCGCGCAGGGAGGGGGCACCCTGCGTACTTCTCAGACCTTCAGAACAGCGCGATGTGATCGCGCTGTTCTGATGCCTTCCTCCGTGCAAGGCCCCGGATCCAAGATGGCCGCGGGTCCTGCAGGGAGGCGGCTTCTTCAGTGCCTGCTGAGAGCACGCGCTGAGGAAGCCTGCAGCACTGCCTGTGAGATCGTGGTCTCACAGAATACTGTGCACACTGTCAGACCAGAGATCTGGTATTATACAGTGATGTCCCACCCTGGGACAAAGTAAGAAAGTTAAAAAAAAAAAATAACAAGTGTAAAAAAAATTGATAAATAATAAAAAAAAATATTCCCAATAATTCCTTTCTTCATGTAATAAAAAAAGCAATAAAAGTGCACATATTTAGTATCGCCGCGTCCATAACGACTGTCCTATAAAACTGTCCCATTAGTTAACCTTTTAGTGAACCCCTTAAAAAAAGAAAACAAGGCTAAAAAAACAATATTTATCTCATACCGCCGAACAAAAAGTGGAGTAACACGCGATCAAAAAGACATATAAATAAACATGATACTGCTGAAAACGTCATCTTGTCCCGCAAAAAACAAGCTGCCATACAGCATCATCACGAAACAATAAAAAAGTTATAGTCACAGAATAAAGCGATGCAAAAATAAATTATTTTTTATATAATAACGTTTTTTATTGTATAAAAGCGCAAAAAAACATAAAAAAAGATACAAATGAGGTATCGCTGTTAATCGTACTGACCCGAAGAATTAAAATTGCTTTATCAATTTTACCACCACGGAACAGTATAAACGCCCCCCCCAAGAGAAATTCATGAATTGCTAGTTTTTGTCCATTCAACCTCCCAAAAATCATAATAAAAAGCGATCAAAAAATGTCATGTGCCCAAAACTTTACCAATAAAAACATCACCTCGTCCCGCAAAAAATAAGACCTCACATGACTCTGTTCCCAAAAATTTATAAAAAAAATTATAGCCCAAAATATGGTGATGCAAAAAAATTTTTGCAATAAAAAGCGTTTTTAGGTGTGAAGCCCCAATCATAAAAACCGGAAAAAATAGTAAAAAAAACCCCTCCCCTTTATTCCCCCCTTGTTAGGGAAAAATAATAAATTTAAAAATGTTTTATTTCCTTTTCCTTTTTTAGGGTTTTGAGTTGGGGTAAAGTTAGAGTTTGAGTTGGTGCTAATTGGGGTTAGGGTTGGACTGGTTTGGTGTGTTAGGGTTAGGTTTTTGGTTAGGGTTAGATTAGGGTTGGGATTTGGGTTTAAGGGGGGGGGTTGGGTTGGGTTGGGTTAGAAATTTGGGGGGTTTCCCGTTAGGACATAGGGCTCTAAAAAGTGGAATGGCGTTGACTCAATTAGCCAAATTTTGCGTTGAAAAGTCAAGCGGTGTCCTTCCCCTTTTGGCTCTGCCATGCGCCCAACAGTAGTTTACCCCCAACTTGGGATCACAAATCGGAAAGTTGCCAATAATTTTTGGGGGCCAATTTCTCCCCTTTCCCTTGGGAAAATAAAAAATGGGGGGTAAAAGATAAATGTTTTTGGAAAAAATATGATTTTTTTTTTTTCATGGCCGGGCGTTTAAACTTCTGTGAAGCACTTGGGGTCCAAATGCTACCAAATGAATAAGTTCCCTTTGGGGTCTAGTTTCCCAAATGGGGCACTTTGGGGGGTTTCCCCGGGGGGGGGGTTTAGGTACATAAGGGGGGTTCCATAACTGACATGACACTGCAGACCTGCCATCAAAAACGCATTAGTAAGTAACTACTTTTTTTCCCAGCCCGACGTGTGCCCCCGTGTTTTTTGCCGCATTAGGGTTCAGGTACCGAAAAATTGGACAACAACGTTTTGGGGTCCAAAAATTTCCCCTTTCCCTTTGGGGAAAATAAAAAATTTGGGGACTAAAAATCATTTTTGTGGTAAAAAAATATTAATTTTTTTTTTCGCCCCGGCATTTTTAAACTTGGTGAAGCATTGAGGGTTCAAAATGTCACCGATCTAGTAAGTTTTA
>JARQOD010000006.1:191548401-191586487 GCA_033576555.1 Oophaga sylvatica | reverse complement strand
GGGTGGGAGAGTGTGATGGACAGTGTTGGAGATGTCGTGAAATTGCAGCCAACTGTCCAATAGAGGGGGAGCCTATGTGTTGTGATGTTGGCGGATCCCTCTCTCCCTGCGCAGAGCCTGTGTGTGTGTCCACCTCAGCCGAAGAGACTGGACCACAGGGGTCCCCGGTGGTTGTAAATGACTGCCCAGCACAGGCCCTCTTGGACTCAGAGAGTCCAGTGACTTCCGTATGGGACAGCCTGATTGATAGGGACTTTATCCCTGATAAACACCTGAGTGTGGTGTGCGTCCATGGAGACACCAAAGTCTACCCAGAGACTGTCGTGGACTTGATCCCCAAACGCGGGAGGTTTCATGTGAAGTGGGGGTAGTGAAGAACCTGGTGCCCCCCGTCATATTGGGTAATGACTTTCCCCGGTCTAAGGATCTCTGGGGAAAAATGTTTCTGATGGACAGTGTGATGAAGCTCCTATTGAGGGTGGCAGTCCCGAGGGCGGAACACAATGCTAGTGGGCCGTTAAACTTATGTGATAATGATGATGATGATGATGATAATGATAATGATGATCATGATCATGATAATGATGATGACCATGATAATGATGCTGATGCTGATAATGATAATGATGATGATCATGATAGTGATGATGATACTGATCATAATCATGATAATGATATTGATAATAATGATGACTGTGATAGTGATGAAATTCCTTTGCAGGTGATGTTGGGAGATGAGGATGGTGGTTCTCGGGAACCGAGTGTCCCTGACTTACCTGTGTCCTGTGACAATTTTGAGAGTGAGCAGTGGCGAGACCCCTCTCTTAAAACGGCCCAGGAAAATATAAATGTTCTAAATGAGTTTCCCAAGAGCCTGGCTCTGAGGAGAGGTTTCCTCATGTTGCCATAAACACTCACCTGTTGTATAGGGACACTGAAGTCCAGGGAGAGGTCGTGAGCCAGCTCCTAGTACCTGAACTATATGGAAGTATAGTGCTGGGGTTGTCAAATAGTCACATACTTGAGGGACCACCTGAGGGAAACCAGGGACCAGATGGTGAAGTTAATGTTGTGGATGACATGTTAACTAAGGTTCCAGATCAAGATGTGAATGAGAATGAATTGTATAACCCTGACAGTGAGCAGGATGTGAATGAAAATGAAGTGTATAACCCTGAAAGTGAGCAGGATGTGAATGAGAATGAATTGTATAACCCTGACAGTGAGCAGGATGTGAATGAAAATGAAGTGTATAACCCTGAAAGTGAGCCAGATGTGGCTGAGAAAAAGGGGTCAGACAGGGATAGTGGTAGTGATAGTGAATCATCTCATGACAATCAAGCAACCAGTGCAAATGAGGAAGGCATGGTAGCAGAGGAGGTTGAGAGTCCTGAGAGGAAGGCTGATGCTGACCTTGCAGTCGGACAGAAGATGGCATCTGAAGATGTTTTACAGTTGGCCGGTTCCCTGGCGAAGACTAAGGTGAAAGGAGGAGAGCTGAGCTTTAAAGGTAGGACTCTGAAACTGAACACAGCCCAAGTAGATGCTGTTGGAAATGTGAAGTTACCAAGGTATGGTGTGGATCTGTATCGTGCCAAGGACTCTGAGGGAGATGCTGCAGAGGTGGAAAAAGCCATAGAAGTGGTAGTCACCAAGCCAGATGCCTCATCAGAAGCTGAGGTCTCAAGTGAAGCTGTGAGGAACAAGACTGAAGATATGGGGACTGACTCTGTCCAGGAATCTGTTTCTGCCGAAGACAGCGGCGTGGACGGGTTGCGTTCGGATCAGTAGCTGCAACTCGTGAAGCTCAGGCTGGAAGTTCGGCGCCCGGAGCCCCAGCGGTGTTCCCGAGTGACACCAAGGATCTGGATAAGTCACAAGATGAGATTTTGAGACATCAGGCTGGCGTTGGTGAGCTCAAGCGCACTTTCATGGAGTCTACATCGGAGCCACGTCCCAACAAATGGGAAAAGCGATGTGTCACTCCGTTGCCGCTGCAGACACACGGGAGCTCAGATGGGATGCAGAATGTGGTGGAAGAGAAGAATCCGGCGGGTTCTGAGTATACAGATGCAGCTATCAAGGAGAACTTGAAAGCCGGAATAAATGGAAATATTGGAGACCATAATGATGTGACTGAAGAGGTAGAATGTAAGACTGACGGTAGGGCTTCTGAGCATGTTCTACCAGAAGAGCCTGAAGAAGGGGCCGAAGACATAAAAGACGTCCAACAGGTACCAGATGAATTGATGACTTCTCAGAAAAAACTCCAAACTGTGATGAAGGAGTGTGATGAAAGCCATGAGCATTTTCGTGAGAAGGTCAATGAAGTAAAAGGAAGGATACAGGGAATCTCTTCGTTGCAAGAGCAAATGCTGCTCAATAAGTCTAAGGCTCTATATAAGAATGCTGTTGTTACGGTAGAACATTACAATTCAGCTGGAGACTTAGCGGATGAATTATGTGTACTGCAAAAGAAAAACGATCAGCTCCTTCTACAGTCCCAATCATTTGAACAGTGTAGCTTAAAATGGTCAGAGACCATGGTAGAGGAGCTTAAGGTCTGTGAAATAGACTTTATGAGTCAACCGATATTCAAGAAAATAGATGTGCTAAAGAGGGTTCAAGGGGAACTAGAGAAAAGTGAAAAAACCCCTATACCTTCTGTGATAGTTGGTGACACATGGTCAGTGCACCAGGGACAGGAGGTACGTGAGTTTCTGAGGAAGAGTCAGCAGAAGTGTTCTGATGTGCCGGGTCGTACTTCTCTGGCCAGGCACTATATCGAAACTGAGCCCGGCCCTAAGGTCAAGATGAAACCGTGCAGGATACCCGAGGCCCGCAGAGAGCATAGGCCTGGGAGGGTACAGGGTAGTGCGGATGCTTCAGATGAAGAGAAAGCTGATGTTAGCTATGGCTCAGGTGAAGATACAGATGACAGTAGTGAAGATGAAGCTGATGAGGGCCATGACTGGTCCAGAGTTCACTGTCTCTTTTGGATTGTTGACCAGCCCTCCGGTCTGGATGACCAGCCCTCCGGTCTGGAGAAGAGGGGGGGGATATGTGAGACAGTGAGAGTATGTGTGTTGAATGGGGTGTACATTTCACCTAGATACTTTGCTGACTGGTATAAGGGAAATGTATGGCTTTGTAAACCTAGTGGTAGAGAAAGGTCACTACACCTTACATTCAGTACACACTTGCAGCTCAGGCCTGAAACCACTCAGCTGTTAATTAGGAGACCAGAAGTAGGTGTCTGCGAACACAGACAGAGAGCTCGCTTAGTCTGGACAAGGAGTCCAGGCACAAGAAGGAGTCTCCAGGAGTATGAGCTGTCTCAGTCTGGGTGCTCGATGTACCCCGGTCACAGGAGTAGTCTCTGTGAGAATCCATGCGGATAGCTGCTGAATAGGAGGGGAGCTCTCTCAAGTCTGGACGTTGAATATGCCTTCAGACACAAGGAGGAGACTCTGTGAAACTCCATGCTGGTAAATGCTGAACATATGTGTTGTTTTGGCCCAGGCTGTTGGAGTCTGGTCCCAGGTAGATAGGGAAATCTATCTAAGTGTAGTAAGTGGCTGGACAAGCCCAGGGCTTATGTTTATGATTTGGTTTTGATTATGTTCTGTTTGCTGTGGACTTTAATAAAACTGGTTGCGGCCAGTTTTTACCAGAACTGCTGTCTGTGAATGAACTGTTTCCGTGCCACTCCGTCTACCAGGACGGCGATCCCAGAGCTATATCCCCTGAAAAGCTTACAACAGACAGAAGCCTCCGTCTGTCCTGAAGAAAATCGAGGGTGAAACCCAGAATTACAGAAAAATGGAGACATCAAAGTGGCAGAGCTAGCCCTATTATTAAGAGCAAACTCAGCCAAAGGCAAAAAAGAGACCCAGTCATCCTGATCAGCAGACACAAAGCATCTTAGATAAGTCTCCAATGTCTGGTTTGTTCTCTCAGTTTGACCATTGGTCTGAGGATGAAACGCCGAGGAGAAAGACAATTGAACGCCAATTTTAGAACAAAAGGTCCTCCAAAATCTGGAAACAAACTGGACTCCTCTGTCAGACACAATGTTCTCAGGAATACCGTGTAAACGAACCACGTGCTGAAGGAACAAAGGCACCAATTCAGAGGAGGAAGGCAACTTAGGTAATGGCACAAGATGTATCATCTTGGAAAACCTATCGCAAATCACCCAGATGACGGTCATTCTCTGAGAAACAGGGAGGTCGGAAATGAAATCCATAGAGATATGGGTCCATGGTCTCTTGGGCACAGGTAATGGCATCAACAAACCACTAGAACGAGAGCAAGGCTTGGAGCGAGAGCAAGTCCCGCAGGACTGCACAAACTCCCTGACATCACGAGACAAGGTAGACCACCAAAAGGACCGACTAACCAAGTCTCTGGTACCAAAAATTCCGGGATGACCGGCCAACGCGGAACAATGAATCTCAGACATTACACTCTTTTTCCACTGGTCCGGGACAAACAATTTCCCAACAGGGCAGCGCTCGGGCTTATCCTCCTGACACCCCTCCAGAGCCAGTCTCAAATTGGGCGAGATGGCGGAAAGAACTACACCCTCTTTCAAAATAACAGAAGGATCAGATAACTCAGGAGAGTCCGCAAGGAAACTCCTCGAGAGGGCATCCGCCTTAACATTTTTAGTGCCAGGAAGAAATGAAACCACAAAATTAAAACGTGTGAAAAACAAGGCCCACCTGGCCTGTCTAGGATTAAGTCGCTTGGCAGATTCCAGATAAACTAGATTCTTATGGTCCGTAAGGACCACCACCTGATGTTTGGCTCCCTCCAGCCAATGTCTCCACTCTTCAAAAGCCCACTTCATGGCTAATAACTCCCGATTACCCACGTCATAATTACGTTCAGTGGGAGAAAATTTTCGAGAGAAAAAGGCACAAGGGTTACTTTTAGAGGTCTCTGGATCTCTTTGGGACAAAACGGCACCTGCCCCAATTTCAGAGGCATCAACCTCCACCTGAAATGGTAGAGAAACATCAGGCTGCCGTAGAACAGGAGCAGAAGTGAATCTCTGCTTAAGTTCCTGAAATGCAGAGACTGCCTCAGGAGGCCAATTCACCACATCAGAACCCTTCTTGGTCAAATCAGTTAATGGTTTAACAATAACAGAGAAATTACCAATAAATTTACGATAAAAATTGGCAAAACCCAAGAATCTTTGAAGATCCTTTAATGAAGTAGGTTGGACCCAATCACAGATGGCCTGAACTTTGACTGGGTCCATTTCAATAACAGATGGGGACAAAATGAATCCCAGAAATGAGATCCTCTGAACGCCAAAAAGACACTTTGATCCCTTCACATACAGAGCATTCTCTCTCAAAATCTGGAACACAGTCCGAACATGTTTTACATGAGAGTCCCAGTCATTGGAAAAAATCAAGATATCATCCAAATAAACAATCAGAAATTTATCCACAAAATCCCTGAAAATGTCATTCATGAAGGACTGGAAGACAGAAGGAGCATTAGTGAGCCCAAAGGGCATCACAAGGTACTCAAAATGCCCTTCAGGGTATTAAATTCCGTCTTCCATTCATCCTCGTGCTTAATGCGAATAAGGTTATATGCCCCCCTGAGGTCAAGCTTGGTAAACCAAGTAGCGTTTTTCACCCTGGAAAACAGATCAGAGATCAAGGGTAACGGATATTGATATTTCACAGTAATATTGTTCAAGAGACGATAATCAATACACGGCCTTAATGAACCATCCTTTTTGGCAACAAAGAAAAAACCGGCACCTAAGGGTGAAGAGGATGGTCTGATATGACCCTTCTCCAATGACTCCTTGATATAAGACCGCATAGCGTCATGTTCAGGTACAGACAAGTTAAAAAGGCGACCTTTAGGGAATTTACTACCAGGCACTAATTCAATAGCGCAGTCATAGCTCCTATGGGGAGGTAAGGATGCAGATTTACTTTCGCTAAACACATCAGAAAAATCAATCAAAACGTCAGGAACATCCTGAGCCTGGGGGAGGCAGAAAAAACAGGAGTGTTGGTATTAACACATTGGCAGCCCCAACTGGTAACAGACACAGATTTCCAATCCAAAACAGGATTATGAGACTGTAACCAAGGAAAACCCAGTACGATAATGTCATTCAGATTATACAGAACCAAAAATTTGCAACTCTCCTGATGATCAGGTTCTACCCTCATTATCACCTGAGTAGAGAACTGAGGTTTATTCTCAGCCAAAGGGGTAGAATCGATCCCCAGTAGGGGAATAGACTTCCGTAGGGGTATCAAGGGAAACCCACAACGTTTAGCAAAATCAAAATCCATCAGGTTAATAGCTGCTCCAGAATCAACAAAAGCCTGAGCAGAAAATGAGGACAGAGAGCATATCAGGGTAACAGTTAATAAAAACTTAGACTGAACACTACCCAAGACAACTGAGCGTGCAAAACGTCTTCCCCGCTTAGGGCAGACTGAAATAGCATAAGAGGCATCACCACAGTAGAAACATAACCCATTGCGCTTTCGAAATTCATGACGCTGTGCCCCAGAAACCACTCTATCACACTGCATGGATTCAGAAGCAGGTTCACAAGGCAACATTATTCCACGCATACCTTTCCGCTCACGCAAACGTCTGTCATTTTGAATCGCTAATGACATAGAATCATTGAGACCAGAGGGAACAGGGAATCCCACCATAACATCCTTTACATTATCTGACAGTCCCTTCCGAAAAAGAGCTGCCAAAGCGTCGTCATTCCATTTGGTCAGGACTGCCCACCTACGGAATCTCTGACAGTATAACTCAGCGTCCTCAAGCCCCTGACGTAATGCCAACAAAGTTTTTTCAGCTTGATCAGTGACATTAGGCTCATCGTACAATAACCCCAAAGCCTGAAAAAACGCATCAACATCACTCAAAACAGGATCCCCAGGTGTCAGGGAAAAAGCCCAATCCTGAGGGTCGCCGTGCAGGAGAGAGATAACAATTTGAACCTGCTGCGCTGCGTTCCCTGAGGAGTTAGATTTTAAGGCAAAAAACAATTTACAGTTATTTTTGAAATTCAGAAACTTAGCTCGATCCCCTAAAAACTAATCTGGCATGGGAATCCTAGGTTCCACAACAGGCAACCTAGCAAGATAGATAGCAATACTCCGAACTTCAGTGGCAAGCTGATCCACACGGCCAGACAACTGTGCAAACTCCATTGAGAGAGAAATAAAATCCTCCTCAGCACCCAGAGATACAGAGGGAAAAAAAAAATGCAACAAACAGAAAAAAAAAAAAATCTCTGACAACTTTCACAACTTTTTTCTTTCCACAATATTTTTCCCTTCTGTGAGTACCATATAATTTTCAGTTTAGGCCGGTGATACTGTTATGATTTGGTAGCTGAGGAGAGCAGGCAAAAAAGGAAATACACCAGAGCAGTTGGAAACTATGAGATTGCAGTACCCTGACTAACCACCACAACTAGAGGCAGCCGTGGAGCGTTCCTACGTTGGTCCTAGACGCCTCGTCACAGCCTGAGAAACTAACTACACCTAAAGATAGAGAGAGGAAAGCTATCTGCCCCGGAGCAGATCCCCAAAGAACATAGAAAGCCCCCAAACATGTAATGGCGGTTAGACAAGAAGTAATACTGACACAGACAGAAATAGTATGAGCAAACGTTGGGGCCCAAACTTACTAAATAGAAAAGGATAGGAAGGCCACTTACTGCAATCCCAAAAAACCCTGAAAAGCACCAACTCTACTAATTTCAAAAACACCTGAGATCACATGACCTCTACCACCTAAATTAGTTCTCTGGTGTAACCAAAAACAAAACAGCAGCCACTGAAAAAACTGGAAAAAGCAAATGTACAAACATCAGTGGCTGAACTGAACTGAGAGGGCAAAAGCCCCCAGAAGGGACCCTGAAGGCCCCCACAGAAGTGCAGGACAAAAATGCAAAAATCAAGCACAAAAACAAAAAGAAGAAAATGTCTTATCTGTTAGCAGGAGATGCAGACACGACACAGCAGGCTACCAAGGAAACAGGAATCAAGGATTCCGACCAGAACAATTGATCACCGGCAACCCTGATGGGAAGGCGACTCCCTTATATAAGACCAGTCAGTAACACCTGATTCCCAATCCCCACAATCTTCACTGGACAGTCCAGTACCGTTTGTAACCACCAGAGGGAGCTTCTGCTCAGAACTCATTTCCAGCCTATTCACAACAGTACTCCCTCAGCATCTTAAAGAACATTGCATTCCTTGTGAGATTACACTGCGCCTCAGTGCATGGGCGATGGGAGGGTGTTAGAAAACTGTCCCAGAACTTTGCCAGTGTTCTCCTGCCTCTGCTGGAGTGGACTTGTGTCTTTCTCTCCTGTCCTGCTTGGTTGGCCAACAAATTGTTATCTCTGCCGTCAGCGTTTTGAGATGGGAATTTTTTTAATTAATTTGCAAGAATGGCCCTATGTTATTGCACCATTTTGGTACACCTGTCTGCCTCTGGAACAAGAAATTGAAAGTTATCCTTGTTCCGTGGGTCTAAAAGTATCACTAGCCAGTAATGACTGGTACCCAATATTTTGTCAATACGAGGGTCACGGGAAAGGCAGCGCAACATAAAGTCAGCCATGCGTGCTAGACTGGTAACAGGCAAGACTTCTATGTCCTCTCCAACAGGACAACTGACAAAGGTGTCATCCTCTTCCTCTTCTTCCATGTCCTCAGGCCATCCACGCTGAACAGACAGTATGACAGTTGTGGTTGTAGTCCCGTCTATAGCGCTTGAAAGTAGATCCTGTTCTTCCTCCTCCTCCTCTTCCTCATTGTCAACCAATCCATGTTGGGATGACACGAGGCTGGGCTGTGTGTAATCACCTTGTGTGGTTCCTTGATCCATGTCCTCGTGCTCCGCCTGCAATGCCTCCTCTTTCATTGTGAGAAGAGAGCTTTTCAGAATGCAGATGAGCCGGATGGTGATGCTAATTATGGCGTCATCACCGTTCACCATCTTGGTGGACTCCTCAAAGTTTTGGAGGATGCTACATATGTCTGCCATCCATGTCCACTCCTGAGGTCTTATGTGTGGAGTCAAACCTGACAAACGACTGCCTTTTTGATGCTGGTATTCAACAACTGCCCGCTTCTGCTCTCAAATCATTTCTAACATATGCAGTGTAGAGTTCCAACGCGTGAGGACATCATACAACAGTCGGTGAGCTGGAATCTGCAATTGCTGCTGAAGCACGGCAAGTGCGGCTCAAGCTGTAGCTGACTTTCTAAAATATGCACACAGGTGGCGTACTTTAACCAACAGATCCGGCAGCTCCGGATAGCTTTTTAGAAAACGTTGAACAACGAGGTTCAGCACATGGGCCAGGCATGGTATGTGTGTCAGTTCGCCTCGATTCACAGCCGCCACCAGGTTCCTGCCATTGTCACATACAACCATGCCTGGCTGGAGATGTATCGATGTCAGCCACACATCTGCCTGCTCTTTCAGAGCTGTCAACAACTCTTCAGCATTGTGTAGTTTGTCGCGTAAGCAAATCAGCTTCAGCACAGCCTGTTGCAGCTTTGCTTTGGCAGTGCTTCAGTGCTTCCAGCTTGTGACTGATGTGCTCATTTCTGACATGGAGGCTGAAGAGGAGGAGGAGGGGGTGCAGGAGCTGTACACGGTGGTGGCAACCTTGATTTGACGTAGGGTCCGCAATCATTGATGTCGGGAGGACATGTTCCATCCCAAGGTCTGACTGGGTCCCGGCTTCCTCTATGTTAACTCAGTGTGCCGTCAGTGTGATGTACCATCCCTGGCCACAAGCACTTGTCTACGTGTCTGTGGTTAGGTGTGCTTTCCCAGTAACTGCATTGTTGAGGGCACGGGTAATGTTGTGGGACACATGCTTGTGTAATGCTGGGATGGCACAGTGGGAGAAATAGTGGTGGCTGGGGACAGAGTACCTTGGGATGGCCGCCACCATTAGGTTGCCGAAAGCTTCCGTTTCCATGAGCCTAAAATGCAACATTTTGTCCACAAGCAGACGAGAAATATGAGAATTGAGTACTGTAGCCTGTAGGGCGTTGGTTGCATATTTTGGCTTACATTCCAATGACTAGGGTATGGACAACTGAAGGCTGCGTTGGAACAAGGACGTGGATGTGCTTGATGATGTGCTATTTGACTGTGGGCAACAGCAGGTGCAGGGCAGGAGGCATCTTCGCATGCACCGTGGACAGGGAATTGGCTTGCTTGCACAACAGTGGAAGAAGCAGTGGTGTCACCCGCAGACACTTTTCCTGGAGCCTGGGGTTGGGCCAGCAAAGTCGATTGCTTTGCTGCCATGTGCCTGATCATGCTGGTGGTGGTAAGGCCGGTAGTTTTGCTACCCCTGCTGATGCTGGCATGACAGGTGTTGCAAATGGCCTGTTTGGTATTTTTGGCAGAGTCTTTAAAAAATAACCAGACTCGGGAAAACCTAACAGTTGGACTGGCAACTTTCGTCAGGTTGGTGTTACGGGGAACGGTTGAACGCCTTCTGTCTGAAGCCACACACACTGCTTCTTCCTGCCTGATGTGGTGCTACGCCTACTTCCACCTGTGTGCTGCTGTCCTCTTTCTGCATGTCCTCCTGCCAGGTTGGGTCTGTTACTACATCATCCTCTACCTCATCTTCCACTTCCCCACCCTGGTCCTCCTTCTGACTTTCTGGCAATTGTGTCTCATCATCGTCCACCTCTTGTGACCTTGGCTGCTCAAATATTTGTGCATTGCTACATGGAATATCATCTTGCCCCGCTTCTAGTAGAGCACTCGAGAGGCACGAATCTCCAAATGGAAAACTGAACAGCTCTTCGGAGTGCCCAAGTGTGGGATCTGTTGTCTCAGGGCACTCAGCATGGTGGGAGGTAGGAGGATCAGGGTAAGGAATATACGCTCCAGATTCACGGCTACTGTGACTTGACCGTGTTGAAGACAGGGTGCTGATGGTGGTGGATAAGTAACTGGAAGTATTATCCACTATCCAACCAACAATCTTTTCACACTGCTTGGGCTTCAATAGTGCTGTCTTGCCGTGGTCCCCTAGGACTTTGGACACTAAGGTGTAAAGGGCATGCGGAACGCACCTAATAGATATTAAGGAGAGGTGCGTTCGCAGCCCGGGGTCCATCGTGCAGGCAGAGCCTGCTGCTAGTAAGATGGCGCAAATAGGCAGTATGAGCGAACTCTGGAATCCCGCAGAGTCGCAGATGTAAACGCCGTAGCACTATATGGCGGTATGGGCGAACTCTGTTATTCCACAGAGTCGCTAACTAAAATGCTGTAGCGCTATATGGTGTGTGGTGTAGTGACCCCTGATGCAGCTAGGGGGCACTGTGTATGCTCCTCGGGATATGCATGGAGGCATGATTTGTGTTGTGGTAAAGGACCTGTGATGAGGTCATGACCAGGTGACCTAACCATGTGATCCTGACCTCATCTGTGGGTGGGGTTACACCTATGTTAAGAAGTGTGCTTTGCACCTGAGAGGGAGTGTGTGGGAGTCTGCCAGTGTGGATAGACTTCCATGTGGGACATTACAGAAAGGACTCTGTGTCTGGAGAGTGTGTGGGAGTCTGTGAGTGTGAACAGACTACCATGTGTCCAGGCGGGACATGACAGAGAGGTCTCTGTGACTGAAGAGTGAGGCTCCAGGCAGGAGCTGAAGCATTAAAGAGCTGTATTATATGTTATCATATGGTTTATGATGTAATAAACCTAAGGACTTTTTGCATAAGATCGAGTCTCCTGATTACCTCTGAAGCAGCCGAGTGAGTGAAACCTTACAATTGGTGGATGGAATGCTGGCAGCGGCCCAAGGAGCACATGTTCCAGGACTGGGAATGAGGATCCAGAGGAGGAACGGACGGTCTGTGAAAACCGTGAGTGTGACCGGTGGTCACGAATGAACTGTGGTTATGTTTATGTGGTGCCTCTGAAGATATGAGGTATCTGAAGACACTGTTAAGCAGTGGTGACAGACAGGAGTCTGTGTTATGTTGACCGGGGTCATTGAAAATGGACAAAAAGCATGCTGAGAAAATACCTCAGAGGAGGTGTCCGGAAACCTGCGTGGCCAACAGGTAACAGACAGGAATCTGTGGTGTACTGACAGGTCAGTGAGATTGTTTTGTCTTTGTGGGATGCCTCTATGAAAAGGAGGTATCCGGAAACCTGCGTGGCCAACAGGTAACAGACAGGAGTCTGTGGTGTACTGACGGGTCAGTGAGACTGTTTTTCCATTGTGGGATGCCTCTCTGAGAGAGGAGGTGTCCGGAAATCTCTGTGGCCAAGAGTGACAGACAGGAGTCTGTGGTGTGCTGACGGGTCAGTGAGAAAGACTGTATTTTTTGTTTGCTGGGTACTCTGAGGTTGAGGTTTCCAGGAACCTGTGTGGCTAACACCAACAGGGGACGGTTTTGACAACCGTGCTAGGCTGGTCGGGATCAGTGAGAAGAGTTGGTGAGAAACTGTTTTTTGTTTTTTTTCTCTGGAACACGTGTGAGGTGTTTGCTGTGGCTTGGCGGAGTCATGAAGGTGACAAGCGGCTGGCTGTGACTCGTGGGGTCACGAAGGTGACAAGCGGCAAGACAGCGCAGCGTGCAGAGACTTGTGGTAGCAGGAGCTACAGTGACTGTTGCAGCAAGAAGTTCTGCAGCAGCCGGAGCTGCAGTAACAGCCACAGCAGCTTAGGAGTAGCATCTGGAGGTGCTGGTTGTTGATGGCTGCAACGGAAGCGGTGGCAGTACCAGAAGGAGCTGGTGTGGTAAAAAGGACAGTGTGAACAGAGGCACACAAACTCTTAAAGGGCCAGTACACGCCCTAAGTGAAAGTCACTATTTAAGGGTACTGTGTGGACTGGGGCCTGTAAGAGCCTTGGTGTGTTCCCAGTGATGGGTGGTGTCCCTAAAAGGGGAGGAGTCCCAAAAGGGGAGCGGAAACCCAAAACAGGGATGGTTACCCAAAAGGGGGCGGAGTCCCAAAAGGGGGCAGTAACCCAAATTGGGATTGTGGCCCGAAAGGGGGCGGAGTCTCAAAAGGGGGTGGTAGCCCAAATCAGTAAAGTTGCCCAAAAGGGGGCGGTAACCCAAATTGAGATGGTGGCCCGAAAGGGGGTGGAGTCTCAAAAGGGGGTGGTAGCCCAAATCAGTAAAGTGGCCCGAAAGGGGGCGGAGTCCCAAAAGGGGTGGCAACCCAAAAGGGGATGGTGGCCCAAAAGTGGGTGGAGATTCCAAAAGGGTGTTATGCTGGTATACCACCGAACTTAGTGTACCCCTACGAGAGGAAGCGGGACTTCACGTTATTTGAAAAGGCATGGGAAATTGATAAAGTGTGTTGTTGTTCAGAGGAGGGAGCCCCATCACAGCAGGTGGCTGTAGTGGTTCCTTGTCGTGTGATGTGTGAAAAGAAGGTAACACCTAATAGCGATAGTCCAGAGTTCGAGGTGACCAGAAGAAAGTGTGGGTCAGACCAACTCAGGGACTTGGACGTGACAAGACGTGTGACCGTGAGAAACGGTATAGCTCCAGGAAAGGGGGCAGAGACCTGTCTAAGTGGGGACGTGCTGTTCCAGGATGACAGGGGGAGGGGGAGTGACTCCTATGCAGACTGTGATTCGACCGCAAGGGAAAGGGAGTGCAGTAAGCTGGAGCTCTCTGAAGTTACCGAGAGTCGTGAGACAGTGGAAACTGCGGATGCAGGAACGGGCGGAGCTCTGGAGAGGCAGAGTGTGTGTGGGCAAGAGTGCCCAGCTGAAAATGTAATTAAAGAGGTGATGGTGAGACATGTGCTGGCTGGGAGAAAGCAGGACCATGAGATGGAGCTGTTTGAGGAAACAGTGAAAGAGACATTCGGGCGAGAAAGGGTCCTGAGTAGTGTTGAGCGATACGATACTGCAAATATCGGGTATCGGCCGATATTAGCTGTATCGGGCTTTCGATTCCGAGTACCGATATTTTCGTCATATCGGATACCGGAATCGGATTTGTCACTGTCACTGTGAGTGTCCGTCGGTCGGGTCTGTCAGGAGTCAGCGGCACTTACCTGGCAGAAGATCTCCGGCGGTCACGTCCTGGACTGCTTGATGGCCGCCATTATCTTCTCCCTGGCGGTCACATGCAGTTTTTCGCGATAACTGCAGTGACTGCAGGGTAATCCCGGCCGTAAACCAGTCCGATGACGTCACCGCCGGGGAAGCAGGTAATCAGCTGTGCTGCGCCGGGATGACAGGCTCTGCCTGTCATTCTGATGTAGCAGAGCTGGATCGTCGTGGGACACTCGTTACTATGGACTGCGTCGGACAGGTGGTATACTGCTGTTTTTTTTTTTTCATTTTTTTACAGGAGATCGATGGCGTCGCAGGATGAGACTGTAATAAAAGTAATGAAAACTGTGGTTTTTTTTTTATTAAATTAAAAAACTTTTTTATGAACATTCACCCGTCCGGGTACATCAACAATTTAACTATTTACATACAGGGACCCTGTCCGGGTTATTTATAATTCTTTGGCAGGGGTGTTCCAGGTACCACCTGGTACTCTTCTGATGCTTGCCAAACATCCGAGACACCAAGGACCACCAGGACCTGATGACGTCGTGTGGCCTGTACAGTCAAGTCGTGACCCGCTATCTGTGTCTGTGTGGCCACCTCTTTCATCTCCCTCCGGGTCTGGAGCCCTATGTCCCGGACTGAACGAACCCCAGGGGGCCTAACAGGCACCGGGTACGGGCCAGCTATAGTTATCATGTCCATAGCTGGGGCTGCTGAGGAGACCACTGAGGGAGGCTGGGGAGATTTACGGCATGGGGTGGGCACTTGTGCAGAGGCCTGGATGTGGGAGGCTGAAGGCTCCGAGGGTCTCACAGGTTCCTGACACTCTGGGGAGTAGGGGTCGCACCTGGTAACATTTAGGGCGTACCATCCATTGTAACCCCAGTGTCGGGTGTAAGTCACCAAGTCTCCTGGCAACAGGTCCCTCCCGGGTGTCCTTCTGGGAGGTGAGTCTCCACGTTCCGCCGGGTCACAAAAACTTCTAAATAAAGTCCAGGCTCCTGGATGAAGCCCCAACCACCTTTCAATTTAAAGTTCCGTACTGCACCCTTACGCCGCGGCTCCCTCAGGGTTCCTTTATCTTTTCTCATCCGGTCCTTATCTGCCCGGTCCTTCTCCAGGTTACGTTGCCGAAGCTTTTGGGATTCTTGCTGCTCCCTTTGTCGCTCTGCTTCCCACTCCCAACGTCTCCACTCTTCCTCCTGACGCCGGTTGTAATTCTCCTCCACCAGCAGCTCCATGTCTCCACCATCAAACTGCAGCTTACAATGTCCGGTTTGCGGCAGCTCTCCTGGTGCCCCCCAGTCCTGGCGGCGCTCACCTGCGGAGGAAGCAGCCGGCTCTGGAACAGATGACAGTCGGGGCTCCGGTACAGACAGGTAGACCTCTGGTGCCTGCGCGGCCTCCTCCATGAGGACGGGTGTCGCTTCTTCTGTCTCAGCGACGGGGGCAGACAGCGGGATCTGGGGTGCTGCCGGTGCAGAGTTTTTTGCAGGAACGGGTGCCTCCACTACGACAACGTCAACCGGATCACATTGCAAGGGCTGGGATGCCCGCACGGACTCCTCTACTAGAACGGGTGCCTCACCTTCCGGTACAGACACTTCAGGTAAGAGGGATTGGCGCCGCTCCAAGTTTAGTTTTAGGGCACGCCAGCTGGCTTCCATCCTGGCGACCTCCTCCCGGTGCCGGGCCAGGCCTCTTAGGGTATCCTCCGCTTCTTGCAGCGTAGGAGGGTTTCCAGGCCGGGTGCCCAACGGTGGTTCCGTGGCGATCGGGTCGCTTCCGTGGGGGGAGAGCTCTGACTGCTCCATCCCTTCACACTTCTGCTCATGTCCATTAGCCATCTCTGCCAAGTCACATGTGTTATTAGCATCTGGAAGGGCCCCTCTTTTTGTAGGGAGGCGGGACTTTCGTGTTAGTTTCCGCACACTGAGGAGGATGAGGAGGCGGAACTGAAGAGCTGTGGGGCACGATCTTACATTGCAGTACCATTTAGAGTGGTCGGCCATCGTTTTCGCGCCACTGAGTGAGTGTACACCCACGAAGAGCACGCCCTTCTTCTTCACCAGTGCCTCGTCGTGACGCAGATATGACGGAAAAATGGCAAATACATTCTCTGATGATTTTAGCAATTCTCAAGCACAAAACCAGTTCAATTCAGGCACACAGGACTCGCTTATAGCGAGCTACAGAATCCTGTTCGTGATGCCCAAGTTGAGTCGCACAGAGCCAGAGGTTTTGGGGGTACTCGGCACCGAGCCCATCGACTTCTATGGGGTATGTCACGGCTTTACCCGGCAATTGAATCAGAGTCTATTTTACTATGTAGAAGTGTATAAACTATAAATATATGTATATATATATGTCACAATGACATGTATATATATATATATATGTATTCTATGTGTGTATATTTTGTGTTTACAACGAAAGAAAGGGTTTTTTGTTGCGATATTTTGTTCCCATAGACTTACATGGGACTTCCGGTATCGGAATCGGATATCGACGATATTTAGTGATATCGGCGATACCATTCCGATACGATATTTTTAGATATCGAGCAGTATCGCTCAACACTAGTCCTGAGACAAATGATTGAGCACAAAGTGGAGGAGCTGGAGAAGGAAGTCTCTAAGCTCAGAGATCGTCTGTCAGCGTGTAAGAGTATGAACAAGGCTCTATGGAAAGAGACGGTGGTGCTCAGAGAGGCCCAAGAGAAACATCAGCAGGAGTGTCGCTGCTTGGCAGAAGAGCGAGATGAAGTTCTCCGAGAGCTCAAGATGGAGGAGGAGACTGGTGCCCAGCTCCAGAAATCTATGGGAGAAGAAATCCAGCAGAAGTGCCATGCAGATGGGCACACAAGGGAGAGCGAAGTCTTGGAAAACTGTACTAATGCTCAGGACGAGGAGGTCCAACAGTCTGTCCAAGAAGGTGACGGGTCGGGGTTCAAGTGTGTAATGGAGATACCCGAAGACCTGCGAGAAGTATGTGCCAGTGAGGAGGTGCATGAGGCCTTTAGAAAAGCGGTAGAAGCATCTAGTGTGAACTGGGTGCCAGAGATGAAACAGTTAGTCATACTGTCGACTAGGGAAGTCACAATGAAGCGAGTGGCTATCCTGAGGGACATGCACCTACATTGTCTCCGCACTAAGCAAATGATCCTGTTGAGAAATAAAGAAGCCGCTCGACGTTTGGAGCAAGCAAGAAAGGCTCAAAGTCGGCTTGGATTGGTGGAAGACATCATGCAAGTGCCCAGAGGTCTGGTGAAGAAAGTCATCGGAAGACTTGGGAAAGTGATGCAGGAGATGGTGAATAAGTCCGGTGTGACGAGAGTCAGGATTCCAGCTGATGACGAAGTCCAGGTCAGGGGTGAAGATGGGATGGTTCCATTCCTTGTTGTCGGATCCAGGGAGAGCCTTGGGAATATCCGGATGCTCCTGGAGTATCGTGTGTGCTACCTGAGAGAAGTAGAGCAGCTACGACTGGAGAGGGAGTAGGTCAACAGAGAGCTGCAAGAAATGGAAAGAAGATGGCCACCACCTTCAATCCGTAGTGTTGAGAGGCGAAGAGCGCCTGATGGAAGAGGTAGAAATAGTGATGCCTCAGTTAGCTCAGTGATGAGTGACCTAAGCAGGAGAACCTGTAGTGGACGAAATGAAAATGACTCAGACCAGACAGGACGTATGGGTGCAAGTGAATTGCGACGCCCTACTGACCGCTGGGGATGCGGGTGGTCTGACAGAGGGCCCGACTTAGCCAGACGGTTTGACTGGCAGAGACGACCGAGAAGGATCTCTGGTCGGGTAACAAGTGTTCAACCCCACAAGTTTGAACAGAGGGGGGAGGTATGTGGTGTAGTGACCCCTGATGCAGCTAGGGGGCACTGTGTATGCTCCTCGGGATATGCATGGAGGCATGATTTGTGTTGTGGTAAAGGACCTGTGATGAGGTCATGACCAGGTGACCTAACCATGTGATCCTGACCTCATCTGTGGGTGGGGTTACACCTATGTTAAGAAGTGTGCTTTGCACCTGAGAGGGAGTGTGTGGGAGTCTGCCAGTGTGGACAGACTTCCATGTGGGACATTACAGAAAGGACTCTGTGTCTGGAGAGTGTGTGGGAGTCTGTGAGTGTGAACAGACTACCATGTGTCCAGGCGG
Source organism: Oophaga sylvatica (assembly GCA_033576555.1). NCBI lineage: Eukaryota > Metazoa > Chordata > Amphibia > Anura > Dendrobatidae > Oophaga > Oophaga sylvatica. Next base: position 191,568,219 of record JARQOD010000006.1, on the reverse strand, counting down.
GACATGACAGAGAGGTCTCTGTGACTGAAGAGTGAGGCTCCAGGCAGGAGCTGAAGCATTGAAGACTAGAGCTGTATTATATGTTACCATATGGTTTATGATGTAATAAACCTAAGGACTTTTTGCATAAGATCGAGTCTCCTGATTACCTCTGAAGCAGCCGAGTGAGTGAAACCTTACAGGTGATATAAGTGGACTCTGCTAATTCACAGAGCCACTGTGACAAAGACTGTGTACTGTCAGACTCACAGGAGACACAGATGACTGCTAAGCGGATTGCAGTCTGTGGTCATGCAATCAGAACACAAGCAATAATCTTCTCACCAGAGTAGACGGTATTCTAATAGCGTTTTCAGCCGAGCCCTGAACACGTGCATACAAAACTCCTCACCGGAGGTGCCGGTATTCTAGGGGCTTATTTCAGCCGGACCTAACCACATGCATACATGACCACACTGGCGCAAGCACGTAACAGATTTGATACTAGCGCATGGCCGAGCGGACATGCGCACCTTTTATAGTAGCAGCTACAGGACCTTCCAGAAAAGGACCAATGAGAAACTGTTCCAGAACACAAGCAGTTTCAGGACCTTCCTGGCGGAGCAATGGGAGTCGCTGCTGCACCAAACATGTGACCCCTGATCTCCAATGGGTGATTTTGCCCAGGGCATTTTCAGATGGAGAAAAGCAGGACTTATCCCAGGACGGCCTGCTCCAGCACTGGTTATAATAGAGGAACCAGAAGAGGCAGCAACAAGCATCTGCACAGTATTAGACTGAGCGAGAAGCCGGGACCGACATCTCCGCTGAGCAGGCTCCACTGCGGCCGGAGATGGATGGGGGATCGCAGCGGGACTGGTTCAAGATTCCCCTTGTGTAGCAGCGGGAACTCGATCCCTAACATTACCCCCCCTCCTAGGGCCCCCTTCTTTGGGCCTCACTGCGTTCAAAGGCAGCAATGAGCTGCGGAGTGTAAACGTGCTCGGCAGGCTCCCAGGACCTATCCTCAGGCCCATAACCCCTCCAATCCACCAAATAAAATCTTTTCCCCGTACCACCTTACACCCTACGATGGCATTCACCTCATGGTAATCCGTAGACGATCCCGATGTCCCGGCAGATGACTCGGAAAACCGGGACATAAGCACGGGTTTCAGGAGGGATACGTGAAAGGTGTCGGAGATACCCAGGCGTGGTGGAAGAGCCAAACTGTATACCACAGGGTTAACCTGCTCGATGACTTTGAAAGGACCCAGGTAGCGGGGTGCCAACTTAGTGGACTCAACTCGCAGCCTGATGTTACGGGCGGAGAGCCACACCAAGTCCCCAGGAGCAAATGTCGGAGCGGGGCACTTCATCCTCTCCTTGGATGCCTGAATGGCATCCTGGGTACGGTCCCAAATGTCCTGTGCCTCCACAGCCCAGTCTGCCACCCTGGAGACGGCAGAAGACACGAGCATGGGCACCGGAACCCGCAGATGCTGACCGTAGTTTAGGAGGAATGGAGTCTGTCGGGTGGAGTTAGCCACAGCATTGTTTAGTGCAAACTCAGCCCACGGTAGCAAGGATGCCCAGTCATTCTGCCTGGCTGATACAAAATGTCGCAGATAGGTGACCAAGGTCTGGTTGGCCCTCTCTACCAACCCATTTGTCGCGGGATGGTATGCTGAAGAGAGATTTAACTCAGTACTGAGTAGATGACAAAGCTCTCTCCAGAACCGAGACGCAAACTGGGGGCCTCGGTCACTGACAATTTTGTCCGGCATGCCGTTTAGACGGAAGATGTGCCTAATGAACAACGCTGCCAGAGCCAGTGCAGAAGGTATCCGTGGTAGCGGCACCAGATGCACCATTTTGGAAAAATGGTCAGTGATTACTAGGGTTGAGCGATACTTTCCGATATTAAGAAGTATCGGATCGGAATGGGTATCGCCGATACCCAAAAAGTATCGCGATACCCGATTCCGATACCGGAAATCCAATGCAAGTCTATGGGACAGAAATATCGTAACTAAAAAAACCCCTTTCTTTCCTTGTAAACACTAAATATACACACATAGAATACATATATATATAATATATATATATATATATATATATATATATATACATGTCATTGTGACATATATATATACATATATTTATAGTTTATACACTTCTACATAGTAAAATAGCCTCTGATTCAATTGCCGGGTAATGCCTGCTTTTGTGAAAATACGGAAGCACCCAACATGAAATAACACATGGTTTACATAGAGTTAACCATGTATTTTCATGTAGTTTGATATATGATTTTCACAAACAATTACATGAGTGTATGTGTGCAAAATTTCACACCTGTAAGGGTTAATTAAAGGTGTAAATTCGTTGTAAAAAAAACGGACTTTTTTGCTACAAATTTACACCTTTAATTAACCCCTACAGGTGTGAAATTTTGCAGACATACACTCATGTAATTGTTAGTGAAAACAATATATCAAACAACTTGAAATGACATGGTTAACTCTATGTAAACCATGTGTCATTTCATGTCGGGGTCTGCATTTTCACAAAAGCCGGCAATTGAATTAGCGGCTATTATACTATGTAGAAGTGTATGAACTATAAATATAAATATATATATATATATGTGTCACAAATTCAATGACATGTATTATATATATATGAGGTGTAAAATTTTTGAATAAAAACGCGTGGGCTCCCGCCCTATTTTCTCAACCAGACAGACAAAGCCAGCGAGTGGGGGCAGATAATAATAGCCCAGAGAGTGACCATTATTTTTGGCCCCCCCTGGCTACTAACATCTGCCCCCAGACACCCCAGATAAGACAAATCTATAATTAGATTCGCCCTTTCTGGCACTTTGCCCGTCTATTCCCATTGCCCTGTAGCGGTGGCAATGGGTTAATAAGGGGTTAAAGCCACCTTGCTATTGAAAGGTGACCTTAAGCCAGGTTAATAATTGAGAGCTGTCAATTAGACAACTATCAATTATTAATCCTATTGCATAAAATAAAAATAAAACACACACACTTTAATTAAAAATCATTTTAATGAAATAAAGACACTGTTTTTGACCATCTTTTATTTTACTGCAAAAACCATTTCCTGTAATAAAAATAAAATAAAAGCAAAATTATTCTTACCTATCCCATGCACAGTCAGGTCCCACAGTGTAATCCATCAGAAAGGGTTAATGTTTACTGCAGGGACCGCAGCTAATGCTGCAGCCTAACAGTAAACCCCCGAATGAATCTTCTCCTCTCCTGGCTGACAGGAGAGGAAGTGGAAAGCTTAATTGATTGCTTTCCACTTTCACTTCAGGTCAGCCAGGGACACCATCAGTGACGTCAGAGGGAACTGATTAACAAAAATAGGGGATCCCCTCGAAAAAAAAATGGCGTGGGGTCCCCCCTATTTTTGTTAACCAGCCTGATGAAGCAGACTGCTGAGGCCTGGATTTTCAGGCTGTTAAGGAGCCAAGATCCATGAACCTTGCCAGCCTGATAATACCAGGCCACAGCAGTCTGCTTATCTTGGCTGGTTAACAAAAATAGGGGATCCCCTCGAAAAAAAATGGTGTGGGGTCCCCCCTATTTTTGTTAACCAGCCTGATGAAGCAGACTGCTGAGGCCTGGATTTTCAGTCTGTTAAGGAGCCAAGATCCATGAACCTTGCCAGCCTGATAATACCAGGCCACAGCAGTCTGCTTATCTTGGCTGGTTAACAAAAATAGGGGATCTCCTCGAAAAAAAATGGCGTGGGGTCCCCCCTATTTTTGTTAACCAGCCTGATGAAGCAGACTGCTGAGGCCTGGTTTTTCAGGCTGGTAAGGATCCAATATCCATGGACCTTGCAAGCCTGATAATACCAGGCCACAGCAGTCTGCTTAGCTTGGCTGGTTAACAAAAATAGGGGATCCCCTCGAAAAAAAATGGCATGGGGATCCCCCCTATTTTTGTTAACCAGCCAAGTAAAATGCATACTGCTGCGGCCTGGTATTAAAAGACTGTCAAGGCCCATGGATTTTGGCCCTCAACAGCCTAAAAATACCAGGCATCAGCAGCCCCACATTTGGAGCATCAAAAGATGTGCCAATTGTGGCACTTTACCCGGCTCTTCCCTCTTGCCCTGTAGAGGTGGCAAGTGGGGTAATAATGGGTTAATGTCACCGTTGATTGCACGGTGACAATAAGCCCGGTTAATAATGGAGAGGCGTCAATAAGACACCGATCCATTATTAATCCCAAAGTTTTTAAATGTTTAAAAAAAAGTCACAGCAAGAAAAAAGTATTTTAATGAAATAAAATACCACACAGTTTTCATTTCTTTTATTACACTCTCATTCCTGCGACGCCATCGATCTCCTGTAAAAAAGAAAAAAAAAAAAAAAAACAACAGTATACCACCTGTCCGACGCAGTCCATAGTAACGAGTGTCCAGCGACGATGCAGCTCTGCTACATCGGAATGTCAGGCAGAGCCTGTCATCCTGACGCAGCACAGCTGCTTACCAGCTTCCCCGGCGGTGACGTCATCGGACTGCTTTACGGCCGCGATTACCCGGCATCACGTGCAGTTATCGAGAGAAACTGCACGTGACCGCCAGGGAGAAGATGATGGCGGCCATCAAGCAGTCCAGGATGTGACCGCCGGAGATCTTCTGCCAGGTAAGTGCCGCTGACTCCTGACATACCCGACCGACAGACACTGACCGTGACAGGAACATTCCGATTCCGGTATCCGATCTGACGAAAATATCGGAACTCAGAATCGGAATTCCGATACAGCGAATATCGGCCGATACCCGATATTTGCAGTATCGGAATGCTCAACACTAGTGATTACCCAAATGATGGTGCAGCCCCGAGACTTGGATAAGCCCACCACAAAGTCCAGCCCAACCATCTCCCAAGGCCTGTCTGCCACCGGCAAAGGGTAAAGTAACCCAGCTGGCCGTTGTGGAGGAGACTTATTCTTGGCAAAGGAAACACACTCCCGAACATAGGCCCCAACGTCACGGACCATATGCGGCCACCAGTATGTCCTCGCCAGCAACTCAGATGTCCTTTTTGCCCCAAAGTGTCCACCCACCCTGGACACATGTGCCCAAGAGAGTGCCTCTGGTCATAAATTGGTAGGCACAAAAGTCTTGCCTGGGGGCACAGACTCTAGCAAAACCGGGGCCACTGTTCTCAGGCTCTCTGTGGGGACAATAAGCCGAGGCTCCTCCTCCTCCTCCGAGGACACCACAGAGCGAGAGAGAGCGTCGGCATGAATGTTCTTCTCTCCCGAGAGAAAATGGAATGTGAAATGAAACCGGGAGAAAAACAAGGACCATCTGGCCTGGCGAGAATTAAGCCGCTGGGCTGTCTGAAGATATACCAAATTCTTGTGGTCGGTGAAGACTTGGAAGGGAAAGCGAGCCCCCTTCTACAGATGTCTCCACTCAGAGAAAGTCAACTTCATTGCTAGCAACTCGCTGTCCCCGATGGAATAATTCCTCTCCTCTGGTGTGAAGGTCTTGGAGAAGAAGAAGCAAGGATGCTTCTGACCTTGAGCATCCTTTTGAAAGAGGACTGCTCCAGCACCAACGGATGAGGCATCCACCTCCAATATGAATGGCTTATCAACATCAGGGCGGTGTAGGATGGGAGCGCTAGCAAAATGAGACTTAATTGAGATGAAAGCCTTGGAGACTTCTTCGGACCACAATTTGGGGTTTGCTCCCTTCTTGGTGAGGGCTACCAAGGGAGCTACCAAAGTTGAGAAATGGGGAATGAACTGGCGATAATAATTAATGAACCCCATAAAGGTCTCCACCGCTTTAAGGGAATGGGGTTCTTGCCAGTCCATCACAGCCTGTAGTTTGGCAGGATCCATAGCAAATCCCTGGGCGGAGATGATATAGCCAAGGAAGGTAAAGACTCCTGCTCAAACACACATTTCTCCAATTTTGCATAAAGGGAATTTGCCCGCAAGAGGTCGGAAACTCTGCAGACATCTCTCCGGTGGAAGTCAATATCTGGAGAGAAGATGAGAATATCATCCAAATAGACTACGACCGAGGTGGAAATCATATCCCGGAAGATGTCATTACAAATTCTTGGAAAACGGCTGGGGCATTACAGAGCCCGAAGGGCATCACCAGATATTCATAGTGCCCATCCCTGGTATTAAAAGCTGTCTTCCATTCGTCCCCCTCATGGATGCGAATCAGGTTATACGCACCCCGCAGGTCTAATTTGGTAAATACTCTTGCTCCCTGGAGCCTATCAAAGAGCTCAGAGATCGGGGCAATGGGTATTTATTCTTAATGGTGATGGCGTTAAGACCCCTGTAATCTATGCAGGGATGTAATTCTCCGTTGTTCTTCTTCTGCACGAAGAAGAACCCTGCCCCAGCAGGTGACACTGACTTCCTAATGAACCCTCTTGCCAGATTTTCCTGGATGTATTGGGACATAGCCTCCGTCTACGGGAGAGAGAGGGGATAAACCCTTCCCCGGGGCGGTTCTGCTCCAGGCAAGAGGTCAATAGGACAGTCATAGGGGCGGTGAGGCAGAAGAGTCTCAGCAGCCTTTTTGGAGAAAACGTCTACATAGGACCAATAACACTTGGGAAGGGAAGTGAGATCTGCGGGTATCCCTGTAGTAGCAACCTGAACACTCTCCCTCACACATCTACTTTACAAGATTCACTTCAACCCCGTATCCTCCCAGAGGACAACTCAATATGTGGAGAGTGAAGATGAAGCCAGGGTACTCCCAGCAGAGCCTCATCTATACCCTTGGGAAGGACTAGGAAAGAGATAATCTCCTGATGGGAAGGAGACATAGATAATGTGAGAGGGATTGTCTGATGTGTGATCTGTGAGGGCAGTATTGATCCATTCACCACTCGAACAGTCACCGGTTTGGCGAGCATCACCTGAGGTATTGTGTGGCGGAGAGCGAAGGCAGAGGACATAAAATTCTCCTCAGCTCCAGAATCCACACAAAGCTCAACTGTTAGAGTGGATGGACCAAAAGAGATTGTCCCTTTAAAGGACAGCTTGGAGGCAAATGCCGCTGAATCTAGTGAACCTCCTCCCATGGTTGCTAAGACACGATGGTGTTCCCAATCGCTGGGGACATCTATTGGCATAATATCCTAACTGTTGGCCATTGTTACAAACCACGGGGACTCGAGCGGGCCGAGACTTAGGTCCCGCTCGAGTAACCTCCATGGCCTCCTGGGAGTCGGACGCCGGAATGGGAGATTCTAGAGGTTTGGCAAAGGTGGGAGCCAGCCGGAACCTCTGCCTACACTGGGCCCGCTCCAACCTCAGCTCGTGAAAACGAAGGTCGATGCGGGTAGATATGGAGATAAGCTTCTCCAGTGAGGCAGGAATCTCCCTGGTGGCCAAGGCGTCCTTTTCATGGTCAGCCAGACCTCTCCAGTATACCGGTATAAGGACCTTATCCGGCCACTCTAACTCGGAGGCCAGAGTTCGAAATTGGACTGAAAACTGACTGACCATGGACGAACCCTGTGACATTGAGAGCAGTTGGAGTGCCGTATCGTGGGTGACCTGAGGGCCTAAAAATACCTTTTTAAGAGACTCCAGAAACCGAGTAGCACTCCGCACCACACAATCATCGCGCTCCCACAGCGGCGTTGCCCATTCCAACGATCTGCCCGACAGAAGTAATACTATGAAACCGACTTCTGCCCGCTCCGTGGGAAAAACGTGCAACCAGAAGCTCGAACTGTATAGAGCACTGGCTTACGAATCCCCGACAATGTTTACTGTCACCAGAAAACTTGTCTGGAAGCGAGAGATGGGATAAGGTCGGGGCAAAGGTGGCCGAGTACAAACTGGCTGCCGCTGCGCTAGCAGCCTGAACAGCGACTGCAGTAACATCCACAGCTGAGGTTGTGCGCTCGAGAGCCGCCAACCTACCCTCCAGCTGCTGGATGAACTGCCCTAGGCGCTGTTCGTCCGCCATTTTACTAGCCAGACCCTGGCGCTAGTATTATGTTAAGAGCCTGCGGAACGCATCTAATAGATATTTAGGAGAGGTGCGTTCGCAGCCCGGGGTCCACCGTGCAGGCCTCACGAAGAAGCAGGGCGAAACGTGCGCGTCGGGGCAGAGGGACGGAAGCTCCATATATTTGTTTGCTACGCTGCTGGGATCCAGGTAATGGCTTTCAGTGACTCCCTTAGTGCATAAACCATGCCATATGGCTTTGTTTGCAAGGTGTAGATTTTTTTGGACATGATATACTCTGTGTTGTTAGATATCTATTGACTATGAGTGAGGTCAGGTCTAATTATTGAACGACATACCAGAGAGTCATAGTCCTCCCTATATATGCACCCATTTGGCATTGTGCCTCTGAATGCAATTTGAACTATTCCTTATGATATATCTATTAGAAGATTGGGGAGTGTTATTTGCACCAGCGGTATTTACTCTAAAGGCAGATGGTTTTCTACCTGCATTGACCAATTTAAATATGGGAGTCATGAAATCTTTACCATGCAGCGAAATTTAATATTATGGAAGCTTTACACTGTCTCTCTTTTATCTTGCACCATTTTTTGATAAATTATTGGAAATAATGTTATAAATTGTGTAAAAATAAAAATGTATTTTTGATAACCATTTGAATTTGCTCTCTGTGCTTTGTTATACTATTGACAAAGAATTTGGTGTTTATTGTTAATTGTTTTGAGCAGATACTTTTGATCAATTTAGGCAATTTATGGTAATAGTAAGATGGTGCAAATAGGCAGTATGAGCGAACTCTGTTATCCCGCAGAGTCACAGATGTAAACGACGTAGCACTATATGGCGGTATGGGCGAACTCTGTTATTCCACAGAGTCGCTAACTAAAATGCTGTAGCGCTACATTGCGATATAAGTGGACTCTGTTAATTCACAGAACCGATGTGTTCTGTCAGACTCACAGGGAACACAGATGACTGCTAAGCGGATTGCAGTCTGTGGTCATGCAATCAGAACACAAGCAATAATCTCCTCACCAGAGTAGCCAGTATTCTAATGGCGTTTTCAGCCGAGCCCTGAACACGTGCATACAAAACTCCTCACCGGAGGTGCCGGTATTCTAGAGGCTTATTTCAGCCGGACCTAACCTCATGCATACATGACCACACTGGCGCAAGCACGTAACAGATTTGATACTAACGCATGGCCGAGCGGACATGTGCACCTTTTATAGTAGCAGCTACAGGACCTTCCAGAAAAGGACCAATGAGAAACTGTTCCAGAACACAAGCAGTTTCAGGACCTTCCTGGTGGACCAATGGGAGTCGCTGGTGTAACCGAGCATGTGACCCCTGATCTCCAATGGGAGATCTTGCCCTGGGCATGCTCAGATGGAGAAACGCAGGACTTAGTCCCAAGACTGCCTGTTCCAGCACTGGTTATAATAAATGAACCAGAAGAGGCAGCAACAAGCCTCTGCACAGTATTAGACTGAGCGAGACGCTGGGACCGATGTCTCCGCTGAGCAGGCTCCACTGCGGCTGGAGATGGATGGGGGTCCGCAGCGGGACTAGTTCGAGATTCCCCTTGTGCAGCAGCGGGAACTCAATCCCTAACACTAAGGTCCAGCGAGAAGATGAGGGTGTTTTTGGTGGGCCAATTTCAGCTTGCCAATGGCCTCGGCCTACACCATCACTATCACGTCCACTTCTCCTTCCCTTGCCACGCACCTTGCCCATTGTTAATGGAATAGAATATTTTACACATTCACTACAAAAGGGTGATTTGGGAGTCAACTTGTATGCAATACGTGTGCGTGAAAACCACACTTTTACCTATCTGGACTTTAGGTAAAAATGTTTTGGGCCTTTTCAGATTTCATAATTACGTTAACAGACTGCAAAAAGATACAATGTTTTGGCCTAAACTGGCCAAACTTTGAGCAAACAAGATATGAGCTGGCACGGAGATACATTACGACAAATGTTTTTTTTGGGGGGGATTTTTTGGCTAAATAGTGCTGTATATAAGTGCAGTTTCAACCAGAACAAAAAAGAAAATCGCCGTTACTTGGCGAAAACTGAGCACACACAGATATGAGCTGCCACGGAGACACCACTACAACAAATGTGTGCCCTGTTTTTTTTATTTTTTGGCTAACTAGTGCTGTATATCATACTGTGACAACCAGGGCAAAAAGGAAACCGGCCTAAACTGGCCAAACTTTGATCACGCACAGATATCAGCTGTCACGGCGATACCACTACGACAAATGTGTGCCCTGTTTTTTTTTATTTTTTAGGCAAACTAGTGCTGTATGTCAGTACTGTGACACCCAGAGCAAAAAAAGGAAAACCGTCGTAAACTGGCCAAACTTTGAGAACACACAGATATGAGCTGCCACCCAGATACCGCTATGACAAATGTGTGCCCTTTTTTTTTATTTTTGGGCTAACTAGTGCTGTATATCAGTACTGTCACACCCAGGACAAAAAAAGAAACCGACCTAAACTGGCCAAACTTTGAGCATGCACAGATATCAGCTGCCACCGAGATACCACTACGACAAAAGTGTGCCCTGTTTTTTTTATTATTTTTGGGCTAACTAGTGCTGTGTATCAGTACTGTGACACCCAGGACAAAAAAAGGAAAACCGGCCTAAACTGGACAAACTTTGAGCACGCACAGATATGAGCTGGCACGGAGATACCGCTATGACAAATAGTTTTTTTTGTTTTTTGGGGTATTTTTTGGCTAAATAGTGCTGTATATAAGTACAGTTTCACCCAGGACACACAAAAAAAAAACTGGCCAAACTTTGAGCACACACAGATATGAGCTGCCACGGAGATACCACACCGAAAAATGTGTGTTTTGTTTCTTTTTTGGTGGGTAAATACTGCTGTATATAAATACAGTGGCACCCAAGACAAAACAAAGAAAACAGGCCTAAACTGGCCAAACTTTGAGCACGCACAGATATGAGCTGGCATGGAGATACCACACCAAAAAATGTGTGGCCTGTATTCTAATTACACCTGGGGCTACCTATATATGGCCTATATATCCTACAGGTAACTGCAGCAGTACCAGAACACAGTGAGGGAATGGACCCTCTTGATGTATGCAATGATATATATACACACATACAGTGCCTGCAGGCCTTGCACTGATGTATATAGAGCAACGTACACTACCTTGCCTACCTAACACTGGAACCTATATACTCCGGAATTAGTACTTAGAAGGACTATTTGTTTAGATGGATTTGAGTAGTTTAGGATGATAGACCCAACACTAACTAATAAATCCCCAATTCTGACCCTATATAGGCAGAAGCTCTCCCTACACTATCTCAATCCGGAGCTGAATGCGCAGAGCAGAGCAGCGTCCAGTCTCTTATACCCCTGATGATGTTGTGTGGCCAGCCAGTCACTGCACGACCACAACAAATATGGCTGCGGTGTTTCATTGCCTGGCAGACAATCCCAGCATCGTGATTGGGTCTGTAAAGTCCTCCAAAAAAGCTATGTGGAGACCCAAGTTCCCGCTGAGTAATCCCAGAAATGCTCGGTGCTCACCGAGTACACCGAGTACCGTGATACTCGGGTGAGTAACGAGTAATGGTGAGCACATTCGCTCATCACTACTGTACATAAATTGCTTTTAGCTTAACATATGTGAATGTCATAATGAAAGAGATCACTCACCCTTACTCTGTACAATATATCCCATCTGTGTTGCTGTGGGTACTCCTAACTCGGTGTTCCCGATAACATACTCCGCATGTAAATGAGATCATTGGCAAAGAACACTAGAGAGTTTCTGTATATATTACAACAGGTATATTTACAAAATATGGTCATATTGGCATCATTTGATTTTGCATTACTGTATACTCCTATAGATCATGACAGAGGGATGACAGCAGTTCAACAGAAACTTTCATGTACCAACTAATCAGAAAAAAGTAAACATTTTCTGATTAGACTACACTGTGTGCAGAATTATTAGGCAAATTAGTATTTTTATCACATCATCCTTTTTATACATGTTGTCCTACTCCAAGCTGTATAGGCTTGAAAGCCAACTGCCAGTTATGTAAATCAAGTGATTTGTATCTCTGTAATGAGGAGGGGTGTGGTCTAATGACATCAACACGCTATATAAGGTGTGCTTAATTATTAGGCAACTTCCTTTCATTTGGCAAAATGGGTCAGAAGAGAGATTTGACAGACTTTGAAAAGTCAAAAATTGTGAGATGTCTTGCAGAGGGATGCAGCAGTCTTGAAATTGCCAAACTTTTGAAGTGTGATCACTGAACAATCAAGCGTTTCATGGCAAATAGCCAACAGGGTCGCAAGAAGCGTGTGGATAAAAAAAAGGCTCAAAATAACTGCCCATGAATTGAGGAAAATCAGCTGCCAAGATGCCATTTGCCACCAGTTTTGTCATATTTCAGAGCTGCAACAATACTGGAGTATCAAAAAGCACAACGTGTGCCATACTAAGGGACATGGCCAAGGTAAGGAAGGCTGAAAAACAACTACCTTTGAACAAGAAACATAAGATAAAACGTCAAGACTTGGCCAAGAAATATCTTAAGACTGATTTTTGTAAGGTTTTATGGACTGATGAAATGAGAGTGACTCTTGATGTGCCAGATGGATGGGCCCGAGGCTGGATAAGTAAAGGGCAGAGAGCTCTACTCCGACTCTGATGCCAGAAAGGTGGAGGTGTGGTACTGGTATGGGCTGGTATCATCAAGGATGAACTTGTGGGAACTTTTCGGGTTGAGGATGGTGTGAAGCTCAACTCCCAGACCTACTGCCAGCTTCTGGAAGACACATTCTTCAAGCAGTGGCACAGGAAGAAGTCGGTATCGTTCAAGAAAAACATGATTTTCATGCAGGACAATGCTCCATCACATGCATCCAAATACTCAACAGCGTGGCTGCCCAGTAAAGGTCTAAAAGAAGAAAAAATAATTACATGGCCACCTTGTTCACCTTATCTGAACCCCATAGAGAACCTGTGGTCCCTCATAAAATGTGAGATCTACAGGGAGGGAAAACATTACACCTCTCGGAACAGTGTCTGGGAAGAGTTGGTGGCTGCTGCACGCAATGTTGATCGTAAACAGATCAAGCAACTGACAGAATCTAGGGATGGAAGGCTTTTGAGTGTCATCGTAAAGAAAGGTGGCTATGTTGGTCTCTGATTTTTTTTTTTTGGTTTTTGAATTTCAGAAATGTTTATTTCTAAATTTTGTGTTATTATGTTGCTTTAACTGGTGAAAATAAACAAGTGAGAATGGTATACATTTGGTTTTTATTAAGTTGCCTTATAATTCTGCCCAGTAATAGTTACCTGCACAAACAGAAATCCTTCTAAGATAGCAAAATCTAAAAATAAAAACACTCCAGCTGACAAAAATCTTAAGCTTTGATATTTATGAGTCTTTTGGGTTGATTGAGAACACAGTTGTTGTTCAATAATAAAAAGAATCCTCTCAAATACAACTTGCCTAATAATTATGCAAACAGTGTATTGTAGGTGGTTTTGAGATATAGTTACTTCTTAGTTGAAGTTAGTTACTATATGCAGCGGCATTCAACCGCCATGGGCATGAACATGTTGCCTGCATATTTAAGCATATTGATGGCAACTATAGAGGATGACTTTATCTATATGTCCCATCATTATGGTAAGGTACTAAGATGGTGGAGATGTGTAGAGGGTGTGTTCCTTCTTTGGACTGGGATCATGGAATAACTTCAATAATATCACTATTTATTAAATGGAATAGATTACAGTATTAAATTCACTTTTGTTAGCTATAAACAAAGATCAAGTGTCTGTATGTTCTTGTAACACAGGAAAATAGAACACTTTTGATTTCCCTGTTTGTTAAGCCAATGGATTAGAATAACATACTAAAATATAAAACTCATCATACCCCCCAAAAAAACTATACAATCTTCATCTTATGGACAGTATTTTAGAACAAGGAAGATAATAAGTAGGGATAAGGAGGTAAAATATTGTAAGGACAATTTTTAAAACAAATTGTATCTAGAGATAACCCCAGTGGGCTCTAACAGAGCCAGAGAAAACAATAAATATGAGTCATTCAGCTCTCAATAATGCTAAAAGTAAGAAAGAACCCTTAATAGAGTATCCTTTGTTTCAGAATATGAAGAAACAAAATGATGAATGGAGAATACTAAGTGATTTTCTAACAGAAGTCCCTGAAGTTAAGAAACTCCCCTTATTTGTCTATAAAAGGAATAGAAATATTGGAGACAGAATCACACACTCAGACATGAGGACTTTTAAATCAACAACACAGACTTAACAAACGGTTTGCAAAAAAAGATTTGCTTTCCATTCCTGACTTGTGCGAACTATCAACTTATAAAGAAAGATAAAAGATTCATGAATCCAGTAGCACAGGAAGTGTATCATATTAATTATTATCTCATGTGTAATTTTGAATATGTTATCTACCTATTAGAATTTCCTTGTATCTTATGTTATGTCAGTGAGACGACTTGGAACTTTGAAACATCCATCAATTTTGTCACTTCTGTAACGGGAGTGGTGGAACCACTGTGCGGTGTTCCAACGAGAGCATGAAGGGGTGTAACTAGGTGAGCACCAGGTGGTACTCCAGGACAGACTCCAGGACAGACCATGGACGCAAAGTAGCTGCCCTCAATGAGACTGGTAGCAGGAATGGCCTAGAGGGAGGGACAGCATATGAATTCTGAAGGAATTCAGGGACCACAGATACAGATGGGACCGACTGGTATACAGAAGCACTGTCAAGTGCTGGCTAGACCGGCTGGAAGACAGATGAGCACTAGCAGGTGAAGACTGGACTGGCTGATGTACAGATGAGCCCTGGCAGGTGCGAACTGGACCAGCTTAAGTACAGGTGAGCACAGACAGATGCAGACTGCACTGGCTGAAACTGAGATAGACAAGTAAGTATGGGCAGACAGGTACAGGACAGGTAGACTGAATGATGGGTACTGGGGACCTCACAACTAGCAAGTGTGCTAAGGGCTAACTTAAAATATTGCTCAGGCTGGAGATGGTGCCTTAAATAGAAACTGTCACCTAGTTATTGGCTGGGGACACTTTACTTGTGTGTGGCCCATTTAAGAAAGAGGGACTGCATGCTCCCTAAGCATGCTGCCCTGAGATCTGCATACTGTGCGTGCACCCCAGGCAGCAGCAGACCCGGAAGAAGGAGGAAGTGTGGGACAAGGGTCGTGGCAGTGAGTAAGCTGGCATCTCTGCCGGTGATGAGGGGCAGCATGCAGGGATGCCAGAGCTACAACTTCTATATATATTGTCTTGGAACATTCACTTATTGCTTGAGAAAGGTTCTGTATTAGAACCAAAGCGCCACCACATGAGCTAATAAATGTCAGAGTCATGTAAATTGTAATGAGTGGATCCCTCAGGGTTTCATCTGAATTATGTGACTCGGAGATTTAAACGGAAACCCCGATATATACTGTACGTGCTTAGCGTAGAGTGCCTGATCCCAAATTTTATGTAAACTGTTTTCAATAAAAACGTCCACAAAAAAAAGCAAGTCCCCATTCAGGTCCATCATCTGTTAACGGAAATGTATGAATTTTCCACGTTACTGGTAGTACAAAGGCTGTGGAAAAGCAAAATGGTCCCAAAAGAAATTCAGCAAATTGTGTGCTGCCAAATGCAAATGCTCCCCTCCCTTCTGAGCCCCACTGAGCTTAATTCACATTTAAAGTCTACATGTTTGGCACTTCTGTAGCAATGAGAGCCCGCCTAACTTACAGGTTCATGAGCTGAGCACAATGTATGGCGACTGCAACATACTAGTTACTCCAACGTACTAGTCACTATAATGGCAGTTTGCAATTTTCACACAGCAACATCCATTGCTGCTTATTTCTGGAAAACTCCCGTGGAGTCAAAATCATCACTACACCTGTAGATAATTTAAAAAGGGGTTTAATTTTCAAAATGGGGTCACTTGAGGGGGGATTCTGCACTTTTAGCACTTAGGGGTTCTGTATATGAAGTCCACATGCTATTATAAAAAATGTTGTGCTCCAGGATGCCTCCTATATAACAGTACTTCTTAGCCATACAGCAGAACTCAGGAGGGATAATGCACTATTGGCCAATAGCTCTCAGTCCCTCCAGAGTCTCGCCGTAAGGCTAAGCAGTGCTGTGTGGGGTATTTCTACATTCAGCAGAAAATGTGGGACAAATTATAGTTCCATTTTTACCCATTTCCCAGTGTAAAAATGTAAAATCTGGGATGAAAACAAAATTTTGTTGGTAAAAATATTATTTTCTTCCTGATTGCCCAATGTTATAAAATATGTGACCCACCTGTGGTGTCAATATGAATACTGCTCCCTAAATGAATTCATTGAGAGGTGTAGTTTGTAAAATAGGGTCTCTTATGGGGGATTCTGCTGTTCTGCCACCTCAAGGGCTATTCCCATGTGACATTGCACCCTCAAACCAGTCTAGCAATATGTGAACTCCAATATGGCGCTTCTTGCCTACTGAGCTTTGCACTGTGCCCCAATAGTATTTTTTGACTGCATATGGGTTATTGGTGTACTCAGGAGAAATTGCACAAAATATGGTGTCCATTTTCTCCTGCTGTTCTTGTAAAAATAAATAATTGGGGTTAAAATAACATTTTTGTGGGAAACATGCGATTTTTTTTATTTTCACTGCTCTACATTATAATCTTCTGTGAAGCAACTAGGGGTTCATAGGGCTCACCACACATCTAGATACATTTCCTGAGGGGTCCAATATTCAAAAGAGTGTCACTTGTGGGGGATTTCCATTATTTAGGTGCATCAGGTTCTCTCCAAATACGACATTGCGTTTGCCAATTATTCCAGAAATGTTTGCATTCAAATGGCGTTCCCTCCTTTCCAAACCATGCTGTGTGGCCAGACAGTAGTTTTAGTCCACATATTGGGTATCGGCATACTCAGGAAAAATTGCACAGCAAACTGTGTAATGCAGTTTTTATTGTTACATTTCTGAAAATGCAAAATTTGTGGAGAAAAATATTTTTTGTAAAAAATGTGATTTTTCTATTTTTACGTCTCAACGTTATAAACTTCTGTGAAGCACCTGGGGGTTCAAGGTTCTCACCACACACCTAGATAAGTAGAGGGGTCTAGATTCTAAAATTGTGCCACTTGTGAGGTTTTTCCACTGTTTAGGCACATCGGGGCTTTCGAAATGAGACATAACACCAGCAGATCATTCCATCAAAGGTGTTGCAAAACGTCACTCCTTTTCTGAGCGCTGCCATGAGCCTAAACAAGTATTTTACCCCAACATATGGGCTATCTTTGTACTCAGGTGAAATTGCACAACAAATGTTATTGTGCAATTTCTCCTATTACTCTTGTGCAAATGCAAATTTGGAGCTAAAAAACATTTTTGTAGGGATAATGTGATTTTTTTATTTTAATGGCCCAATGTTATAAACATCTGTGAAGCACCTGGGGATTCAAGGTGCTCACCACACATCTAGATAAGTTCCCTGAGGGGTCTAGTTTCCAAAATTATGTCTATTGTGGGGGGTTTCCACTGTTTAGGCATATTAGTGGCTTTCCAAACGCAACATGGCTTCTGGTAATTAACGCAGCAAATGTTAAATTCAAAAAGTCAAATGGCACTCCTTCCCTTACGAGCAGTCATGTGCCCAAAAACTGGTTTTCCCTCACATATGGGGTATCAGCATACTCAAGAGAAATTGCACAACAAATTGTATGGTGCAATTTTTCTTGTTATCCTTGCAAAAGTTAAAAAAAAAAATTAGGTCTAAAAAAAAATTTTTATGAAAGAAAATTAAATGTTCCACATTCCAAAAATTCATGTGAAGCACCTGAAGGGTTAATAAACTTATTGAATGTGGCTTTGCGTACCTTGAGGCGTGCAGTTTTTAGAATGGTGTAACATTTGGGCATTTTCTGTCATGTAGGCCCCTCAAAGTCACTTCAAATGTGAGGTTATCCCTAAAAAAATGATTTTGCAAATTTTGTTGTGAGAATGAAAAATCGCTAGTCAAATTTTAACCATTATAACTTCCTAATAAAAAAATTATTTTCAAAATTGTGCTGATGTAAAGTAGACATGTGACAAATGTTATTTATTAACTATTTTGTGCGATATGACTGATTTAAGAGCATAAAAATAAAACATGTCTTCAAATTTCTGTTTTTTTCACAAATATATTCAAGTCATATCAAACAAATTTTACCACTATCATAAAGTACACTATGTCATGAGAAAAAATTCTCAGAATCAGTAGGATCCATTGAAGTGTTCCAGAGTTATGACCACATAAAGTGACAGTGGTCTAAATTGTAAAAATTGGTCTGGTCAGGAAGGTGAAAACAGGCTTCAGGGTGAAGGGGTTAATGAAAACAAAATTAAGACTTTGAAGTGTTCTAGTCAAAGTCTTGACATCAAATCCAATTGAGATGCAGTGGCATGACCTTAAAAAGGCGTTCCATGCTTGGAAACCCTCCAATGTGGCTGAATTACAATAATTCTTCAAATATGATTGGGCCAAAATTCCTCCAGAGCATTGTAAAGGAAGATTCATCACCGGTTATAGCAAATGCTTAATTAAAATTGTTGCTACTAAGGGTGGCCCAACCAGATATTAGGTTTAGGGGGCAATTCCTTCTTCACAGAGGGCCCTCTAGGTTTGGTTTCTCTTAATAATAAAGACCTTTACTTAAAAACTGCAAGTTGTGTTTACTTGTGTTATCTTTGTCTAATTTTTAAATTTGTTTGGTGATCTGAAACATTCTAGTGTGACCAACATGTAAAAGAATAGGAAATCAGGAAGTCAGCAAACACTTTTTCACACAACTGTATAGGCATATAAAGAGTGCATTCTACTATATGGAGGCCTATGGGGAGTGCATT
This sequence comes from Oophaga sylvatica, assembly GCA_033576555.1. Taxonomy (NCBI): domain Eukaryota; kingdom Metazoa; phylum Chordata; class Amphibia; order Anura; family Dendrobatidae; genus Oophaga; species Oophaga sylvatica. The sequence continues at coordinate 191,549,246 of JARQOD010000006.1, read as the reverse complement.
ATACTATATATAGGCCTATGGGGAGGGCATTATACTATTTACAGGTTTATTGGTAGTGCATTATTCTACATGGAGGCCTTTGGGGAGTGCATTATACTATATGGAGGCCTACGGGGAGTGCATTATACTATATAGAGGCCTACTGTATGTGAAGTGCATTATACTATACTGAGGACGATATGATGCATTATAAGGCTATTTAGGTGGCTACTATAAAGTGAAGGGGCCATCATATAGTGTAGGAATGAAAGTACGGCCTTTTTATAGTGTGGGGGCCATCATACATTGTTGGAGCCATCAAACCATTTGGGGGCTACTAAGGAGTCAGTATACTGTGTGGGGGGTATTATACAGTGTGGAGGCATCATAATATGTATAAGGGAGTATCATACCATCAAGAAGGAGCTGTACAGGGGGAGACTCAGGACATTATTCAATGTTAAGTGGGAACTTATTGTTATAGGGGTATTCAGGTTATTGTGACTATCAAAGGGGCACACAGTGGGCATTATTACTTTATAGGGGGAAAAATGTGGGCACTGTTTTCTAGGACACTTGCACAAGGCATTACTGTATTCTAGGGGTTTGTTTTATCATCTAGAGGGCACACAGTACACACAGTAGGTGCAGTAATAGGGATGCATTCTGCAGCAGCGGCTCAGTAGTGAGGTATCAGCAGGATGAGGAGTTTGTGCAGGTTGGGAATAGAGGGAGACGGTGCAGGAAATGTGACCAGTCAAATGTGTCTTTATTGTAATCTCTGCAGATGAGTCCTGGCTGGAGAAGTTGTCATGCTCATCTAGGCCAGGAAGAAAAGACAGGAAAAGTGAACGATTTCATCAGAA
>JARQOD010000006.1:191503401-191543401 GCA_033576555.1 Oophaga sylvatica | reverse complement strand
GTCCCCAAAAGTCTAGTCTATCCAAATATAAAATGAATTATCCCCAGCAGTAAACACCGCAACAAGAGAAAAAAAGAAACGCCAGAATTGCAGTTTTTCAAAACATTGTATGTGCCCCAAATCTCCATCAATAAAAAAATTATTTTCACACATAAAAACAAGTCCTTACACAGCTTTACTGATCAAAAAATTAAAACATTGCAGGTATCAGAAAATGGCAACACAAGCAAAAAAATATTCAAGCTTGGTAGTGGTACTGACCTGGAGAATCATTTTGACAAGTCATTTTAACCATACAATGAATTCTCTTAAAAACAAAACAAAAAAAATGTGAAATTGTGGGTTCCTTTCAATTTCTCCAGATTTTGAATTTGGTTTCCAGTTTTCTAGTACATTAAATGGTACAATGAATGGAGCCATTCAAAACTGGAACTTGTTGCATTAAAAATAAAGCTCTTACATGACAATGTTGACGGAAAAATGAAAAAGTTACAGCTCTTGGAAGAAGAAAAAATTTAATATCGCCATGTTCCAATGGTACTAAAATACTTTGAAGCATCTTCAGGATAATTTGCACAATGGGAATTATCCAATTAATATGATAATGTATAAGATGAAATTTGACATCTTCTGACCCAATGAAGTACAGATTTTTGTTTTTTGCTAAATCTGTATAGATATTTTATGAAGTTTTCATTTATTGATTTATGATGATGATAGACATTGTAAATAACAATTATACATAAAAAGTTTTCTACAAAACACATTACATTACTATTATTTTTCCACACAAAAGCTGTACTTGATTTTTTCTCACATTTTGAAATATGGCACTAATTGGTAATTTAACAATGATGAAGTCCCCTTATCGAAATATTGAGTAGCGGCTAGAAATTAGTGGATTGATCTGATGAGGACTGAGTTTGCTTTGAATTTCCTGAAATTTGTGGTTTCACATGAATTGGAATATTGTGATTATCTTGAGCAGCACAATTTCCTTTCAGGGTGCAGCCAAACATCATTTTGCATTGCCACACGGTTTTCCCAATAATGCCCTATGGTGATTGGTTCCAAGTGAAGCACAGTTTGTATGGTAGAAACACTTTCCATCTTCAGAGACACTGGGTAAGTCCCTGTGTAAGCTCTTATGGCCAGCGGGGTCCTCTCTCTTTCTCGCCTTTAAAATGTAATCTCTGATGATTAGCAGCATCCTATCTCTTATGTAGTGTGTTAGCTCAGATGGCCCTGCGGGGACCTCTCTTCCTCTCTCTAGCCGGTCAGTGGAGACTTCTCTCTCTTGTCTGTAAAGTGTAAGCTCATATGGTTGGTGAGTTTTCTCTCTCTCATCTCCCCCATGTGTATTTTCCAAGCAATTCGAAGCTTTCCAGCATTGAAATTTGTGCAAATGTATTCACAGAAAATCAAATTTTTTAGGAAAATGTGGCAAAGGCGGAAAATTTGAATTTCAAAAGCTTAGCTCATCTCTGTTAGAGGCCCATTTTCTGATTTTGTTTATGAGCTAGTATGTATTAAAGAGAGAAAAAAATATGTAATGCATATAGAATAATTATGGTAGCCACCTCAGACAAGCATGTGGTTGAACTCCATTGCAATTGCTAAATTTGCTCTCTTCATCATCTTCTTCTTACCAAATGTTTATTTTTACATACTTATTACTATTTGTATGTGTTCTGTATGCCTGGGTTTTTAACACTCTGACTTTGAAAAAAAAAATGGGCACAGCAATTGCTTCCTAACCTTGATTAATATGACATTAAAAGCTAGTGATTACTATGCTGGCAACTGAAACAAACTCTTATTTACATGAGCCAATCACCACAATAGGGTCTCTTTGACAATTCAAATGTTTAGCATGTCAGATTAATGTCAGTGAGGATGGCAGCCATTGTCATCAGTCAATATCACATCACTTGGCTCATTTACATACAGGGATTATCATAACCAATTATCACTAGCTATGATAGGAATTGTTAAAATATTGCACAACAGCATGCCATGTAAATGTGGACCTTGTCACTGTTCATTTAACCCTGTTGTATGGAGGTTTCCAACAATGTTTCTTCTCTGCTTTTTAATCAGCATATCCAGATTATTCAAAAACAAAGCTAATAATGCTAGTACTAGAACATAACTACAAGCTAAAATGATACATAGGAGTGGAGATGTATATATTTTAATTCCTACTGTGAGTGAGTTGGAATAAATTTTACACTGGCAATACATTTTAGATTGATATCTGTCAAACCTGTTGTTTACATTTAACAGGCTAATCATCTAATCCATATTGGGGCCACCTTATTCTCCCCTGACAGCAGATGTCAAAGATGATAATAATTGGGCAGGTGGATTTCAGCTGTCCGATCTTTTTGTTTTGGTGTTTCCAAAACTTTTCAGTTTTTGTATTTCCACAAAAATTTAAAATAACCTATAAATTTCATTCAACTTCACAATTGTGTCCCACTTGTTGTTGATTCTTCACCAAAAATTAACATGTGGTATCTTTATGTTTGAAGCATGATATGTGGGAAAAGGTTGAAAACTTCCAGGGAGCCGAATACTTTCTCAAGGCACTGTATATATATATATATATATATATATATATATATACAGTACATATATATATATATATATATATATATATATATATACTAGCTGAAGAGCCCGGCGTTGCCAGTTAGGTATAACAAATTATAATGATTATATTGCACATACTACTATTTGTGCAGCACCACACTTTTCTCCTTTAGACCTCTTTCACACGCTATTTAGTCGGTATTTTTACCTCAGTATTTGTAAGCTAAAACTTGGAGTAAAGCAATCAGAGGAAAAGTATATTAGAAACACGTCACCTCTTCTGTATTTTTTCCAACTCGTGGTTTTGGCTTATAAATACTGAGGTCAAATACTGACCAGATACTGAACGTTTGAATGTGGCCTTATACACAGCATAAACCTGCAGCATCTCACTCTTCTCTATACACAGCCTCATTTTGCAGCAGCACCTCACTTCTCTCATTTTTCCATCACGCCTCTCATTTTCCCCTTCACATCTCATTTTCCCCCTCACTCCTCTCATTTTCCCCTCACACCGGACAACTGTCTTTGTTCCCGTTGTGTCTCACTCTCTGGCAGCAGAGAGGCTCCAGAACTCCTTCTGACTGCCGGGACCCGGGATTGAGTATAACTAATATCAATGCTGAGCCTGCGCCGGCCACTGGGAGGAAAAAGAATGCCGGGGGACCGCACCGTGGATGTCGGCTGAGGAGGTGAGCGGTCAGATTCCCCAGGACTGCAAGGGGGAGCCCCTGCTATACTGATGAAAGAGGAAGGACAAGATCGGGAGTACCTTTCTCACGCCAGTTCTGGAACCACCGGGGCTGTCGCCAATGTTGCAAGGCAGAAGACTTTCAGATACAGACAGTCCATTGCTTGTGACTGCGGTAGGTGGGGCCACGTTAAAAAGTGCTGTGTGAGAGAAATGGAACAGAGTCCAGGTGGTAAAGCTTACGGGAAAGTCAGGTGCAGTGTCAGTTGTGAGAGCGGAGTACCCTGTGAACGCAGGGTTTCTTGACAATTCTCTTACAAAGCCTTCCGCTGCAGAAGGACTACAGACTGTCGGTTCCCTGCTATCCTTTGTGCCAAAAGGTGACTCTGATTTGACACCAGAGACTGTATATGTGAGTGGCGCAGTAAGCAACAAGTCACTAGGTCAGAGTCTGTTAATCAAGCACACGTATACACCGCGGAGCAAAGCCTCCGTCCGGCGGTCCTCAGTACTAACCTGAGCACAGTGTTTGACATTCAGGAGTGTGGAAGCTCCCCTCATCCTTCAAGGACTCTCCCTCTGCTCCGTGGATTGGAACCTCCTTCCCTACAGAAACCTTTGAGACGTCACATGCCGCTGTTGTCGGTACCACCATTGGAGAACCGAGACGCTGCAATCAAGACAACTACAGACTGATAAGTTTTTCTGCCTTTAAATTATTGAACAATCGTTCGCGCCTGTCCTATCCCTACCGAACTCCCTGTTCTGCCCAAATCCCTATCACACCCACATGGCCCGTCACTCCTGCGAAGATTATACTTGTTGTTAATAAATCTGTTAACTCTTGATCAGCCTCCTGACCATGATGACATCCCATGTTCCTGCGATTACTTCACTGAGACTGGGGAAGCCCACCGGTGTTTCCCTGTTACGTCACCGTTGGACTCGGTGGCTGGTGTTCCTAACTCGGCCTTTGGGAGGCACCAGACTCCTTTGGCTGGTGGTGCCAGTGATAGGAGGGCTCTATCCTCATATGGTCCCACTCCTTTGACACCAGCCTCTGTTGCTGGGCATCATCATGTTTCTCCTGTGGGTGGTGTTGATGACAGATAAAGGGCCCCTGCGCAGGCATCTGGTGGGCGCAGTCTTTGCTTCTCTGTTAGAGGTGAAGTGGTTGGTGCCAGTCGTGCATTGCCATCTGGCCTGGTTCTAGGGGTGGTCCGGATGAGGTCATCAGGCTGTGAGCCTGTGAGAGGTAGCCGTGTCCTTCAAATACTTTGGAGCCTGTCCTGCTGGCTGCCAGATATAGTCTTGGTTTCCCCAGTGAACTAGTGTTCATTTGCTATTTTGACTCGGACCTTAGCCTGGATTTTTGACCCTTCTACTGCCTGCCAATTTTGTACCTTTGCTGCTTGCCCGGTTTTGACTCTGACCTTAGTCTGGATTTTTGACCATTCTACAGCCTGCTGATTTTGCACATTTGCTGCTCGCCCAGTTTTGACTCTAACCTTAGTCTGGATTTTTGACCCTTCTACAGCATGCTGATTTAGTACCTTTGCAGCTCGCCTGGTTTTCACCCTAACCTTAGCCTGGAATTTTTGACCCTTCTACAGCCTGCCGATTTTGTTCCTTTGGTGCCCTCCTGTTATGTTTCGGTAGCTGAGGAGTGCAGGTAAAAAAGGCAATACACCAGAGCAGACTTAACATGAGTCAACAGTGTGATGCAGCAGCAAAAAAGGCAAATGCAATTCTAGGATGTATCAACAGAAGCATACAGTCTAGATCACGTGAGGTCATTATTGCCCTCTACTCCTCTTTGGTCAGACCTCATCTGGAATACTGTGTCCAGTTTTGGGCACCACATTTTAAAAAAGACATCAACAAACTGGAGCAAGTTCAGAGAAGAGCCACCAGAATGGTGACCGGTCTGCAAACAATGTCCTATGAGGAACGGTTGCAGGATTTGGGAATGTTTAGCTTGCAAAAAAGAAGACTGAGAGGAGACTTAATAGCTGTCTACAAATATCTCAAGGGCTGTCACATTGTAGAAGGATCATCTATATTCTCATTTGCGCAAGGAAAGACTAGAAGCAATGGGATGAAACTGAATGGGAGGAGACACAGATTAGATATTAGAAAAACACTTTTTGACAGTTAGGGTGATCAATGAGTGGAACAGGCTGCCACAAGAGGTGGTGAGTTCTCCTTCAATGGAAGTCTTCAAACAGAGGCTGGATAGACATCTGTCTGGGATGATTTAGAGAATCCTGCTTTGAGCAGGGGGTTGGACCAGATGACCCAGGAGGTCCCTTCCAACTCTACCATTCTATGATTCTATGATTCTATGAATCTATGAGGTTGCAGTACCCTGACTAACCACCACAACTAGAGGCAGCCGTGGAGCGTTCCTACGTTGGTCCTAGACGCCTCGTCACAGCCTGAGAAACTAACTACACCTAAAGATAGAAAGAGGAAAGCTATCTGCCCCGGAGCAGATCCCCAAAGAACACAGAAAGCCACCAAACATGTAATGGCGGTTAGACAAGAAGAAATACTGACACAGACAGAAAATAGTATGAGCAAACGTTGGGGCCCAAACTACCTAAACAGAAAAGGATAGGAAGGGCACTTACTGCAATCCTAAAAAACCCTGAAAAGCACCAACTCTACTAATTTCAAAAACACCTGAGATCACACGACCTCTACCACCTAAATTAGTTCTCTGGTGTAACAAAATCAAAACAGCAGCCACTGAAAAAACTGGAAAAAGCAAATGTACAAACATCAGTGGCTGAACTAAACTGAGAGGGCAAAAAGCCCCCGGAGGGGACCCAGAAGGCCCCCACAGAAGTGCAGGACAAAATGCAAAAATCAAGCACAAAAAACAAAAGAAGAAAATGTCTTATCTGTTAGCAGGAGATGCAGACACGACACAGCAGGCTACAAAGGAAACAGGAATCAAGGATTGAGACCAGAACAATTGATCACCGGCAACCCTGATGGGAAGGCGACTCCCTTATATAAGACCAGTCAGTAACACCTGATTCCCAATCCTCACAATCTTCACTGGACAGTCCAGTACCGCTTGTAACCACCAGAGGGAGCCTCTGTTCAGAACTCATTTCAAGTCCATTCACAACAGTACCCCCCCCTTGAGGAGGGGTCACCGAACCCTCACTTGAGCAACCAGGTCGGTCAGGATGAGTTCTATGATACGCACGGATGAGTCTCCTAGCATGGATGTCCGAAGCAAACACCCAAGAATTGTCTTCCTGACCATAACCTCTCCACATAACCAAATACTGGAGTTTCCGTCTAGAAAAACGAGAATTCAATATTTTCTCAACCACAAACTCCAGATTGCCCTCAACCAGAACAGGGTCAGGAGGCACAGCAGTAGGAACCACTGGCTCAACAAACCTCTTTAACAAGGACTTGTGGAACACGTTATGGATCTTAAATGTCCCTGAAAGAAGCAAACGAAAAGAAACAGGATTAAGAATCTCCATGATCTTATAAGGTCCAATGAACCTAGGCTTAAATTTAGGAGATGCCACTCTCATAGGAATATTTTTTGAGGACAACCAGACCAAGTCCCCCACTTTAAACCGAGGACCATCAGTCCTATGTCGGTTAGCAAACCGCTGGGCCCTCTCCTGAGAGAGGGACAACTTCTCCACTACCTGGTCCCAAATCTGTTGCATACGCTCCACAACAGAGTCAACACCTGGACAGACAGAAGCCTCCGTCTGTCCTGAAGAGAATCGAGGGTGAAACCCAGAATTACAGAAAAATGGAGACACCAAAGTGGCAGAGCTAGCCCTATTATTAAGAGCAAACTCAGCCAAAGGCAAAAAAGAGACCCAGTCATCCTGATCAGCAGACACAAAGTATCTTAGATAAGTCTCCAATGTCTGGTTTGTTCTCTCAGTTTGACCATTGGTCTGAGGATGAAACGCCGAGGAGAAAGACAATTGAACGCCAAGTTTAGAACAAAAGGTCCTCCAAAATCTGGAAACAAACTGGACTCCTCTGTCAGACACAATGTTCTCAGGAATGCCGTGTAAACGAACCACGTGCTGAAGGAACAAAGGCACTAATTCAGAGGAGGAAGGCAACTTAGGTAATGGCACCAGATGTATCATCTTGGAAAACCTATCACAAATCACCCAGATGACGGTCATTCTCTGAGAAACAGGGAGGTCGGAAATGAAATCCATAGAGATATGGGTCCATGGTCTCTTGGGCACAGGCAATAGCATCAACAAACCACTAGAGCGAGAGCAAGGCTTGGAGCGAGAGCAAGTCCCGCAGGACTGCACAAATTCCCTGACATCACGAGACAAGGTAGGCCACCAAAAGGACCGACTAACCAAGTCTCTGGTACCAAAAATTCCGGGATGACCGGCCAACGCGGAACAATGAATCTCAGACATCACACTCTTTTTCCACTGGTCCGGGACAAACAATTTCCCAACAGGACAGCGCTCAGGCCTATCCTCCTGACACCCCTCCAGAGCCAGTCTCAAATTGGGCGAGATGGCGGAAAGAACTACACCTTCTTTCAAAATAACAGAAGGATCAGATAACTCAGGAGAGTCCGCAAGGAAACTCCTCGAGAGGGCATCCGCCTTAACATTCTTAGTGCCAGGAAGAAAGGAAACCACAAAATTAAAACGTGTGAAAAACAAGGCCCACCTGGCCTGTCTAGGATTAAGTCGCTTGGCAGATTCCAGATAAACCAGATTCTTATGATCCGTAAGGACCACCACCTGATGTTTGGCTCCCTCCAGCCAATGTCTCCACTCTTCAAAAGCCCACTTCATGGCCAATAACTCCCGATTACCCACGTCATAATTACGTTCAGTAGGAGAAAATTTTCGAGAGAAAAAGGCATGGCACACCTATCGTCCTGGGTGGAGTGGAGTTTTTCACTATGGAAGTATCAATGTCAGTGGGATCATTACATGCTGAACATGTGTCATGTTTTGTTATCAATAACTTATCATCCGCAGTTATTCTGGGTATGCCATTGTTACGCAAACATAATCCAGTTATAGACTGGCATTTTGGTGATATCGTGCTCTGGAGCCCAGAGTGTCAGGATAACTGTATATAACTATATATCACTCAGTGAACCAAGTTACGGCCGCACCTCCCTTTGTACCTTATGCATTCAAAGATTATGAGGATGTCTTTTCTATATTGGAATCAGAGAAATTACCCCCTCACAGAAAGAACGATTGCCCAATAGACTTGATACCAGACTCTCATCTTCTAAAGGGTAGAATATTTAATCTCTCTGGTCCAGAACGTCAGGCCATGAAAGACTACATAACAGACAGTTTGCGAAAAGGGTATATTAGACCATCCACCTCACCAAGATGGTGGTCTTAGGCATTGCATTGATTGCCGTGAGTTAAACGCAATCACTGTGAAAAACCAGTATCCACTTCCACTCATCCCTGATCTTTATAATCAGCTGTTGGGAGCCCTTTGGTTTACTAAAATTAACCTCCCAGGTGTTAGGGTTCGATTTCCCGCTGCTGCACAAGGGGAGTCTCGAACCAGTCCCGCTGCGGTCTCCCATTCATCTCCGGCCGCAGTGGAGCCTGCTCAACAGAGACGTCGGTCCAGGCATCTTGCCCACTCCTCTACTGTGCAGTGACTTGCTGCTGCTTTTCCTGGATCTGCTATTATAGCCAGTGCTGGAGCAATCGTCTTTGAGACAAAGTCCTGCGTTTTCCCACCTGAGCATCCCCAGAGTGAGATCTCTCATTGGAGATCAGGGGTCACATGTTCAGGTGCTGCAGCGGCTCCTATTGGTCCGCCAGGAAGGTCACAGCCAACATTCAAAAGTGACCAAAACATGAGCCAGAAAGCATTGGTACTGAGATGTGGTCTGTGGTCCCCACTCGCAGAACCACTCCTTTATTGAGTGTGTCTTGATAATTGGCAATAATTTCCATTTGTTGTATATTCAATTTGCACAACAGCATGTGAAATGGATTGTCAATCAGTGTTGCTTCCTAAGTGGACAGTTTGATTTCACAGAAGTTTGATTCATTTGGAGTTATATTCTGTTTTGTAAGTGCTCCCTTTATTTTTTTGAGCAGTGTATATATTGGACACCCTATACAGGTAGCGTATGGCTTCAGAGGTGCAGTTTACAGAGCGAGAGGAACAGAGCTATAAAATTTTGTATATTTGATCCAGAAAGATTGGCAGTGTTCATAAAAAAATGTACAAAGATGACACAGGTAAGATTAGTGTGCACTCTATCTATAGGGCGAGGTGCTGGTGGAACGGACTGCATAAGCCCCTTTACTGAAGAGTAGAGTTGAGCGATACTTTCCGATACCAATAAGTATCGGATCGGAATTGGTATCGCCGATACCCAAAAAGTATCGGCGATACCCGATACCGATACCGGAAATCCAATGTAAGTCTATGGGAACAAAATATCGGAATTAAAAAAAAAACATTCTTGCCTTGTTGGTTAATTGTACATGAAGGAAAACAACAAAGAGTAATGTAGAATGTATTGGGGGAGGTTGAGGAGACATTAAAGGCATAGATGTTTAACCCAATCAAATGGAATAGCATTAATATTTTTTTTGTAAAAATGTTCGGATTGACTAAGAAATTGACAATGTTGTTAACGTTTTTTCTATTTTGGCAAATATGTATGTTTCACAATTTCCATGCTCTTCACCTTTTTAACTTTTGCCACACTTTCTCCTTCATAATCTTCAGCAGCATCATCTTTTTCATCCAATTATTCTTCATCTTCACCTTCTTTATCTTCTTCTTAAACTTCTTGCTATTCATCTTTTTGTTAACATTACTCATATTGTTCTTATTAAACTATTATTCTTCTTCATATTCTACTTCATCTTCATCTTCTTAATCATATTCTTATTTGTGACAGAGATTCCTGTACTTGTAATCTGTAAAAGTATGAATTTTTCTTCCTTCCGTTCTTGCAGTCACAAAAGATTTAAATTACAACAGTATTTGTCCGTGTTCAGTTTAGCCTGCAGCAGCAGGCATTTTCCAGGGGCACCACGAGGAGGAACGGACTCACCCCCATACACTGCTTAGTCTTCTTCTGCTTATAATTTAGAGCATATATTTTGCTCTTCATTTTGGTCTTACACTTCATGTTCTTCTGCTTTTTGATCTTCTGCTTATTGTTCTTCTGTCTCTTGTTCTGTATCTTGTAGTTTGTCTTAACCTTCTTTGTCCTGTTGGTGATCTTCTTCTGGGTAATCTTTTATTTCTTCTTTGTGATGGTGTTCAGGCTGGTTGGCTTGATGCTCGTCGTCCTTGTGGTCGTCATCTTCTTCGGGGTGGTCATCAGGGTCGTCGTCTTCATTGTTGGAGATCCAGAGTGATTACCCAAAAAAACATTTAAAAAATCTTAAATTTGTAAATGTAGCTGAAGGTACAAGAAGGTTGACTAACTTCCGATAACCAGCTGACGTTACTGGAACCCGGACGGGTATCAGATGGTACAAGAGACAATGGAAGTAACGAGGACCAGCTGACTGTGCTGGAACCCGGAGGGGCAGCAGAAGGAAAAGAGCCAATGGCACAACCGAGGACCAGCTGACGTTACTGGGACACGGTTACTAAGCAGGAGGTACCTGTGCTCCAAAGCACTACCAAGGACCAGCAGACGTTGCTGGAACTCGGATACCGAGATGGAGGCACCTAGGCCAAAGGCACTGCGGAGAACCAGCTGACGGTACTGGAACCCGGACGGGTACCATAAGGCACCCATGAAAATGTAAGTTGACAGGCCGCAAGCCGTGCGTAGTTACCGAATCACACAGTCCTACAGTGGGTGCTTGTCCTATTGTCACAATGGAAACAGCCTTTATTTACATATCCCACAGCACACATAGGAATCACCTAAACTGCAGGCACCATAGAGTCGGCTAACCCGAATGCAACACGACAGGACAACTTATTGGAGGCTAATTGACGTTGACACTGCCAGGAAACAGCTGTCGTGCTGTAACCAGGCTGGGCAGGAGTCAGTACCCGTGCCAATTACTTCCGAGCAACAACTGGCGTTGTTGGAGCCCAGGGATGAGAAGAGAAGAGGGTGGAGGCAACAGGACTTTTTGCCGTACACACAGCAGGGGAACAGCTGACATTACGGAACCCCAGTAACACAGGAGCAAGTGTTGACTGTGCTAAAAGCACTTCATGGCAACAACTTGCGTTGTTGGAGGCCAGGGATGAGAAGAGAAGAGGGTGGAGGCAGCAGGACTTTTTGCCGTACACACAGCAGGGGAACAGCTGACATTACTGAACCCCAGTAACACAGGAGCAAGTGTTGACTTTGCTAACAGCACTTCATGGCAACAACTGGCGTTGTTGGAGCCCAGGGATGAGAAGAGAAGAGGGTGGAGGCAGCAGGGGAACAGCTGGCGTTACTAAACCCCACTAACACTATAGTTTGTGTATTGGTCTGTGGACACGACACTTATGAGCAGCAACTGGCAGTGTTGTAGCCCAGGTAGTAGAGTTCAGGTGGTAGAAAGTGTGATACACCAAAGGGGATCTTGCTGGATGGGAGATATATTTCTTCTAGCAGACTGAAGTTTGGTCAGGATTTTCCATGATCACAAGGACCTGTGATGAGGTCGTAGTCACGTGATCAGGTCAGCTGATGTGTACCTCACCTGAGGGTGTGGACTAGGCCTATTTAACATGAAGCTGTGGGAGTATGAGGAGGGGAAGGAAGGAGTTTGGCTGTAGACAGGCTGGAAGAGTGTTTTGTTACAGTGTGTCAGTGTGCACCAGGAAGCGAGTACCAGACCACCCGGAATGGCACCTGGCGGTCTCTGCTGACCTGCATCCGTTTAGTTAAGCCCGTCCCAAGCAAGGGTGAGTCTGGGACCAGTGGTTCTCCAAACTGGAGTGATTTATGTTCTGTTTTGATTTTGTTATCTGGACTTTTGTTGAACCCGTCATTAAAACCACTGAACTTTGAACTGAACGCCTGTGTGTTTACCTCATTACTGCGGCCCGGCCCCTGCCTACCAGAGCGGATCCCTACAATTGGTGGCTTGAAAGCGGGCACACGCAGTGAGGTCAGGCTGTGGTATTGTTTGTTTTTTTTTCCTCTGCATGACAGTCGATGTCCTGGGTGAAAAAGTAACGCAAAACCCGGTGGAGAACTGTCCGGAGATGGAGAGCACAGTAAAGATGCTGGTGGAGGCCATGCGACAGCAGCAGCAGGCTATGCAGCAGCAACAGCAGGCTACACAGCAGCAACAGCAGGCTATGCAGCAGCAACAGGAAACCAATAGTCTATTGATGCAGCACATCGCAGCGCCGCAGACAGCAGGAGCTGCCCGGGGATGCCAGGATGTCCGGAAAGCGGTGTGTACAGCGATCCCAAAGATGGAGCAATCAGATGACATCGAGGTATACCTCGAGATGTTTGAAGGCATGGCTAAGAGAGAGAGACTGCCCCGGGACCAGTGGGCCGAGATCGTGGCTCCATTTTTGGCTCCAGGACCCGCAAAAGCCTATAGGGACCTACCCCCCGTGCATCAGACAGACTACGAGATCGTCAAGGGTGAGATACTCGCACGTCTTGGGGTAAATGTGTTAGTCCGGGCCCAGCGGGTAACCAGTGGAAGTTTTCCACTTCCGAGACACCTCGGTCCCAGTATTATGACTTGATACACCTGATGGAAAAGTGGTTGCAGCCGGAGGTGTTGTCACCCTGTGCTATGCTGGATCGTATAGTGACTGATAAATTCTGTAGGACTTTGCCCCACACCCTGCAAACCTGGGTTGGACAGGCAGCCCCTACTGATGGTCTCCAAATGGTAGACCTCATTGAAAGATATGGGGCTACCAAGGAGATACAGGGAGAGACTACCCGGAAGGTAATGAGTAAATTCCCCAAACCTTCACCTGCCGTTCAGCGAGCAGAGACTCGGAAGGCCGCCCAAGACACGTCTGGGGACGAAAGAGGCCCCATAATCTGTTGGCGGTGCCAAGAACCAGGACATGTGAGAGCTGATTGCCCCCACCTGACTGAGCCCATGGACACAAACTATGGGTACTATCAGTCTCACTATGCCGAACACGTGTGCAGTGGGCAAACCAGAGAGACCCAGTATGAACCATTTGTGTAAAGTGGAGGTGGAGGGTAACCCTGCTGTGGCTCTTCTGGACTCTGGGAGTCTCGTAACCCTAATACGAGCCAGCCACGTCCAAATCAGCGAGTATACTGGTCGGAAAATGGGTGTATTGTGTATACATGGGGACCTAAAACATTATCCTACCGCCCTGGTGATGATCAACACGCCAGCGGGGAGGAGGTGCCACGAGGTGGGGGTGGTGGTTAATTTGCATTATGAGGTAATAATGGGGAGAGATTTTCCGTTATTTTCTGTGCCTTGGCCTGTAATTACCCCTCCCACGGAACAGTCGTCGGCACCAGTGGCAACCAGGTTGCATTCTCCAGAAATCGGGCATGAACCTGGTGGCCCAGAGGAAGATGTGCTGGCGGTAGGAGTACCTTTGCCTTCGGTGGAGGAGGAAAACCCCTCTCCTATACAAGTGTTAGCTGGGGAGATGGAATATTTGCCACCGGGACCGGAATTGTCAGACTTAAATGTGACAGGTGACAATTTTGGTACAGCGCAAATCCGGGACCCTACGTTGGCTCGAGCTCAGGAAAATGTACTGGTTGTCAATGGGGAACCCCAACAACCCGGGGCAGCTACAGTATTTCCCCGATTCGAGCTGAACCAAGATTTGCTGTATCGGGTTGAAAAAGTACGTGGGGACATTGTCGAGCAGTTGCTGGTACCCCAGTCGTATCGTAAGTTGGTAATGGACCTAGCACTTGCGCATGTACTGGGGGGACATCTGGGTCAAAAGAAAACCCTAGACTGAATTCTACAACGGTTTTACTGGCTAGGGGTCTATGAAGAAGTTAAACGGTATTGTAACTCTTGTCCCGTGTGTCAGGTAACCAGTCCGCAGCCTCATTTTCGGAGTCCCTTAGTACCATTACCAATTATAGAGGTCCCGTTTTGGAGAATAGCCATGGATCTGGTGAGGCCTGTTAATAAATCAGCGAGGGGTCACCAACATATCCTCATAGTTCTAGATTACGCTACCAGGTATCCTGAGGCTATTCCCCTGCGCCACACCTCTGCCAAACTTATCGCAAAAGAACTCATGGGTATGTTCTCTCGGGTGGGAATCCCTCAAGAAATCTTAACAGACCAGGGGACCCCCTTTATGTCAAAAATCATGAAGGAACTCTGCCACTTGTTGAGTGTTAAACAGTTGCGCACATCGGTCTATCATCCTCAAACAGACGGGTTGGTAGAAAGGTTCAATAAGACCCTGAAGAATATGTTGAAAAAAGCTGTCTCTAAAGATGGTAAGGACTGGGATCTCTTGTTGCCATACCTGATGTTTGCAGTGCGGGAGGTGCCCCAGGCATCTACGGGGTTCTCGCCCTTCGAACTATTATATGGCAGACATCCCCGTGGCTTACTCGATATAGCTAAAGAGACCTGGGAAAACCAACCAACTCCCCACAAAAGTGTGATAGAACATGTGGCCTAAATGCAAGAGAGAATGGAGACAGTCCTACCATTAGTCCGAGAACATATGGAAGCAGCACAAAGGTCACAGAGGCAGGTCTATAACCGAGAGGCACGGGTAAGGTCCTTTAACCCTGGGGATCGGGTGTTGGTACTTGTGCCTACAGTGGATAGTAAGTTCCTTGCAAGGTGGCAGGGACCCTATGAGATTATGGAGAAGGTGGGTCCCGTAAACTATAAAGTACACCAACCAGGGCGAAGAAAGCCAGAACAGGTATACCATGTTAATCTGCTCAAACCATGGAAAGACAGACACTCTCTTGGTGAGGATTGTCCACGGCCTGCATTTCCAGTAGAGAGGGCTCCCTTGCCTCAGGAGAAGGCAAGAGAAGTTCTCTCCGCCGTCAAAATAGCAGACACTTTGTCTCCTAGACAAGTTCAGGAGGTCCGAGAGTTTGTTAGCCGAAATACCAATGTTTTCTCAGAGCTCCCTGGCCGTACCTCCCTAATCCAACATGACATTGTCACGGAGACGCAGGCCAAAGTCCGATTAAAGCCATATCGGGTGCCTGAGGCCCGGCGACAAGCCATCTCAGAAGAGGTAAAGAAGATGCTGCAGTTAGGGGTTATTGAAGAGTCCCAGAGTGAGTGGGCCAGCCCAATAGGCCTAATACCAAAACAAGATGGGACACTAAGGTTCTGTAATGACTTCAGAAAACTTAATGAAATTTCTAAATTTGACGCCTACCCCATGCCCCGGGTCGATGAGTTAATAGAGCGGTTTGGGCAGGCCTGGTATTTTTCAGTCATTGACCTCACAAAAGGGTATTGGCAGGTGCCCCTAACAAAAGCAGCAAGAGAGAAAACTGCTTTTGTAACACCCGGGGGACTGTTCCAGTATATAGTCCTACCCTTCGGGTTGCATGGCGCTCCAGCGACTTTCCAGAGGTTAATGGATGTTGTTCTTTGTACTCATTGCCGATATGCCGCGGCCTATCTCGATGATATTGTGGTGTACAGTGCAGACTGGGAAAGTCACTTAGCCAAGGTACAGGTGGTGATTGATTCTCTGCGACAAGCAGGGCTAACTGCCAACCCAAAGAAGTGTTCCATAGGGTTGGAGGAAGCTCGGTACCTGGGGTATGTGATTGGGAGAGGAGTTATCAAACCTCAAATAAACAAAGTGGAGGCAATCCAAAGCTGTCCCCGTCCCTCACCACAAAACAAGTGAAAGGGTTTTTGGGGTTAGTGTGATATTACCCTCGGTTTATTCCCAATTTTGCAACCCTGTGAGCGCCGTTAACTGACTGCCTGAAAGGGAGGAAGTCAGTAATGGTTGGCTGGAATGATCAGATTGAAGAAGCGTTTGTAAAACTAAAAGGGGCACTGTGTGGGTCACCAGTTCTGATCACACCCGACTTCAAAAGAGAATTCATTGTCCAGACTGATGCGTCAGAGGTAGGTCTGGGTGCCGTGCTGTCTCAGGAGGTTAACGGGGAGGAGCATCCCATTAGTTTCCTGAGTCGAAAGCTTACTCCAGCTGAAACCAGATACAGCATTGTAGAGAGAGAGTGCCTGGCCATCAAATGGGCACTGGAGTCATTGCGCTACTATCTGTTGGGGAGAACGTTTCGGTTGGTAACTGATCATTCCTCTCTGACTTGGATGAGTCAAGCCAAAGAGAGAAATGCACGAGTCACCAGGTGGTTTATGTCCCTGCAAAATTTAAAATTTTCAGTAGAACATCGGGCAGGTAAATTACAGGGGAACGCAGATGCACTGTCCAGAGTTCACTGTATGTCATGTGTCCACCCTCCTAAGGTTGAACAAAGGGGGGAGGTATGTGGTACACCAAAGGGGATCTTGCTGGATGGGAGATATACAGTCATGGCCAAAAGTTTTGAGAATGACACAAATATTATATTTTCACATGATCTGCTGCCCTCTGGTTTTTATGTGTGTTTGACAGATGTTTTTATCACAGACAGAAATATAATAATTGCAAACATATGAGTAACAAAAGCTTATATTGACAGTTAGAATGAGTTAATGCAGCAAGTCAATATTTGCAGTGTTGACCCTTCTTCTTCAGGACCTCTGCAATTCACCGTGGCATGCTCTCAATCAACTTCTGGACCAAATCCTGACTGATAGCAGTCCATTCTTGCACAATCAATGCTTTCATTTTGTCAGAATTTTTAGGTTTTTGTTTGTCCGCCCGTCTCTTGATGATTGACCACAAGTTCTCAATGGGATTAAGATCTGGGGAGTTTCCAGGCCATGGACCCAAAATCTTCATGTTTTGTTCTCTGAGCCATTTAGTTATCACCTTTGCTTTATGGCAAGGTGCTCCATCATGCTGGAAAATGCATTGTTGATCGCCAAACTTCTCTTGGAGGGTTGGGAGAAGTTGCTCTTGGAGGACATTCTGGTACCATTCTTTATTCATGGCTGTGTTTTTAGGCAAGACTGTGAGAGAGCCGATTCCCTTGGCTGAGAAGCAACCCCACACATGAATGGTTTCAGGATGCTTAACAGTTGGCATGAGACAAGACTGGTGGTAGCGCTCACCTTGTCTTCTCCGAATGAGGCGTTTTCCTGATGTCCCAAACAATCAAAAAGGGGATTCATCAGAGAAAATAACTTTACCCCAGTCCTCAGCAGTCCACTGCCTGCACCTTTTGCAGAATATCAGTCTGTCCATGATGTTTTTTCTGGAGAGAAGTGGCTTCTTTGCTGCCCTCCTTGAGACCAGGCCTTGCTCCAAGAGTCTCCGCCTCACAGTGCGTGCAGATGCACTCACACCTGCCTGCTGCCATTCCTGAACAAGCTCTGCACTGCTGGTAGCCCGATCCCACAACTGAAACACTTTTAAGAGACGATCCTGGCGCTTGCTGGTCTTTCTTGGGCGCCCTGAAGCCTTTTTGGCAACAATGGAACCTCTCTCCTTGAAGTTCTTGATGATGCGATAGATTGTTGACTGAGGTGCACTCTTTCTAGCTGCGATACTCTTCCATGTTAGGCCATTTTTGTGCATTGCAATGATGACTGCACGTGTTTCTTTAGAGATAACCATGGTTAACAGAAGAGAAACAATGATGCCAAGCACCAGCCTCCTTTTAAAGTGTCCAGTGGTCTCATTCTTACTTAATCATGACAGATTGATCTCCAGCCATGTCCTCATCAACACACACACCTGTGTTAATGGAGCAATCACTGAAAAGAGGTTAGCTGGTCCTTTTAAGGCAGGGCTGCAATGATGTTGAAATGTGTTTTGGGGGATAAAGTTAATTTTCTAGCCAAATATTGACTTTGCAAGTAATTGCTGTTAAGCTGATCACTCTTTATAACATTCTGGAGTATATGCAAATTGCCATTAGAAAAAGTGAAGCAGTAGACTTTGTAAAAATTAATATTTGTGTCATTCTCAAAACTTTTGGCCATGACTGTATTTCTTCTAGCAGACTGAAGTTTGGTCAGGATTTTCCATGATCACAAGGACCTGTGATGAGGTCATAGTCACGTGATCAGGTCAGCTGATGTGTACCTCACCTGAGGGTGTGGACTAGGCCTATTTAACAAGAAGCTGTGGGAGTATGAGGAGGGGAAGGAAGGAAGGAGTTTGGCTGGAGACAGGCTGGAAGAGTGGTTTGTTACAGTGTGTTAGTGTGCACCAGGAAGCGAGTACCAGACCACCCGGAATGGCACCTGGCGTTCTCTGCTGACCTGCAGCCGCTTAGTTAAGGCCGTCCCAAGCAAGGGTGAGTCTGGGACCAGTGGTTCTCCAAACTGGAGTGATTTATGTTCTGTTTTGATTTTATTATCTGGACTTTTGTTGAACCCGTCATTAAAACCACTGAACTTTGAACTGAACGCCTGTGTGTTTACTCATTACTGCGGCCCGGCCCCGCCTACCAGAGCGGATCCCTACAAAAGATATACATAACAGGAGACATGGATAACGTTGCCAACCAGTTATTTAATCGGAAACCGGACAGGCAAATTCAGGCGAGATCCATGCCTTGTTCATTTTCAGAAAAGTAAGCCGGTCTACATTATCGGAGGATAGTCGCATGCGACGGTCTGTTAGTACACCACCTGCAGCACTAAAGACGCGCTCCGATAATACACTGGCAGCAGGGCAAGCCAGCACCTCCAATGCATACTGGCTAAGCTCTGGCCATGTATCCAGCTTAGAGACCCAAAACTTGAATGGGGAGTACACTGAGAGGGCAAGACATGTAGTCTGTCACCATCTTACGGAAACGTTGCCTCCTGCTGACTGGAGCCGTCTCGGATGGTGTACACATTGGTGGCGCTGCCACAAAACTACGCCACATTTGGAACATACTGGTCTTGCCCTGTGCAGAGGCGCTGCTTGTGCTCCCTGTTGTTGCAGAGCTGTCTCCACTGCCTCGACGCACAGAGCTGCTTTGTAAAGCAGTAGCAGCAGCAGTGCTCTCGGCTGGAATGGAGAACATTATGGATTGCACCAGTGTGTCTTGGTACTCCCGCATTTTACGCTCCCGGTTCAACGGTGTGATGAGGCTTTGTAAGTTGTCCCGGTAGCGAGGGTCTAGGAGGGTGTACACCCAATAATCAGACGTGGTGAGAATGTGGGCAATGCGGCAGTCGTTTCTCAGGCACTGCAGCATGAAATCAACCATGTGCTGCAGACTCCCAACTGGCCAAGAAACGCAGTCCCCTGCAAGAGGCGTAATCTCTGCCTGCTCTGCATCACCCCACCCTCGCTCTACATACTGACTAGAGCGTTGTGTACCTCCCTCTGGAGCGATGTCTTCCTCCTCCATTGACTCCTCCTCATCCTCCTCACAAAGTGAGCCCTGCCCAGCCCTTTGTGAGGAACCACGTTGCGCTGACTGTCCAGAAGGTGATGGAATTTGTGACTCCTCATCCTCCACCACTTCCAAAACCTCATCCCTTAGTGCTTGCAGTGTTTTTTGAAGCAGGCAGATAATGGGGACAGTCAGACTGACTTTTGGAAGAGAACTGCTCCGAACAGGTGCCAAACTGGATTCTACAGGCAACCGAGTCTGCAGCCTACCTCTCCCTCCTGTTTGGACCGTTGGGGCAATTTCTTCCTCAGAGCTGCTCCCACCACCTTCCTGTTCCTCACGCCATGTTGGGTCTTGGACCTCATCATCTCCACTACCCTCTTCCAACACCTGCTGCTGTTGGGTGGTCTGGCCAGCACCATGCTCAACAGAAACTGGCACCTGAGTCTCATCATCATCAGATGCGTTCTGCGGTGTGCTGACCATCGGCACTGGCTCACCCGCCTCTTCTGATTCAGAGAGACACAGCTGTTGCGCATCACTGCATACTCCCTCTTCTTCAAAAGGAACGCTCACGGGGAAAACTGGTGGATGCTGTGTCACTGGGGGCGGCACCAAACACAGAATCCCCACGTCCTCTCCCTGCTGAAACTAAACGGCCACGACCACGTGCCTTACTCCCTGCCTTCTTCATCTTGGTAGATTGATAAAGAAAGTCAGAAAAGTTATAAGGCCTAAGTGTTGTTATTCCGCAGAGACTGCAGTGAACACTGCAGACAACTGTTCACTAGGTGTGAAAGGCCCCTTTGTGTACTTCTATAGTGTTTGCAACCAATGTATTGTATATGGATGGAAGCGCGTCACACTAATAGATTTGAGTTATTTGAAATAGAATGGAGCAGCACCAATTTGAGAAAAATGTCAAGGATGAAGCAGTGACACATGCTCAGCAGACTACAACCAGCAGTGGTTGAAGAACTAACTGGAGCGTGATCTGCACTCCAAAAATGAGAACCTCAGACTACAGTGAACACTGCACACAAACTGTTCACTAGCTGTGAAAGGCTCCTTTGTGTACTTCTATAGTGTTTGCAACCAATGTATTTTATACGGATGGAAGCGCGTCACACTAATAGATTTGAGTTATTTGAAATAGAATGGAGCAGCACCAATTTGAGAAAAATGTCAAGGATGAGGCAGTGACACAACCAGCAGTGGTTGAAGAACTAACTGGAGCGTGATCTGCACTCCAAAAATGAAAACCTCAGACTACAGTGAACACTGCACACAACTGTTCACTAGCTGTGAAAGGCTCCTTTGTGTACTTCTATAGTGTTTGCAACCAATGTATTGTATACGGATGGAAGCGCGTCACACTAATAGATTTGAGTTATTTGAAATAGAATGGAGCAGCACCAATTTGAGAAAAATGTCAAGGATGAGGCAGTGACACACGCTCAGCAGACTACAACCAGCAGTGGTTGAAGAACTAACTGGAGCGTGATCTGCACTCCAAAAATGAGAACCTCAGACTACAGTAAACACTGCACACAACTGTTCACTAGCTGTGAAAGGCTCCTTTCTGTACTTCTATAGTGTTTGAAACCAATGTATTGTATACGGATGGAAGCGCGTCACACTAATAGATTTGAGTTATTTGAAATAGAATGGAGCAGCACCAATTAGAGAAAAATGTCAAGGATGAGGCAGTGACACACGCTCAGCAGACTACAACCAGCAGTGGTTGAAGAACTAACTGGAGCGTGATCTGCACTCCAAAAATGAGAACCTCAGACTACAGTGAACACTGCACACAACTGTTCACTAGCTGTGAAAGGCTCCTTTGTGTACTTCTATAGTGTTTGCAACCAATGTATTGTATACGGATGGAAGCGCGTCACACTAATAGATTTGAGTTATTTGAAATAGAATGGAGCAGCACCAATTTGAGAATAATGTCAAGAATGAGGCAGTGACACGCTCAGCAGACTACAACCAGCAGTGGTTGAAGAACTAACTGGAGTGTGATCTGCACTCCAAAAATGAAAACCTCAGACTACAGTGAACACTGCACACAACTGTTCACTAGCTGTGAAAGGCTCCTTTGTGTACTTCTATAGTGTTTGCAACCAATGTATTGTATACGGATGGAAGCGCGTCACACTAATAGATTTGAGTTATTTGAAATAGAATGGAGCAGCACCAATTAGAGAAAAATGTCAAGGATGAGGCAGTGACACACGCTCAGCAGACTACAACCAGCAGTGGTTGAAGAACTAACTGGAGCGTGATCTGCACTCAAAAAATAAAAACCTCAGACTACAGTGAACACTGCACACAACTGTTCACTAGCTGTGAAAGGCTCCTTTGTGTACTTCTATAGTATTTGCAACCAATGTATTGTATACGGATGGAAGCGCGTCACACTAATAGATTTGAGTTATTTGAAATAGAATGGAGCAGCACCAATTAGAGAAAAATGTCAAGGATGAGGCAGTGACACACGCTCAGCAGACTACAACCAGCAGTGGTTGAAGAACTAACTGTAGCGTGATCTGCACTCCAAAAATGAAAACCTCAGACTACAGTGAACACTGCACAAACTGTTCACTAGCTGTGAAAGGCTCCTTTGTGTACTTCTATAGTGTTTGCAACCAATGTATTGGATACGGATGGAAGCGCGTCACACTAATAGATTTGAGTTATTTGAAATAGAATGGAGCAGCACCAATTAGAGAAAAATGTCAAGGATGAGGCAGTGACACACGCTCAGCAAACTACAACCAGCAGTGGTTGAAGAACTAACTGTAGCGTGATCTGCACTCCAAAAATGAAAACCTCAGACTACAGTGAACACTGCACACAACTGTTCACTAGCTGTGAAAGGCTCCTTTGTGTACTTCTATAGTGTTTGCAACCAATGTATTGGATACGGATGGAAGCGCGTCACACTAATAGATTTGAGTT
The DNA here is from genome assembly GCA_033576555.1 of Oophaga sylvatica. Taxonomy (NCBI): domain Eukaryota; kingdom Metazoa; phylum Chordata; class Amphibia; order Anura; family Dendrobatidae; genus Oophaga; species Oophaga sylvatica. The sequence goes on along the minus strand of JARQOD010000006.1, from coordinate 191,520,758 downwards.
ATTTGAAATAGAATGGAGCAGCACCAATTAGAGAAAAATGTCAAGGATGAGGCAGTGAGACACGCTCAGCAAACTAGAACCAGCAGTGGTTGAAGAACTAACTGTAGCGTGATCTGCACTCCAAAAATGAAAACCTCAGACTACAGTGAACACTGCACACAACTGTTCACTAGCTGTGAAAGGCTCCTTTGTGTACTTCTATAGTGTTTGCAACCAATGTATTGGATACGGATGGAAGCACGTCACACTAATAGATCACTGTTAATTTCAATTGAATGGAGCAGCACCAATTCCACAAAATAAAAAAAAAAAGAGTCAGTGAGTGACACGTGCAGATGACTACAAGCAGCGTTGGATGCAGAGCAAACTGCAGCGTCACCTGCACTCACACACACACCTTGCACAGAGCTGTGAAAACAACACTGCAAGGAAAAAGGATGATTTACAGAGCGGTTTCTCAAATAGCCTGCCTACACAGCAATTCACAAAAACGCTATCTGTAACTGTCCCTCAGAGTCAGCAGAGCAGCGTTCTGTCTCTAACTGAATTCACAGCACAGTGACGCTAAAATGGCGGCGGCGCCTTTTATAGTGCATTCTGACATCATTTCAGCATCCAATCACAGCCATGCCATTAGTTAACATGACCGCAGCATTACAGGATGTGCCCACACTTCGTGGGATTCCTCATTGGCTGTCTAAAATCACATAGCCTCTCAAAGAATTATGGGAACTTCCGATTCCGGTATACGATATATGAAAAATATCGGAACTAAGTATCGGAATTCCGATACAGCGAATATCGGCCGATACCCGATACTTGCGGTATCGGAATGCTCAACTCTACTGAAGAGTCAAAATTCACCACACACTCTGTTTTATCACTTGCCGAAAAAAGTATTCATTTATTGTGGAAAATTAAACAAAATAAATTCAAGGGAGCATCATAAAGTAAAATAACAGAGCGACTAATAAACGACATTTCGACCCATCCCGGGTCATAGGTCAGGGTCACACTTGCGAGTGCAATGCGAGAAACTCGTCTCAATACCCGGGACTGCCGCCTGCACTCAGGACTAGAGCATTCAGCTGCATTGAAATACATGCAACCGCACACTTCGGTCATGAGTGCTGGCGGCAGTGCCAGGTATTGAGGCGAGTTTCTCGCATTGCACTTGCAAGTGTGACCCCGGCCTCAAACATAGAGTCACTGAAAGACAAGAAGACAACATATCAGAATAAAATAACAAATACAATATAAATGTAATCAGAGAAAATGGAATCAAAGAAAAATGATAATCCATATGTGGCAAATAGGGAAGATCAGATCCTTGCAACAATATGCAGAAAAAATATACAATAGAAGCGGTAAGAAGATAACAATGAAATAAAATAAGCATGTTAGATGGCTAGGAGTTGGCATAACAAGCAGCCATTATATATTAAAGAGGGGAGGGGGAGAAAAAGAGAGAAAATATGGGATTTAATTAGTATAAATAATTTACCTTAGTCCAAGTTGTAGGAAGCATATGTATCAGTAATAGAGTCCCTGGGAAATTCACAAGGGCTGCAAAGAATGGTGGAGTCAGTATTTCAGGGTCCCAGTAATGTTAATAGAGTACCTGCATTAAGGGGTTAATACCTAGATGTAATGGCTGCCAGGATAGCTGAGGAACTGAAAGAAACCAGGCAATCATATCAGTGTTTGGCCAAGCAGCAGCACAGTCAGAGGCTGATCCTGCATTAGAGAGCAATTTACTTTAATGTCTGTGCCTGTATAGCGGCGCTTCCATGCCTAGCTAGTGTATTGGCTCCGTTTCCAGAGGTGAGAAGGGGGATATAAATAGCAGTTGCCACCGCTGGACTGGAAGTGTGTCATCTGACCTGGAAATGATGTGGCACCGCCAAGAGGATCATGACCATGCCTGCACAGCGGTTGTTAGGGAAGCACAGTGATTGCTAGTTGTAAGGCTCGAAAAGAGGAGGGGGTGGAGTGTAATGGGTGGCACTAATGGTTGGGAAATGCAAAGCCTGGTATCCACTCATATCCACCTATGAGTTCCGGTGGTTCCCTCAGGAAGCACTGGCCACTTCTCTCCAGGGCACAAATGAATATTGCATCTTTTAATATGCTGACACTGATGTGTTACAGAAGGTCCTCTAACATTAGGGACAAACTTGTTCAGGCGGACATAGGAAGCATGCATCCTACCACCACTCAATGGCTACTTAGCACTCGCCCACAAGGCACTTTTCCTTGCCTTAGTTGGCAACTTGTTTCAATGTTTTTAAATCAGGCAGTATCAAGCACCCGAGAACTGGAAAATCATTCCCTATTCAAGGATATTATACGTGTGATTCAAATTTTGTTAGTTATGTGATTAAATGCCCCTGTGGTCTACTCTATGTCGGGGAAACTACCCAGCACGTTAAGGACCGTTAATGATCTCATGATGATGAGGAAGACTTTTGTCGAAACGCATTGACCTACCCTTCTCAGAGTGTACATTATGTGTCATTCATTGTTTTTATAGCTTTACAATAAGTTATTTTTTAGCCATCCCAAGCAGTCACTGGATCCTCCTTTTTGCTTCCCCAATACAGTATATACAATTGTATGAAAAGTAACAATGAAAGAAAATGACTAAACCTGATGTCACGTAAATCACTCAGTGCTTAGCAGAGGGAGGTACTCCTCAGGAAAACAGTCAGAACCCACAGCAAGTTGCACCTTCCACGACTGACAAATGACTCGAACCCAAATACTGCCTATATTTTCTATAGGAAAGATGTGTATCTTCGTACCGTGTTAGCCAGTAGATAGAAAAATATTTAGACTTGAGAGTCCTCAGTGGTTGATACCTTTTAATGGCTAACTGAAAAGATGGTAACAAATTGCAAGCTTTCGAGACTACTCAGGTCTCTTCATCAGGCATAGACTAATACAACATCTGAAGAATCACATATTTATACACAAAATAGCACAGAAAAAATGCAATAGGTAGGACAAGTGACATGAAGCAGAACTGTCATTATGGCAGAGGGATTAACATAAATATGACTAGTTCATAGATAAGGAGTGAAGGTTTTATTACCCTCTGATTGGGGTCTGGTATTGTGTCTGGAGATGCTAAGGGGAGCTGCACGGAAACTACAACCTTTACTACAAAAAGATGCCCGATTACAATCCATATTTCCAGACCCCCCACTACTATGTTTTAGGCAGCCCCCAAATCTAAGAAGCATCATTGTCAGAAGCTCCCTGTCCTCCCCAACAGCTGCAGGAACCTTTCCTTGCAGACAAAAGAAATGCAAGACCTGTACATCTATAATGACCACGGACAGGATAAAGATCCCCAACTCCCATCAGGACTACAAGATACCAGGTACTTTCAGCTGCATCACATCTAATGTGGTGTACCTAATTATATGTACTAAATGTCCAACTGGGGGTCTGTATGTGGGGGAGACCGGGCAAAAACTGAGAACAAGGATGAATTCTCATCGCCACACGATAAGAGAAAAAAGAATGGATTTACCTGTGGCCAAACACTTTTGTATGCCCGGTCATAGCATGACAGATATGGAATTACTTGTATTAAAATCTAACTTCAAATCTGAGAAGGATAGAAAAGTCTGGGAATATAAACTTATGATGACCTTTGACACTCTTAGTGCTGGGATGAATATATCCCAGAGTTTTATGTCGTTCTACAACAATTAAGGAATCTGCCTCCCTGACCTTTTAGGGTCATCACAACACAATACCAGACCCCAATCAGAGGGTAATAAAACCTTCACTCCTTATCTATGAACTAGTCATATTTATGTTAATCCCTCTGCCATAATGACAGTTCTGCTTCATGTCACTTGTCCTACCTATTGCATTTTTTCTGTGCTATTTTGTGTATAAATATGTGATTCTTCAGATGTTGTATTAGTCTATGCCTGATGAAGAGACCTGAGTAGTCTCGAAAGCTTGCAATTTGTTACCATCTTTTCAGTTAGCCATTAAAAGGTATCAACCACTGAGGACTCTCAAGTCTAAATATTTTTCTATATTTTCTATGACATTCTGCATGTTGAGCAGTTAAGCAAGTTGAAGATGAAATACCTCTAAAGGGAATAAAGTTAAAGATGACACATTTCCTTTTAATTTTAGGCAAAAAATATGTATTTTCATTTTTTACATTTTAAAAATTGCAAAAATGAAAATGGGATGATATAAAAGTTTGGGCACCCTGCATAAATATTACCTAGTAAGACCCCCATTTGCCAGTATCACGGCTTGTAAGTGCTTTTTGTAGCCAACCAAGAGTCTTTCAATTCTTATTTACAGGATTTTCATCCATTCTTCCTTGGAAAATATTTCAGTTCTGTGAGATTACTGGGTCGACTTGCATGCACTGCTATTTTGAGGTCTAGCCACAGATTTTCAATGATGTTCAGATCAGGGGAATGTGAGGGCCTTTGTAAGACCTTCAGCTTGCGCCTTTTGTGGTAGTCTGTTGTGAATGGGTTTGAGATGAGTTCTGAGCAGAGGCTCCCTCTGGTGGTTACAAGCGGTACTAGTGAGGATTGTGAGGACTGGGAATCAGGTGTTACTGATTGGTCTTATATAAGGGAGTCATTTTCCCATCAGGGTTGCCGGTGATCAATTGTTCTGGTCTGGGTCCTTCTTTCCAGTTTCCCTTGTAGCCTGCTTTGTCGTGTCTGCATCTCCTGCTATCAGATAAGACAATTTCTTATTTTGTGTTTTTGCTATATTTTTGCATTTTGTCCTGCACTTCTGTGGGGGCCTTCGGGGTCCCCTCCGGGGGCTTTTGCCCTCTCAGTTTAGTCCAGCCACTGTGTTTTGTACTTTTGCTTTTTCCAGTTTTTTTTCAGTGGCTGCTGTTTTGTTTTTGTTACACCAGAGAACTAATTTAGGTGGTAGAGGTCGTGTGATCTCAGGTGATTTTGTAATTAGTAGAGTTGGTGTTTTTTCAGGGTTTTCTGAGATTGCAGTAAGTACCCTTCCTGTCCTTTTCTATTTAGATAGTTTGGGCCCCAGCGTTTGCTCATACTATTTTCTTTCTGTGTCAGTATTTCCTCTTGTCTAACCGCCATTACATGTTTGGGGGCTTTCTATTATCTTTGGGATTCTGCTCCGGGGCAGATAGCTTTCCTATTTCTATCTTTAGGTGTAGTTAGTTTCTCAGGCTGTGACGAGGCGTCTAGGACCAACGTAGGAACGCTCCACGGCTGCCTCTAGTTGCGGTGGTTAGTCAGGGTACTGCAATCTCATAGATTCCAACTGCTCTGGTGTATTTCCTTTATTACCTGCACTCCTCAGCTACCGTAACATAACAGTATCACCGGCCATAAAAATTGTATGGTACTCACAGAAGGGAAAAAATATTTTGAAGGAAGAAAAGTTGTCAGAGATATTTTTCTGTTTGTTGCATTTTTTTTTTTTTTCCCTCTGTATCTCTGGGTGCTGGGGAGGATCTTTTCTCCCAATGGAGTTTGCACAGTTGTCTGGCCGTGTGGATCAGCTTGCCACTGAGGTTCAGAGTATTGCTGCATATCTTGCTAGGTTGCCTGTTGTGGAACCTAGGATCCCCATGCCAGATTTGTTTTTAGGGGATCGAGCTAAGTTTCAGAATTTCAAAAATAATTGTAAATTGTTTCTTGCCTTAAAATCTAAGTCCTCAGGAAACGCAGCGCAGCAGGTTCAAATTATCATCTCTCTCCTGCGCGGCGATCCTCAGGATTGGGCTTTTTCCCTGATACCTGGGGATCCTGTTTTGAGTGATGTTGATGCTTTTTTTCAGGCTTTGGGGTTATTGTACGATGAGCCTAATGTCACTGATCAAGCTGAAAAAGCCTTGTTGGCATTAAATCAGGGGCTTGATGACGCTGAGTTATACTGTCAGAGATTCCGTAGGTGGGCAGTCCTGACCAAGTGGAATGACGACGCTTTGGCGGCCCTTTTCCGGAAGGGTCTGTCGGATAATGTAAAGGATGTTATGGTGGGATTCCCTGTCCCCTCTGGTCTCAATGATTCTATGTCATTAGCGATTCAAATTGACAGACGTTTGCGTGAGCGGAGAAGTATGCGTGGAGTGGTGTTGCCTTGTGAGCCAGCTGCTGAGCCCATGCAGTGTGATGGAGTGGTGTCTGGGGCACAGCGTCATGAGTTTCGAAAGCGCAATGGGTTATGTTTCTACTGTGGTGATGCCTCTCATGCTATTTCAGTCTGCCCTAAGCGGGGAAGACATTTTGCACGCTCAGTTGTCTTGGGTAGTGTTCAGACTAAGTTTTTATTAACTGTCACTCTGATATGCTCTCTGTCCTCATTTTCTGCTCAGGCTTTCGTTGATTCTGGAGCAGCTATTAACCTGATGGATTATGATTTTGCTAAACGTTGTGGGTTTCCCTTGATACCCCTACAGAAGTCTATTCCTTTACTGGGGATCGATTCTACCCCTTTGGCTGAGAATAAACCCCAGTTTTCTACTCAGGTGATAATGAGGGTTGAACCTGATCACCAGGAGTGCTGCAAATTTTTGGTTCTATATAATCTGCATGACATTATAGTGCTGGGTTTCCCTTGGTTACAGTCTCATAATCCTGTTTTGGATTGGAAATCTGTGTCTGAAACCAGTTGGGGCTGCCAATGTGTTAATACCAACACTCTGTTTTTTCTGCCTCCCCCCAGGCTGAGGATGTTCCTGACTTTTTGTTTGATTTTTCTGATGTGTTTAGCGAAAGTAAATCTGCATCCTTACCTCCCCATAGGAGCTATGACTGCGCTATTGAATTAGTGCCAGGTAGTAAATTCCCTAAAGGTCACCTTTTTAACTTGTCTGTACCTGAACATGACGCTATGCGGTCTTATATCAAGGAATCATTGGAGAAGGGTCATATCAGACCATCCTCTTCACCCTTAGGTGCCGGTTTTTTCTTTGTGGCCAAAAAAGATGGTTCATTAAGGCCGTGTATTGATTATCGTCTCTTGAACAATATTACTGTGAAATATCAATACCCGTTACCCTTGATTTCTGACCTGTTTTCCAGGGTGAAAAACGCTACTTGGTTTACCAAGCTTGACCTCAGGGGGGCGTATAACCTTATTCGCATTAAGCACGGGGATGAATGGAAGACTGCATTTAACACCCCTGAAGGGCATTTTGAGTACCTTGTGATGCCCTTTGGGCTCACTAATGCTCCTTCCGTCTTCCAGTCCTTCATGAATGACATTTTCAGGGATTTTGTGGACAAGTTTCTGATTGTTTATTTGGATGATATCTTGATTTTTTCTAATGACTGGGACTCTCATGTGAAACATGTTCGAACTGTATTCCAGATTTTGAGAGAGAATGCTCTGTATGTGAAGGGATCAAAGTGTCTTTTTGGCGTACAGAAGATCTCATTTCTGGGATTCATTTTGTCCCCATCTGTTATTGAAATGGACCCGGTCAAGGTTCAGGCCATCTGTGATTGGGTCCAACCTACTTCATTAAAGGCTCTTCAGAGATTTTTAGTTTTGCCAATTTTTATCGTAAATTTATTGGTAATTTCTCTGTTATTGTTAAACCATTAACTGATTTGACCAGAAAGGGTTCTGATGTGGTGAATTGGCCTCCTGAGGCAGTCTCTGCGTTTCAGGAACTTAAGCAGAGATTCACTTCTGCTCCTGTTCTACGGCAGCCTGATGTTTCTCTGCCATTTCAGGTGGAGGTTGATGCCTCTGAAATTGGGGCAGGTGCCGTTTTGTCCCAAAAAGATCCAGAGACCTCTAAAAGTAACCCTTGTGCCTTTTTCTCTCGAAAATTTTCTCCTACTGAACGTAATTATGACGTGGGTAATCGGGAGTTATTGGCCATGAAGTGGGCTTTTGAAGAGTGGAGACATTGGCTGGAGGGAGCCAAACATCAGGTGGTGGTCCTTACGGACCATAAGAATCTGGTCTATCTGGAATCTGCCAAGCGACTCAATCCTAGACAGGCCAGGTGGGCCTTGTTTTTCACACGTTTTAATTTTGTGGTTTCCTTTCTTCCTGGCACTAAGAATGTTAAGGCGGATGCCCTCTCGAGGAGTTTCCTTGCGGACTATCATGAGCTATCTGATCCCTCTGTTATTTTGAAGGAGGGTGTAGTTCTTTCCGCCATCTCGCCCAATTTGAGACTTGCTCTGGAGGGGTGTCAGGAGGATAGGCCCGAGCGCTGCCCTGTTGGAAAATTGTTTGTCCCGGACCAATGGAAAAAGAGTGTGATGTCTGAGATTCATTGTTCCGCATTGGCTGGGCATCCCGGAATTTTTGGTACCAGAGACTTGGTTAGTGGGTCCTTTTGGTGGCCTACCTTGTCTCGCGATGTCAGGGAATTTGTGCAGTCCTGCGGGACTTGCTCTCACTCCAAGCCTTGCTCTCGCTCTAGTGGTTTGTTGATGCCATTGCCTGTGCCCAAGAGACCATGGACCCATATCTCTATGGATTTCATTTCCGACCTTCCTGTTTCTCAGAGAATGACCACCATCTGGGTAATTTGTGATAGGTTTTCCAAAATGATACATCTTGTGCCATTACCTAAGTTGCCTTCCTCCTCTGAATTGGTGCCGTTGTTCCTTCAGCACGTGGTTCGTTTACACGGCATTCCTGAGAACATTGTGTCTGACAGAGGAGTCCAGTTTGTTTCCAGATTTTGGAGGACTTTTTGTTCTAAACTGGGTGTTCAATTGTCTTTCTCCTCGGCATTTCATCCTCAGACCAATGGTCAAACTGAGAGAACAAACCAGACATTGGAGACTTATCTAAGATGCTTTGTGTCTGCTGATCAGGATGACTTGGTCTCTTTTTTGCCTTTGGCTGAGTTTGCTCTTAATAATAGGGCTAGCTCTGCCACTTTGATGTCTCCGTTTTTCTGTAATTCTGGGTTTCACCCTCGATTTTCTTCAGGACAGACGGAGGCTTCTGTCTGTCCAGGTGTTGACTCTGTTGTTGAGCGTATGCAGCAGATTTGGGACCAGGTAGTGGAGAGGTTGTCCGTCTCTCAGGAGAGGGCCCAGCGGTTTGCTGGCCGGCATAGGACTGATGGCCCTCGGTTTGGAGTGGGGGACTTGGTCTGGTTGTCCTCAAAGAATATTCCTATGAGAGTAGCATCTCCTAAATTTAAGCCTAGGTTCATTGGACCTTATAAGATCATGGAGATTATTAATCCTGTTTCTTTTCGTTTGCTTCTTCCAGGAACATTTAAGATCCATAACGTGTTCCACAAGTCCTTGTTGAAGAGGTTTGTTGAGCCAGTGGTTCCTGCTGCTGTGCCTCCTGACCCTGTTTTGGTTGAGGGCAATCTGGAGTATGTGGTTGAGAAAATATTGGATTCTCGTTTTTCTAGACGAAGACTCCAGTATTTGGTTAAATGGAGAGGTTATGGTCAGGAAGACAATTCTTGGGTGTTTGCTTCGGACATCCATGCTAGGAGACTTATCCGTGCGTATCATAGAACTCATCCTGACCGACCTGGTTGCTCAAATGAGGGTTCGGTGACCCCTCCTCAAGGGGCGGGTACTGTTGTGAATGGGTTTGAGATGAGTTCTGAGCAGAGGCTCCCTCTGGTGGTTACAAGCGGTACTAGTGAGGATTGTGAGGACTGGGAATCAGGTGTTACTGATTGGTCTTATATAAGGGAGTCATTTTCCCATCATTGTTGCCGGTGATCAATTGTTCTGGTCTGGGTCCTTCTTTCCAGTTTCCCTTGTAGCCTGCTTTGTCGTGTCTGCATCTCCTGCTATCAGATAAGACAATTTCTTATTTTGTGTTTTTGCTATATTTTTGCATTTTGTCCTGCACTTCTGTGGGGGCCTTCGGGGTCCCCTCCGGGGGCTTTTGCCCTCTCAGTTTAGTCCAGCCACTGTGTTTTGTACTTTTGCTTTTTCCAGTTTTTTTTCAGTGGCTGCTGTTTTGTTTTTGTTACACCAGAGAACTAATTTAGGTGGTAGAGGTCGTGTGATCTCAGGTGATTTTGTAATTAGTAGAGTTGGTGTTTTTTCAGGGTTTTCTGAGATTGCAGTAAGTACCCTTCCTGTCCTTTTCTATTTAGATAGTTTGGGCCCCAGCGTTTGCTCATACTATTTTCTTTCTGTGTCAGTATTTCCTCTTGTCTAACCGCCATTACATGTTTGGGGGCTTTCTATTATCTTTGGGATTCTGCTCCGGGGCAGATAGCTTTCCTATTTCTATCTTTAGGTGTAGTTAGTTTCTCAGGCTGTGACGAGGCGTCTAGGACCAACGTAGGAACGCTCCACGGCTGCCTCTAGTTGCGGTGGTTAGTCAGGGTACTGCAATCTCATAGATTCCAACTGCTCTGGTGTATTTCCTTTTTTACCTGCACTCCTCAGCTACCGTAACATAACAGTAGTCTATTTTGAATTTTGTCAAGTGTTTAGGATCATTATCCATTTGAAAAAGCCATCCTCTTTTTAACTTCAGTTTTTTTTTACAGATGTGTTGTTTACATCAAGAATTTGTTGAAATTTCATTTAAGTCATTCTTTCCTCTATGTTAGTATCTATTCAGTTTGACCATCCGCCATCTTGTTGTGGATTCTGGCTGCTGGTCTGTTTTTCCCTGGTGCTGGGCATGTCATTGGTCAAGTGATTGTATCACCCTTTATTACCCTGTACCTGCCTCCCAGTCCTTGCTGTACATCAGTGTTAATCCGCTTGAGTTCTGGCTAGGAGCCTTAATAGCGTTGTGCTAGACTTTGTGCAGTTCTGGGATCTCTAGTTCTGCTTGCTTTTTCTTTTGTTTTTTTCCTTTTGTTTCTGCAGCTTCCTCTGTTTCCCTGCTAGGAGGTTACCAGTGTTTTGTTCCCAGTCCTTAGATCTCTCAGTGATCCTCTTCCCCCACCTTCAGGTCTTCTCTTGAGTTTAGACTAGGATTGTTGGTGGGTCTATTCGCAAGATATAGGTCGCCCGCTCCATTGTAGGGATCGAGATTAGTCATAGTGCAGGGTCAGATTCACCCCTGCTCTATTCCTGAGTTGCAGACCCATAACAGTATGTCCAGCCACATGTGAAAAAAAATAGGGGAAAATTATACCTTTTTTTTTTCCTCGCCCGGAGTCCTTCAATATGAACAGCGTCCTAGAGCTTGCTCAACACTTGCAAGAGTTAACTTTGAAGGTAACCAGCCTGAAAAAGCACATGAGTAATTGTCCTGGAGTACGCTGTGTGGAGGCTAAGGTAGGACTACCTGAGTTTTTTTCTGGTAAACGGCAGGAATTTTTTAAGTTTAAAAATGCTTGTTTATTATATTTTTCGCTTTGACCTGAATCCTCAGGTAATGAGTCACAGCGTATGGGGATTATAATGTCTTTGTTGCGAAGTGAACCCCAAATCTGGGCATTTTCATTAGCACCTAAAGATCCTTGTTTGACATCAGTAGAAGCATTTTTTACTGCTATTGGGTTGTTATATGATGATCCGGATCGAGTAACAACAGCTGAGGCAGAGCTCAGACGGCTTAAACAGGGTTCTTGTGATGCTGAGAGGTATTGCACCCTGTTCAGACGATGGTCTGCAGAGGTCAGGCGGAATGACCCAGCACTCAAGAGTCAGTTTTTAGCAGGTTTGAGTGAAAGGGTTAAAGATTTGCTCATTGCTTATCCTGCACCTGATTCTTTGGAATCTGCTATGCAGCTAGCTATCCGTGTGAAAAGAAGATAGAGAGACAGGCAGAATAATGAGAAGCCTCCTATAATGCTGGAGCCGGTGTCTCAGGATAGCCTCGTAGAAAGCGAGGAGCCAAATGCAACTTGGGGCGATGTCCTCTCGATCCCAGGAAAGGGAGAGGAGGTTCTCTGAGGGGCTATGGTTGTATTGTGGTAAGGCTGAATATTTGATTAAGCAATGCGAGGTTTGCATAAAGAAAGAAAAGAAAAAAAGGTCAGTAGGAGCAACACCCCCGTTCGTATAGCATTTTTACGTTCCGCAGGAGTTTTTTTTTCTGGTAATTCCACCTATCATGGTCATTCCATTTATTTTCAGGTCATAGTGGATTGTGGGTCTCCACTGAATTTGATTGATCAACAATTTCTAAACAAATATAAATTTGATTCTGAACCATTGTCATCTTCTTTCCTTGTTGTGGCTATTGATAACACTCCCCTGGAGCATGGGTGCCTGTCTCGAAAGGTCACTGGGTTTCCGCTTACTGTCAATATGGAACATCAGGAGAGCATTGACTTGATTGAACTGGATAAATTGCCTGTTCCAGTCGTCCTGGGTTTACCCTGGTTAAAAATGTACAATTCTTTGCTGGGCTGGTCATCTGGTATTATAAGGTCCTGGGGTCAGGGGTGTTATGGTAAATGTTATAATGTTCACACTGCTGCTGTTGTTAAGAAAGAGCTGCCTGAAGCCATTCAGGATTTCTGGAAGGTATTTTCAGAAGTTCAATCGCAAGCTCTACCACCCCATAGAAATTACGATTGCGCTATTGAGTTTGTCCCAGGTGCTACACTCCCTAAGAGTCGTTTATTTAATCTAACGATTCCCGAGAGGGAGGCCTTAAAGGAATACCTACAGACTAGTTTGGCTGCAAGTCATATAAGACCCTCTAAGTCTCCTGTGGCGGTAGGATTTTTTTTTGGCAAAAAGAAGATGGGGGCCTTAGACCGTGTCTGGATTTTCAGGAGAATAATAAGATTACTGTGCGCAATCCTTACCCGTTGCGGTTAATTCACGATTTATTTAACCAGCTAACAGGAGCTACGTAATCCTCTAAAATTTACCTTTGGGGGGCATATAATTTGCTGCGGGTAAAGGAGGGCAATGAATGGAAGACAGCCTTTAATACTCCGGAGGGTCATTTTGAGTGATGCCTTTGAGTAAAGGTGATGCCTTTAGGCCTTACGAATTATTATAGAAAATTCATAAAGAATTTTTCTGTTATCGCTAAACCCATAACTGATCTCACCAAGAAGGGTTCTTATACTGTCCTATGGTCCACTGAGGCAGTGGAGGCTTTTGAGCATCTCAAGGAGAGATTTAGCTCTGCTCCCGTTTTGATCCAGACAGATGAGACCAAGCCTTTTCTGGTAAAGGTTGATGCCTCATCAGTAGGGGTGGGGGCAGTTCTGTACCAGGAAGAAGAGATGAGGTGCATACCTGTGCTTTCTTTTCTAAAAATTTTTCGGAGACTGAGCTCAACTATGATGTTGGGAACCGAGAGATACTGGCTATTAAGCTCGCGTTTGCACATTGGCGACTTTTTTTGGAGGGATATAGACATCCGATACAGGTTTTTAATGATCATAAAAATCTGGTTTATCTGGATGCTATTAAACATTTGAATGCCTGTCAAGCCAGGTGGGCACTGTTTTTTGCCCGATTCCATTTCTCCGTACCATATATACCTGGCACAAAGAATGTCAAAGCGGATGCTTTGTCTCATAGTTTCTCTCCAGCAGTTAATACTAAGAAGGAGGAATGTATTTTTCAGATAGGGGTGGTGGTGGCAGCTTTGGGTTCTGAGTTGGAGAACAACATCCTAGAAGCCCAGAATGCTGCACCAACAAACACTCCGTATGGTAAATTATTTGTGCCCAAATCCTTGAGGAGAGCTTTTTTCGCTGAATGTCATGAGTCTCGGTTGGCGGGTCATCCAGGATTTCGAATACTAAAAAGTCTATCAGTCGAAGCTTCTGGTGGCCAGGGTGGCATAGAGAAATCATCAAGTGGGTGCGTCAGTGTCTGGTGTGTGCTAGGTCGAAGGCCTCTCATGCCCCGGTCTGCAGGATTGCTGTGCCCTTTGGAGGTTCCTAGCTTGCTATGGACACATCTTGCTATGGATTTTATCACCGATCTGCCGGTTTCTGAAGGTTTTTCTGTCATCTGGGTTGTTGTGGACCTGTTTAGTAAGATGTGTCATCTGGTCCCGTTCAATAAATTGCCCTGCGCCAATACTCTAGCTAAGGCATTTGTGAAAGAGATTGTCAGGCTCCATGGTGTTCCCACGGACATTGTTTCCGACAGAGGACCACAGTTTGTGGCTCACTTCTGGCGTGCTTTTTGTGACAGATTAAAGGTGTATTTGTCGTTTTCATCAGGTTATCATCTGGAGTCCAATGGACAGTCTGAAAGGAAGAACCAGCACGTTGAGCAGTTTTTGAGATGTTTTGTAGCAGACAATCAGGAGATGTGGTCGGAATATCTACCACTAGTCGAGTTTGCTCTTAATAATCATACGTCTGCCTCGGCTGGGTGTTCTCCTTTTTTTTGCTGTACAGGGAGACATCCATCTTTCGGTCCATTTTCAAAGATTGGGGCTGTGCCTGAGGAGGAGAGTTTTTCTGGAAGTTTGGAAAGGGTTTGGACCAATGTACGCCATAATTTGAAAGAGACAAATAGGAGGTCTAAGAAATATTTTGACAGGAAAAGAAGGGAGGCGTTGTTCGCAGTTGGGGACATGGTCTGGTTGTCCTCTAGGAATCTGCAGTTGAAGATCCCTTCTGAAAAACTGGGGCCTAAATTTGTAGGACCCTTCAAAGTGGTTCAGGTTATCAACTCTGCAGCTGTGAGATTAGACATACCCTCGTCCTGGAGAATTAATTCAGTTTTTCATGTATCTTTACTGAACAAAGTTGACATGCCAGATAAGGAGGCGATGCCAACTGTTCCTCTAATTAATGAGGATGGCGAGTTTGAGATTTCTCGCGTATTGGATTCCAGGTGGCACAGAGGAAGGTTGCAGTATCTCGTGTCCTGGAAGGGTTTTGGTCCCGAGGATAATTACTGTGTGAAAGCTGAGGATGTTTGGGCCTCAAGGCTGATTAAGGCTTTTCACAGGAGATTTCCGAATAAAGCTCGGCCAAGAGGATCCGGAGGTAAAAGGGGAGGTACTGTTAGTATCTATTCAGTTTGACCATCCGCCATCTTGTTGTGGTTTCTGGCTGCTGGTCTGTTTTCCCCTGGTGCTGGGCTTGACGTTGGTCAGGTGATTGTATCACCCTTTATTACCCTGCATCTGCCTCCCAGTCTTTGCTGGACATCAGTGTTAATCTGCTTGAGTTCTGGCTAGGAGCCTTAATAGTGTTGTGCTAGACTTTGTGTAGTTCTGGGATCTCTAGCTCTGCTTGCTTTTTCTTTTGCTTTTTCCTTTTGTTTCTGCAGCTTCCTCTGTTTCCCTGCTAGGAGGTTACCAGTGTTTTGTTCCAGTCTCTAGATCTCTCAAGGATCCCCTTTTCCCACCTTTAGGTCTTCTCTTGAGTTTAGACTAGGATCGTCGGTGAGTCTATTCGCAAGGAATAGATCGCTCGCTCCATCGTACAGATCGAGTTTAGTCATAGTGCATGGTCAGATTCACCCCCGCTCTATTCCTGAGTTGCAGACCCATAACACTCTACCCGTGAAATGCTCCTGCTGCAGCACATCTCCAAAGTATGATTGATCTATCTCCATTCTTAATGTTTGGAGAGATGTTCTTTTCCTAAATTTCTGTACCCTTTTTTCTACACACATACCTTTTGATCATTGTGGCCAAAGAGTTCTATTTTAACCTCATCTGTTCACAGGACTTGTTTGCAAAATGCATCAGACTTGTTTACATGTTCTTTTGCATACTTCTGGTGTTGGTTTTTGTCTGATGACTCAGAAGAATGTCATATTTGTCCAGTTGTCTCTGATCAGTAGAATAGTGCACCACAAATCCAGAGTCTGGTCAATTTTTCTGAAAGTCTTTTGCAGTCAAGCGAGGGTTCTGATTTGTCTCTCAAGCAATCTTATGAGCAGCTCTCACTGAAATTTTGCTTGGTCTTCCAGACCATATCTTGACCTTCACTGTTTCTGTTGACTGACATTTCTTAATTACATTTCAAACTGAGGAAAGGGAAACTTGAAAATGCTTTGCTATCTTCTTATGGCCTTCTCCTGCTTTACAGGCCTTCACCAGTTTCAGAGTGCTAGTGTCAGGATCCCGTCTGGGTTGGAGCCGATGTTACTGCAAACACTAGGGAAAGCAGAGGCAGGTAGCGTAGTCAGGTGGCAGCCGGAGGTCAGTTCACAGGAGAGCAGTGTTTGTAGCAGAGGAGCAGGCAGATAACGTAGTCAGATGGCAGCCGGAGGTCGGTACACAGGAAAGGCAGTTCGGTAGCAGAGGAGCAGGCAGATAACGTAGTCAGGTGGCAGGCCGAGGTCAGTTCACAGGAGAGCAGTCTTTGTAGCAGCAGGAACAGCAGGAGAAAGAGCTTGACTAAAGGCTGGAAGCACAATAATCTCGCAATGACACACCCACAGGGCCAGGTTTATATAGGGCGTGTAATTGGCAATCAGAGGCCAAACGAGAGAGCACTGGGTGAAGCCGATCAGGAAGAACAGTCAATGGTATCCGGGTTCAGCAAGGAACTTTGTAGCCAGCAGAATAGCTCAGATGGTAGAGCTGCTGGCCGGTGGACAAGAGACACTGGGTTCGATTCCTGACAGTACTCCCCTCCTTCCAGGATGGCCTCTGGACATCTCAGGAGCTGGCCTATCTGGGTACCTCTGATAGAAGGCTCTTGTAAGTCCAGGAGCATGGACGTTGTCCTTTGGTTCCCATTAATTTTCCTCTGGTCCGTAACCTTCCCACTGCACCAGATACTGCAGTTTACCTCTGAGTTTTCGGGAGTCCAGAATCTTATTCACAATGTATTCTTCTTCACCACGGATCCTTTCTGGTGGAGGAGGTGGCTGAATTCTTCCTGGAAACGGGTTTTCACAGAAGGGTTTGAGCAAGGATATGTGAAATACTGGATGAATCTTTAGATTGTTGGGAAGTTTTAAACGAAAAGCAACCTGGTTAATTTTTGCAGAAATTTGAAAAGGTCCAATGAATTTCTGACCCAATTTGGAGGATGGCACATGTGTCTTAAGGTTTTTAGTGGACAGCCAAACTTTGTCTCCAACCTGAAGAGCAGGGGGCACTCTCCGATGTTTATCTGCTGCTTCCTTATATACTTCCTGGGTCTTGAGTAATATCTCTGATAATTCCTTCTGGGATTCCTGTAATTTTGCAAGCCTGTCATTAACAGCAGGAATGGGAGTGTTCACTGGCAGATTAGGGATAAATACTGGATGTACTCCATAATTAGCAAAAAATGGGGTTTGAGATGTAGCGCTATGTATGGAGTTGTTGTAGGCAAACTCTGCTGTTGGTAAATAGTCCACCCAGTCATCCTGAAGATAGGAAATGAAGCAATGGAGGTATTGCTCCAAAGTCTGGTTCGTTCTCTCCGTCTGGCCATTGGACTGAGGATGGAAAGCGGTAGAAAGATTCACCGTGACTCCCAAGGCTGTACAGAAACTCTTCCAAAATTTTGACGTAAACTGAACGCC
>JARQOD010000006.1:191482800-191503301 GCA_033576555.1 Oophaga sylvatica | reverse complement strand
TAATTTTGGAAAGAGGCCAATGTTATTGCTAGGCCAAGAGTCAGGATATTATTAAACTGAATGGCATTATTGAATCCCAGTTTTCATGCTCTGTCCTCCAGCCCTGCAATAGGCATAACACAGAATCGTACTTTTGTCTGGTGTGTTCATTTATGGACTGCAGTATGTCATTAAACAATTGTCATATCTTTGTACAAATGGACTAATTATAATAAAATAACAAAAATTGTGTTAAGGGCCGCGGAAGCACCTAATAGATATTAAGGAGAGGTGCGTTCGCACCCCGGGGTCCACTATGCAGCAGTCCTGCGCTAGTAAGAGGCGCAAATAGGCAGTATGAGCGAATCTGTTATCCCGCAGAGTTGCAGATGTAAACGCCGTAGCACTATATGACGGTATTGGCCAAAACCTGTTATTCCACAGAGTCGCAAAACTAAAATGCTGTAGAGCTATATGGCGATATTAAGCGGACTGTTAATTCACAGAGCCGCTGTGACAAAGACTGTGTCCTGTCCAGACTCACAGGGGACACAGATGACTGCTAAACGGATTGCAGTTTGTGGCATGCAATCAGAACCCAAGCAATAATCCCTCTCTGGATAGCCGGTTTCAAATGGCTTTTTCCCAGCCGAGCCATGAACACGTGCATACAAAACTCCTCACCGGAGGTGCCGGTATTCTAGGAGCTTATTTCAGCAGGACCTAACCACATGCATACATGACCATACTGGCGCAAGCACATAACAGATTTGATACTAGCGCACGGCCGTGCGGTCATTCACACCTTTTATAGTAGCAGCTACAGGAACTTTCAGAAAAGAACCAATTGGAAATCTGCTCCAGAACTAAAGCAGCTTCAGGACCTTCCTGGAGGACCAATGGGAGTCGCTGCAGTACCCGACCATGTGACCCCCTGATCTCCTATGAGAGATCTTACCCTGAGCATGCTCAGAAGGGAACACACGGGACTTAGTCCCAACTACGTCTGCTTGCCGCTGACCTGCACTGGTTACAATGGCAGGACCTGGGGAGGCAGCAGTCATCCTCTGCACAGTATTAGACTGGGCAAGATTCTGGGACCGACATCTTTGCTGAGCAGGCTCCACTGCGGCTGGAGACAGATGGGGGACCGCAGCGGGGATAGCTCGAGATTCCCCTTGTGCAGCAGTGGGAACTCGATCCCTAACAAATTGTCATTGTACTTTTGTCCTCAAGGACTGAGCTGAGATGTTCAGCCGTAAAATCTGTGAATATTTGCTACGTTTTTTCAGCCGGGACCTGGCTGGACTGAGAACATTCTTCTGCAAGGTATCAGTCAAGTAATTCTGTTCCTCGGGATTCATTTTAAACTTGCCATCCTAAGACAAATATGTGACCAATAAAATAACTGTGGACATTCATAAAAGATATGTGAGGATCTGAAAACCCATGGATGTACTTAAATTGATCAATCCTTTATTCACCTGCATTTCACTTGATGGATAAACCAATTCTTTGTAGGTCAATATATCTTCTCTCCAGCAGAAATATTTCTTTGCTCTGAAGCTATACATACTAAACACACATCTCCAGCGATGAGCACATCCTAGTCCCGAAGCATCTTATATCTCTAAGATATTTCACAAGTTTTAGAAATAAGAACACTTTTAATTATTGCTCAGGAAGATTCTTCTAGTCAAATTAACTCCTATGTTGCCTTTTAACTCCAGTTTCCGACAACACATGGCAGTCAGTGAGCGAGAGGTGGGGTGTCAGCTTTTAATTGCTACTGTCTTGCAGAGTGGTGTTGTTTTAATATCCTGTATAGATTTTTATGTAATACACTTACTTGTAGGCAGCCTGAAGCAAGAATCAATTCTGTGAAGGATTCTTCTTTTGTTAAAAGCCAATCTTGTTTTAATGATGCATGAAGAAATATTTGAGCATTGACATTTTTCTGTCAAGTTTCTTTTGAAAAATCAATTAAGATAATACTGCTTTGACCTAGTTATCTAGTTAATGCTTATTAGGAATGTAATATGATTTACTGTCAGCATAATAATTTTTGTATCTTATCCCATTAGCTTGTGCATATTTCAAAGTGTATTACACAATGGTCACTTTTTAAAATGTAATGTAGCAGAATGCATTAATTAAACTGACTGGGGTCATTAGGCACAAGATATCGCATTGGGCCTGTGTCTCAAATTTGTAGTTAATGTATATAAAGACATAATTTCATTTACGTCTATGAGATATACGAACAGCCAATCACATTCCGATTAAAAAAAAAATTTGTGTGGTGATTTAATTTGTCCTTTTACAAATCAATTACAATATTCTGTGTTTTAATGCTATTAAGTAGCTTTACAAAATCCAGGAAAATTGTTTCTATTCATTATAGAAAGTGGTGCAAAAGATAAAGCAGTGTATCATTTAGATACATATTTATTGCACTGTAACAATCGGCATTTTAATTACGCACATTATATCTAGCATTCAAAATGTGATATTTTTCTACATAATACATTTTATACATCATATTTCATGATGTTTTTGGATATCTTTATTTTCTGCAATGAGAAATTCTGTAGATTTTCTAGTTTAGTGTTTGAATCCATGTGTCTATAAAGAGAGAACGAGTGGGAGAGAACATTCTGTATGTTGCCAATTTGTAATAGACGGACAGGCAGATTAATAGATATTTTGACTACAAGTGATATAGATATTATTCAAAGTGATTCAGGCTACTTTTGTGGGATATATTATATTGATACATTTGACTACAATAGCGAGAGAAGAAGAGCAATAACTGTATTTTTCATACAGACAGAGGGAGAGAACTAAATTTTCATATCCTGTTCTTTGCTACAAGACAAAAAATTGGAGTAATCAGAATTAAAAAAATGTTTTTATATATCTCAAAAAGCTAAGTACTTTTACTTCTGGCATAAGTTCCGTTCCCTCCGTTGATTTTCATTTTTTTTTACGCAAGGTGCAATGTAAGAAGTCTTAATTTCCTAAAGTATGGCATGAATAATAGATATTTTGTGTTTTATCAATTATTTATGTTTACAGCATAAATTATAAAACATGTTATAAAGTAATCTAGTTTGCGTAGAATATTTTGTTAAAGTGCAATTTACCATGAGAATACCTCATACGTCCAGCCCGACTACTCACCGAACATTCATAATACATTCATATTTTGTGCTATTTAAATGCTCAATAAGTATCTCATTTTGCTTAATTAAAAATATATAGCATAGGTTTATTTCAAACATTACAGTATATTAGTGTATTTTTTTTACTAATGAGGATTTAAATTTCTTTTATACCTCATTTGTAATGTACTTTGCCAACCTTACGCTGATTAGAGCAGTGCACAAATATTATGTCGGGGTCACCAAGTTTTAAGGCTATACTTTTTGTTACTGTGACAATTTTCAGCTGATTTGACCTCTGTTTTTCCATTGTGTGATACTTTTGTAATAATCTAAATAATACATTTTCTCAGACAGAATTTTTGTTAACAATAAATTATTAATTTTTAAAGGAACCTGTCACTAAGTTTATGTTAACCTATCTAAGGCTGACATAAGTCACTGACAGGGCATGTGGCATAAGAAGCTGCTATAATTGATAGAAATGATAAAATATACTTTGGGTTAAGGCTATCATAATGTGCCAGGTAGATGAGGCCAATAGGCAGTTTCTTTCTGCTATTTCTTGCGCCTTTTACTTGTGATTCACAGATGCTACCCTATAAATTTACATGGGTAGATACTGTATGTCAACCAGAAAAAGTGAAAAAGAAGAGGTAAGTATTTGTAACTCATTTTAAAATAGTAAGCTGATAGAATAAACAATATTGTGTTTTCATATATTTGTAGAGCAGCTAGAATTAGGGATGAGCGAGTATACTCGTTAGGATTCGGTACTCGGCGAGTAATGCGGTACTCGCGGAACTCGAATCCTAGCGAGTAAATTTCACTACTCGCCTCGCAATATTCGGATCTCCCGCCCATCATGTGTTAGCCAATCACAGTAAAGCCACCGCCTTCTTTGTTGTGGTATTATTGTGATTGGCTGGCTGCGCAGCATCATAGTCATAGCCTATGAGTCATAGGCTATGACAGTGATGGCTAACCTTGGTACTCCAACTGTTGTAAAACTACAACTCCCAGCATGCCCTTGCAACCTGCATCAGCTGAGGCATGCTGGGAGTTGTAGTTCTCCAACAGCTGGAGTGCCAAGGTTTGCCATCACTGGGCTATGACTATGTGTGCGGGGTCTGTGAGGGTGTGTGTGTGTGTGTGTGTAGGGCCTGTGCCGGGCTCTGCCGGCTCGGGCTCTGCCAGGCTCTGTGGGCTCTGCCGGGCCTGTGCCAGGCTTTGTTGGCCTGTGCCGGGCTCTGCGGGGAAGACGAGGACTTCGGGGAATTAGGTGTGTGCGGTGAGTATGTACTCTATGTTATGTGTTGTATGTTATGTGTATGTACTGTATGTCTTTTTTTTTACATTCATCACATTAGCCGCATGATGGGAATACTACTTTCCCATCATTTGCTAATGCTTTCACTGTAGCAGGCATAACCGGATGGGACAAGTAGTCCCATCGGACGATGCCCATAGTCTCCGCCCACACACATTTTCTGCCCAATACTCGCATTACTGGATGGCCCTCGTCACTAGAAGGGGCGCAGCCTCGTTCATTTCAAGTGTATGGCCATGCCTACTAGACGGCTTCTGTTCAGTAGTATATATAACACATGCATACCCACCGGTCCCAACTCAGATACCGTCTAATTCCCGCAGCGCACAGTGCATGTCCTTGGGGGGATTCATAAGTTTGCAGTCACAGTGACTGCAGACTTATCATTTGGACTGGACAACCCCTTTAACGACTTATAAGCAATTTTAAATATAGTCTTTAGGAATTTAAAAAAGAAAATCCTAAATTAGGGCAATAGAGGCACAGGGAGCGCAAAGGGGCATGTGAACTGTATTAGCAGAATTAAGCATTGAATGTTATCAGTGGATCATGTTATTGAGCAAGGAGTCAAAGGCTCCCTGCACCAAGACTCTTTCTATTGTAAAGGGTATGCCACACTAAACAATATCGCTAACGGGATCGCTAAAAAACGTCACTATTTAGCGATCCCGTTAGCGATATTGTTCAGTGCGGCAGCTTCCAGCGACGAGCTTCCTGCTGTGATCTCGCTCGTCGCTGGAATCGTTCCGGACCCTATTTCATCGTCGGCGCTCCCGCTGGGTAAGTATCTTATCGCTGTGTGGCACCTTTTCTTAGCGATTTAGCGGTACTTTTGTACCGCTAAAGTCGTTAAGAAGATCGCTAACGGCGATAGCGTCGTTAACTATATCGCTAAATGCGGCAGCATTTAGCGATATAGAAACAATCCCGCTAGCGATCTCATTAGTATGCAATGCTAACGAGATCGCTAGCGGGATAGCTTAGTGTGGCAGTACCTTAAGGCTGCTGTAGGCTTATTACACCTTTGCATTGTTCTGCCTGTGCTGGTCAGTTCTGTCTGCAGGGATGAAGAGGAGAGGGGCACTCTGATTAGGTGAGTATCAACATTAATTTTTTGTTGAATATTGCACAAAAGTATCATTACTTTTGGAGGAGGCACTCAGAGGACATAATTCACTTTTAGGGGGGAAAATGGGCATTAATACTTTGTAATTGGAGCAGTCAAGGGCGATATTTGTTTTAATGTGGCACACAGTAAGCAATTGGGGAATTATTGTTGGGTTTTTTAATCCATATCTCAGTAATTGCCCTTATTATTAATAGAGCTTGCATAAAATTTGCACTAAAATTTTTACAATATTTGGCATTTACACTCCATTGTTTCCAACTTCATAAAAATTGGTGGAGTTTAAGAAAAGGTGGCATGGTCATATGCTACCTTACAAATTCATATAATTTCCCCCTAAAAGTGAAGCAAAGCAGCAAATTAAGACATAAATGTACTCTAGTTTATGATATAGTACATTTCTACTGCTGACATATCTTAGGGTGCATTTACATTTGTCAATTATTGGGAATGAGCATTCTTAGGAAAACTTATATCCCAGTGTAAACAGGCTGCCAATCGCCTCACAAATGAACAAAATGCTTGTTCATTTGATGAAATGGTTTTAAAACTTGCTTAAAATTGGACACGTGTTGTTGAGAATAATGAGAGTATATATGCAAAAAGTGAACTAATGCTGATCATTTTGCGCATATCAGAAGCAAGGTCAGCCTGCTTATCAGGGTATTAACAACCACTAGTCAGATTTTGTGTAGCTGATAGGTGGTCTTTCATAGCCATGGATCAGTACAGAGTAAATGCATCCTGAATTAAAATTAGCATATAATAGGATAGTCCTGATTAATCAGCCTTTGTGTTGTGGTTCTGTTAACAAACTTGCTATTAATCAAATTATGGGGTACAATGCTGCTATCAGCTTACCCCCTAAAAATACTCCCATGTTTCTCCATTGGCTGTGTCTCATCTGACAGACATATTTTTTTTAATCTTATACATCTTTTCTTCCTAGAATTTTTGTATTTCTCATAAACGTAGTTCATTTAAACAATTATATACCTGTGCATATATATCTAAATTCAATCTAGTTGCCAAAGCAAGACTAAAGTATTAAATAATAGCTTAGTGCTATGGAAATTCCAATTTTTTGTATAGGTTTTAAGTCAGCAAAGTTTAACTTTTCTCCTCTTTCTCTTCCTTTACATAGCTGTCAAAAATCTGATTGAAATTCACCACTGTAACATTCCAGATTAACAATGCAACATCCAGTTTCACCAAGCAAAGTGATGAATTGATATCACTATCTTATAGGAACAGTAGACTCGCCTTGCAGTAACCTTTTAATTAACTGCAATAACAAATCAATGAGCAAAGACTACATATGGATTTTCAAATGGCTTGATTTTTTTTAAACCTGGTTTTAAAAGAACTGAAAAAAAAAGGATTTACTAGGTAGTGACAGGTTTCCAACTGTTCATAATGCAGAGATGATGAGCTACTGTATTAAAATTCCCCATACCTTATCATTTCTTCTCAAGAAAGCCATGACAGATGTATGAATGACAATGTGAAACAATAGATGGCACTCAAACTGGATACCGATCTAATGATGTGTTCTGAAGTTTGAGAGCAATATTTAGGATCCCTGGAAAGGATCAAGGCATAGCACAAAAGGTGACTTGTCTTGTTTATATGTTATCGTGGAATAAGGGAAGAAAGAAAATTTTCGATGTGATAAACATTGCATTTGCTATACCTAGACAATATGTCGGATTTCTTATACTATGGCTTGTTTATATTATTATCTATTTACTGCTAGCACAATTTATAATTGCACGGACACTAATTTACTCTACAGCTTCAAGAACATAACAATAAGCATGTTAGAATTTCTCTGCCTAACTAGACATTTTTCTCAAGTATATGAATTATTTTGTCTATTAACTCAGCTTGCTGTTGCCATAGTGATAGCATAATTTTGCAATGGTCCAAAATGACATTGGCATATATACTGACAGATAGGAATTAATTCACTAACACGTAATTATGTAGCAAAATGTTGACTGCCTGCAGAAGGTACACTATGACACATTTACTGTTTTCCAGAGATGGCAGTAATATTAGCGTTGGTCATTAGTGCTAGACATCTCAGTACAGTGTTGGATACAGACTTATATGCAGACCTATTTAGTTACCTGTGTGACAGCCTTGTTCAGGACACCAGAAACAGCTGTCCTAGCCTGTATGAGCCAAAATAATTAGGCCTGTCATCTTCTCTCTCTGATTTCCCCTTCAACCTGCTCCACAAAATGCAAATATTTTGCTTTCATTGTCACATTCACCTTGACATGGATATTGCTTAGGCGTATAACTGGATGAGATGACTCAGAATTTGCATTGTTCATTCTAATAAATTTGCTTCTCCTCTACCGCGTGGCAGGACCCATCAGATAAAGTCTCCCAGAGTGTCATCAATCACCATTGCTGACAGACGGCTTTTGCCTTCATTTGTTACATAGGAGAACATGCTTAATTATTTGTCCTGTAATTAGTTGGGAAAATGTCAGGAAATGTCAACTCTCTGTTCACTGAGGAAGGGCTCTGCTTGAAAGCCACAATGACTGAAGTGTCATTAATGCTGCCTAACAAGACGAGGATCAGCTGGGGAAAAAAAAGAAAGCTTCTAAAAAAGTAATCATAGAGAGTTAAGGAAAACTGCAAATCAGCACCAATAATAAGATGTGAATTCTATTACCAAATGTATTTTTCATCAGCTGCTTCGCCAGTGAAATGCCATGCAAAGCAGGAGAACATACTGATGAACTTCGCCTATCATCGTTACTCACATTGTAGTGTATACTATTACACAAATGGATGAGCAATGTAAAGTTCTTGATGTAATTACAATTTTGTCATGTGTAAGTCACTTATTATTCCTTAATGTTATTTTATATCCAAAACATTATTTTATAGTAATAGCATAAAATATGTTATGCAATGAATTAAAAAATGCCCAAGTAGTACATTGGGTAACACTAGAGTAATCCAAGCAATTATAAATGTACAACTTAAACTAAAGTAAATGATCAAATTTAAACCAAAAAAGAAGGTCTTGGTAACAACCATTATAAAAAATATTATAAAAAACTAGCTCTCATTAAAAAAAGTAGAATCACATGCGTAAAATGTGAGCAAAAATAAAGTAGAAAAGTTACTATACAATAATAATGGTTATTCCTGGATAAGACAAGTGAATAAAAAATTGATCCCATTTTCATGCCCAAAATTAATACAGGTTAAATCAGTATGTTCTTCCATATTTTAGGCAACTGCAATCCGAGTGTCCAGTTATTTTCTCACATGCTATCTGTATTCCATCCTTATGTTATCTGTATGCAATGCGATTTTTAACCAGTGATTGCAGTCAAATACACTATTAAGTTAAAGAGTAACAGTCGTATTAATTTTTATTTCACAAATCAATTGTACATGATAAATCTTTCTCTGCCAAAACTGACCATTCATTATCAAAATTTTCAATTCTGAGGTAAAATCTATATTCAGTGAAGACACTTTCCCATTACTAAGGTAGGAAATGGCAGCTGCCACTGATAAAGAATGGGAGAAAAGGGAGGATCTCTGCTACTAGCTCCTACCTCCTCCTCCTCTATACTCAGTGAAGACACTTTCCCATTACTAAGGTAGGAAATGGCAGCTGCCACTGATAAAGAATGGGAGAAAAGGGAGGATCTCTGCTACTAGCTCCTGCCTCCTCCTCTCCAGATAGCATTGTATCTGTAGCACCTGCCATCTCCTATCTCAGTAATGGAAAAGTCTTCTCTGAAGACAGAATTTACCTCAGAATTGAGAATTTTGATAATGAATGTTCAGATTTGTTAGAAAAAAAGCACATTTTTCTGGTAAGATTTATTACAAAGTTCCCTATTTTAATGTGTGTTATGGATATATGAATAAAAAAATAAAACAACAGTTACTCTTTAACCCCTTTACCCCTGAAGGTAGTTTGCATGTTAATGACCAGTGTTGTGAATTCTCTGGATTCTGAGTTGGGGCTCCTTCTGGTGGCTATTGATATTAATGAACCAGTCTTGACTGACAGAGACCTTTCAGCTGCTGACGATTGGCAATCTGGGAGTCATGACTGGGGGATTTAAGGGAGTAACTTTCCCATGATCCTCGCCAGTGATTAGTTTCTCTTTCTGGTCCAGTTTGGAAGTCAGCTGGTTTTCTGCTGTCTCCTGCAAACATTCAGATAAGTTATTTTCTGCTTGCTTCTGTGGTTTTGCTTTTCTTTGTATTTGCTGCCCTTCTGAGTGAGGTTAGCTGGGTCCCCCTGCTGGGGCCTGCGCTGGTCTCTGTTTCTCATTTATTTCTGTTCATTTACTCTGTCCCTGTTATTTCAGTGGCTGCTGGGTAGCTGCTTGCTCACACCAGAGTTCTGATTTAGCGGGGGCGAGATTGTGTGGTCTCAGCATTTTTGGAATCAGAAGTGTTGTAATTTTTCCTAGGGTTTTGCTGGGTTGCAGACAGTATTCTTTCCAGTCCTGTGCTATCTAGGTAGTTTTTGGCCCCAGCGTTTGCTTACTCTATTTTCTGCCTGCATTTGTATTTCATCTTGTCTAACCGCCATTATATGTGTGGGGCTACCTATTCCTTTGGGGCACTACTCCGGGGAAGTTAGCTTTCCCCTTTCAATCTTTAGGCTTAGCTATCTCTCCAGCTGTGTCGAGGCGTCTAGGTCATCGTAGGTACGTCCCACGGCTGTTTCTAGTTGTGCAGTTAGTTTAGGGTTCTGCAACCCACTAGTTCCCAACCTCTCTGGGTGTTTGGCTGCCTTGGCTGTTTTTGCTCCTGTCCTCCTCGGCTACCATATCATAACAGACCAGGCCAATTTTTATATTTCTGACCATTGTCACTTTATGTGGTTATAACTCTGGAACGCTTCAATGGATCCTGGGGTTTCTTTGATTGTTTTTTTCATGACATATTGTACTTCATAACAATGGTAACATTTCTTCGATATGACTTGCATTTATTTGTGAAATAAAATGGAAATTTGGCAAGAAATTTGAAAATTTTGCAATATTCAAACTTTGAATTTTCATACTCTTAAATCACAAAGATATTTCAAACAAAATAGTAAATAACATTTCCCACATGTATACAATACATCTTCACAATTTTGTAACCAAATTTTTTTGTTGTTAGGAGGTTATAAGAGTTAAACGTTGACCAGCGATCTTTCATTTTTCCAACAAAATTTACAAAACCATTTTTTTAGGGACCACATTACATATGAAGTCACTTTTAGGGGTCTATATGACAGAAAATACCAATCAGTGACACCATTCTAAAAACTGCACCCCTCAAGGTACTCAAAATCATACTCAAGAAGATTATTAACCCTTCAGGTTCTTCACAGGAATGTGAAAAAAAATTAACATTTAACTTTTTTCACAACAAAATTTCTTCAGATCCAAATTGTTTTATTTTGACAAGGGTAACAGGAAATAATAAACCCCAAAATTTCTTGTGTAATTTATTATGAGCATTCCAATACCTCATATGAGGGAGAAAACAATTGTTTGGGTGCATGGCAGAGCTTGGAAAGGAAGGAGTGCAATTTGAAATTTTTTTAACCAAAATTCGCTGGAACAATTGGCACACGCAATGTCAGGTTTGGAGAGACTCTGATGTGCCTAAGCAGTGGAAACCCTCCACAAATGACCCCATTTTGGAAACTAGATCCCTCATGGAATACATTTAGATATGTAGTGAGCACCTTGAATCCCAAGGTGATTCACAGAAGCTTACAGCATTGAGCTGTGAAAATAATATAATCACATTTTCCCCACAAAAATGTTATTCTAGCCCCAAATTTTGCATTTTCATAAGAGTAACAGGAGAAATTGCACCATAAAATTTGTTGTGCAATTTCTTCTGAGTACGCCGATATCCCAAATGTGGGGGAATACTACTTTTGAGGCACAGTCCAAAACTCAGAAGGGAAGAGATGCCATATTGGAGTTCAGATTTTGCTGGAATGGTTTGAGGGTGCCAAGTCACAGTGGCAGAGCACCTGAGGTGCTAGAATAACAGAAACCTCCTATATGTGAACTCATTATACAAACTACACTCCCCATTGAATTCATCCAGGAGTGCAGTGATTATATTGACACCACATGTGTCTCACAGTCTTTGATACCATTGAGTGGTGAAGAAAGAATACATTTAATTTTTACCACTAAAATGTTATTTTAGCAAGTTTTAATTTTTCTAAGGGCTAATAGGAATTTTTTTTGCAAAAAACTGAAGTCTACTTTTTCTTGAGTGTACCTGTTTGGTGCTGGGATTCTTCAGCTGCAGAGGATAGATCCCAAGCCTTATCTGGTGCAGTGGTCTCCCATTCTGACTTGGCCGCTGGGATGATTGCTCAGCACAGACTCCGCTCCCTGCGCTCACACTGCATGTGTAGTTACTGCGGGAGCCCCAGCTAAGCCTATGGTGACTAGTGGTTTACATGTGCAGCATTCTGCTCTGCAGTCTAGGTCAAGATTTCACCCTACTGAGCATGTCCGTGATGTGGCGCCTTCTCATTGGTGCTCGGATGTCAGCTGCTCTGGTGATGTGGCAGCTTCTGATTGGTTCACAGGCAAGGTCATGTCTGGCTGGGCATGAGCCTTGTGTATAAAAGGTCCTCAGGAGAGCATGCCCGTGTGCTATTATCATTTGTGTTTGTGTGTGAGTGAATACACTACCACTCTGTGTGACCGTGTGTGACATTTTTGTCAGGCAGTGTAAAGTGGGAACTCCAGCTTGGCTCGGTATCGATTTCCCTTCCTGTGTGCGGTTAGCACAGCAGAGTCACAGAATGATCACAACACCAGCCTAGACTTCCTGGGGGGTTAAGTGATAGGGACCCCACTAGCGTCTTGCTTGCTGTACGCCTGTGAAATCGAAAAGGGTATTGCTTCTATATTGCCGCTCTGTGGCGTAACAGAGCTTTCTACTTAGTTTCTGTTCACTGAGTGACTTTCAACACAGTGTGTATATAGTTTTGGCTCGCAGCCTTGCTCCACCATTGTGCTAGCTTCAGTTTCTCCATCATCGCACGATGGACCCTGGGTTGCAAACGCACCTTATTATTATTTTATATTTGCTGTGTTCAGCCAATCCTAACAGTACCAATACTCTACATGTAAACGGGAAATATTTTTCAGGCACAGTGCAAAGCTCAGAAGACAAGGAGTGCCAGATTTTAGTATCATGGTTTGCAGGTGCAGTGACCCACTGGGAGAGACCATGAGCTGCCAGAACAACAGAACCCCCTATAAGTGACCCCATTTTACAAAATATACCTCTCAATGAATTCATCTAGGGATGCAGTGATCATATTGACACCACAGGTGTGTCACAAAATGTTATATAATTGGGCAGTGAAGAAAAAATAATTACATTTTTAACAACAAAGTTGTGCTCTATACTACACTGGAAGACGTCTCGGTCTCAATTATAATATTTCTATTCTTGTGACAGTTATTCCACTTCGGTGGTGTCAGGCACTCAGTTTTTAAAATGTGAACACTCCTGGTTGGGTGTCCATCTGCTGGATCGGGTGTAGTGAAAGACCTGTCAGTCCCTATTATACTATTTCTACTGTGGTGAAATTTATGCCACTTTGGTGGTGTCTGCCAATAAATTTTGGAAAAGTGAACACTCCTGGTTGGGTGTCCATCTGGTGGATTGAGTGTAGTGGAAGAAATGTCAGTCCCTATTATACTATTTCTACTGTGGTGAAATTGTTGCTAGTTCTGTGGTGTAAGAACCTCATTTCTTTAAATGTGGACACTCCTTGTTAGGTGTCCATCTGCTGCATTGGGTGTAGTGGAAGAATTGTAGGTTCCTATTATGCTATTTCTACTGTGGTGAAATTGATATCACTTTGGTGGTGTCTGCCAATGCTTTTTGGAAGCGTGTATACTCCTGGTTGGGTCTCCTTCATGCGTGTTGCCTGTAGCAGTAGGACTCCGAGACTGTCAGGCCTCCACTCCCTTGGACTCAACTACCCATGTTACTATCCTTAAATTTTTCTGACAATGGCAGTCTGCAAAACTGATATTTGTGCCACGAGAGTGTGACTCAGCATGACAGCAGGTAGAGGTGTTGCATGTGATATCAGGGCTCCCAGCAAAGGGGCCCTATACCGATCCTTCACCGACCTGGTCTTTCTGTGACGTTCAATTGAAAGCTGTAAATTCTGTCCCAGACCCCGATGCTTCATGCCTGGCTGATTGCTTCAGTGCCATGCTAAAATATGTACTGTGGGTGAATTGAGGCCACTTTCCTGATGTCGGTCTCTCATTTGATGTGTTTTGATAGCATTTGGGGCCATTATAAGGTGTTTTGCATGAGTTTATTTTTGCCTCCCATTGAGCTGAATGGCGTTCAGTTATGTTCGGTGAATATTCGATGAATTAATCAGTGAATATTGGAAATTCAGCAAATGTAATCCTAACCAAACATTGAAATATTCGCTCATCTCTATTTGTAATGACTCTACATAATATACGAGTTTCACATTTTGCATTGAAGAGCTGAAATAAATTAACTTTTTGATGATATTCTAATTTTATGAGAAGCATCTGTATATACATACAGTATATATATACAGTTAGGTCCATAAATATTTGGACAGAGACAACATTTATCTAATTTTGGTTCTAGACATTACCACAATGAATTTGAAACAAAACAAATCAGATGCAGTTGAAGTTCAGACTTTCAGCTTTCATTTGAGGGTATCCACATTAAAATTGGATGAAGGGTTTAGGAGTTTCAGCTCCTTAACATGTGCCACCCTGTTTTTAAAGGGACCAAAAGTAATTGGACAATTGACTCCAAGGCTATTTCATGGACAGGTGTGGGCAATCCCTTCATTATATCATTCTCAATTAAGCAGATAAAAGGGCTGGTGTTGATTTGAGGTGTGGTGTTTGCATTTGGAAGGTTTAGCTGTGAAGGAAACATGCAGTCAAAGGAGCTCTCCATGCAGGTGAAACAAGCTATCCTTAAGCTGCAAAAAACAGAAAAAACCCATCTGAGAAATTGCTACAACTTTAGGAGTGGCAAAATCTACAGTTTGGTACATTCTGAGAAAGAAAGAAAGCACTGGTGAACTCATCAATGCAAAAAGACCTGGGCGCCCACGGAAGACAACAGTGGTGGATGATCGCAGAATACTCTCCATGGTGAAGAGAAACCCCTTCACAACAGCCAACCAAGTGAACAACACTCTCCAGGAGGTAGGCGTATCAATATCCAAATCTACCATAAAGAGAAGACTGCATGAAATTAAATACAGTGGGTTCACTGCACGGTGCAAGCCACTCATAAGAATCAAGAATAAAAAGGCTAGGCTGGACTTTGCTAAAAAACATCTAAAAAAGCCAGCACAGTTCTGGAAGAACATTCTTTGGACAGATGAAACCAAGATCAACCTCTACTAGAATGATGGAAAGAGAAAAGTATGGCGAAGGCGTGGTACAGCTCATGATCCAAAGCATACCACATCATCTGTAAAACATGGCGGAAGCAGTGTGATGGTTTAGGCATGCATGGCTGCCAGTGGCACTGGGTCACTAGTGTTTATTGATGATGTGACACAGGACAGAAACAGCCGAATGAATTCTGAGGTATTCAGAGCCATACTGTGTGCTCAGATCCAGCCAAATGCAGCCAAACTGATTGGTCGTTGTTTCATACTACAGATGGACAATGACCCAAAACATAAAGCCAAAGCAACCCAGGAGTTTATTAAAGCAAAGAAGTGGAATATTCTTAAATGGCCAAGTCAGTCACCTGATCTCAACCCAATTGAACATGCATTTCACTTGTTAAAGACTAAACTTCAGACAGAAAGGCCCACAAACAAACAACAACTGAAAACCACCGCGGTGAAGGCCTGGCAGAGCATCAAAAAGAAGGAAACACAGTGTCTGGTGATGTCCATGAGTTCAAGACTTCAGGCAGTCATTGCTAACAAAGGGTTTTCAACCAAGTACTAGAAATGAACATTTTATTTACAATTATTTAATCTGTCCAATTACTTTTGGTCCCTTTAAAAACAGGGTGGCACATGTTAAGGAGCTGAAACTCCTAAACCCTTCATCCAATTTTAATGTGGATACCCTCAAATGAAAGCTGAAAGTCTGAACTTCAACTGCATCTGTTTTGTTTTGTTTCAAATTCATTGTGGTAATGTCTAGAACCAAAATTAGATAAATGTTGTCTCTGTCCAAATATTTATGGACCTAACTGTATATATGTGTGTCACTAACATCTATGTAGATATATGTATTCCATGTGTATATACAGTATAGACAAAAAGTTTGGACACACCTTCTCATTCAACAATTTTTTTGTATTTTCACGACTATGAAAATTGTAGAATCACACTGAAGGCATCAAAACTATGAATTAACACATGTGGAATTATACATTACACTTTACAAAAAAGTGTGAAACAACTGAAAATAAGTCTTATATTCTAGGTTCTTCAAAGTAGCCACCTTTTGCTTTAATTACTGCTTTGCACGCAGAAAAGGTGAACGGATGGACTCTACATGCCTGGTTCCCACCGTGAAGCATGGAGGAGGTGGTGTGATTGTGTGGGGGTGTTTTGCTGGTGACGCTGTTGGGGATTTATTCAAAATTGAAGCGGTGAGCGGTCCAGCTCACCCCAAACCATCTCGATTAGGTTCAGGTCTGGTGTCTGTGGAGGCCAGGTCATCTGGCATAGCACCCCAACACTCTCCTTCTTCGTCAAATAGCCCTTACACAGCCTGGAGGTGTGTTTGGGGTCATTGTCCTGTTGAAAAATAAATGATCGTCCAACTAAACGCAAACCGGCTGGAATAGCATGCTGCTGCAAGATGCTGTGGTAGCCATGCTGGTTCAGAATGACTTCAATTTTGAATAAATCCACAAAGAGTCACCAGCAAAGCACCCCCACACAATCACACCACCTCCTCCATGCTTCACGGTGGGAACCAGGCATGTAGAGTCCATCCGTTCACCTTTTCTGCGTGCAAAGCAGTAATCAAAGCAAAAGGTGGCTACTTTGAAGAACCTAGAATATAAGACATATTTTCAGTTTTTTCACACTTTTTTGTAAAGTGTAATGTATAATTCCACATGTGTTACTTCATAGTTTTGATGCCTTCAGTGTGATTCTTCAATTTTCATAGTCGTGAAAATACAGAAAAATCATTGAATTAGAAGGTGTGTTCAAACTTTTGGTCTGTACTGTACCTCAATATCTTATTGTGCCTCCTTCTCTCCCAAATGTTACTCTGCCTTAGTATTTCAATGCTAAATTCACACTGCTTTATTATTGTTATTATACATTTTTATAGCGCCTTTTATTACATGGCGCTTTACATGTAAAAAGTGGCAATTAAAGACAAGGACAATAAACGTGAGCAATACAAGGCACACACAAGTACAGAAGGAGAGAGGACCCTGCCCGCAAGGGCTCACAGTCTACAGGGATGGGTGAGGATACACTAGGAGAGGGTAGAGCTGGTTGTGCGGTGGTTCAGTAGACTGAGGATCACTGCAGGTTGTAAGCTTGTCGGAAGAGGTGGGTCTTCAGGTTCTTCTTGAAGGTTTCCATGGTAGGCACGAGTCTGATGTGTTGGCGGTAGAGAGTTCCAGAGTATGGGGGAGGCACGAGAGAAGTCTTGTATGCGGTTGTGGGAAGAAGACATAAGAGGGGAGTAGAGGAGGAGATCTTGAGAGGATCGAAGGTTACATGTGGGTATGTACCGGGAGACCATGTCACAGAATTATATAGGAGACAGGTTGTGGATGGATTTGTATGTCATAGTTAGGGTTTTGAACTGGAGCCTCTGGATGATAGAAAGCCAATGAAGGGCTTGGCAGGGAGGAGAGGCTGGGGAATAACGGGGAGACAGGAGGATTAGTCGGGCAGCAGAGTGCAGGATGGATTAGAGTGGTGCCAGAGTGCTAGAGGGGAGGCCAGAGAGTAGGAGGTTACAGTAGTCTAGTTGGGAGATGATGAGGGCATGCACTAGTGTTTTTGTAGTTTCATGGTCAAGGAATGCACGGATCCGTGAAATATGTTTGAGTTTGAGATGGCAGGAGGAGGCAAGGGTTTGGACATGTGGCTTGAAAGAGAGGGCAGATTCGAGGATTAACCCTAGGCACTGAGCATGCGGGACTGGGGAAAGTGAGCAGCCATTGACATTGATGGATAGGTCTGGTGGGGGGGTAGAGTGAGATGGGGGAAAGAAGATGAATTCTGTTTTGTCCATGTTCAGTTTTAGAAAGCGAGCAGAGAAAAAAGAGGAAATAGCAGACAGACATTGTGGGATTTTGGTCAGTAAGGAGATGAGGTCAAGTCCAGATAGGTAGATCTGCATGTCATTGGCGTAGAGATAATACTGCAAACCATGGGATTCTGTGAGCTGTCCCAGGCCGAGGGTGTAGATGGAGAAGAGTAGGGGTCCTAGAACTGAGCCTTGAGGAACACCGACAGGGGGCGAGGTGAGGTTGTACTGTGGGAGAGGGAGACACTGAATGTTCGGTTTGTTAGATATTATGAGATCCAGGATAGGGCCAAGCGTTTGATGCCAAGAGATGAGAAAATCTGTAGCAGGAGGGAATGGTCCACAGTGTCGAAGGCAGAAGACAGGTCTAGGAGAAGGAGGACAGAGTAGTGTCGCTTGCTCTTGGCGGTTAGTAGGTCGTTGGTGACTTTAGTTAGGGCAGTTTCAGTTGAGTGATGCAGTCGGAAGCTTGATTGTAAGTGGTCAAAGAGGGAGCAGGAGGAAAGGTGGGAGGACAGTTCAAGATGGACATGCTGTTCCAGTAGTTTTGAGGCATAAGGGAGAAGAGATACTGGTCGATAGCTAGACACAGAGGATGGGTCAAGGGAGGTCTTTTTGAGAATGGGTGTGATCGAGGCATGTTTGAAGGATGAGGGGAAGACACCATTTGTAAGTGAGAGGTTGAAGAGGTGTGTTAGAATAGGGGTAAAGACTGTGGCGAGGCTAGGGATGAGGTGGGATGGGAGCGGGTCAAGCATGCAAGTGGTGAGGTGTGATCTTGATAGGAGGGTGGAGAGCTGATCTTCTGTCATGGTGGAGAAGTTGGTTTTGGAGGAACAGGGCTGAGCAGCTAAGAGGGGCAATGGGTGCTGTGGGCCAAAGCTTTCTCTGATCGTATCAATCTTCTGCT
This sequence comes from Oophaga sylvatica, assembly GCA_033576555.1. Lineage (NCBI taxonomy): Eukaryota > Metazoa > Chordata > Amphibia > Anura > Dendrobatidae > Oophaga > Oophaga sylvatica. The sequence goes on along the minus strand of JARQOD010000006.1, from coordinate 191,484,484 downwards.
TAAAGAAAGAGGCAAAATCTTCAGCAGAAATAAGAGGAGAAGGAGGAGGTGCTGGGGACGGAGTAGAGAATTGAAAGTGTTGAAGAGCTGTTTAGGTTTGTGAGACAGGGAAGATATGAGAGATGAGAAGTAAGTTTGTTTTGCGGCAGTGAGCGTGGACTTTAAGCTGGTGAGGGACTGCTTGTATGCGGTTAAGTGCTCAGCAGAGCGGGATTTTTTCCATCTCCGCTCAGCAAACATGGAAGTCCGTCTCAGTTCTTTGGTGAGGCTGGTCAGCCAGGGCTGCCTGTTGATTGTACAAGTTTTGCTATGTGTGAGGGGGCGACCGAATTAAGTGCTGCTGTTATTGTAGTGTTATAAAAGATGGCAGCAGAATCTGTGTCATGAAGTGAAGATATGTCTGTAAGAGGGAGGAGGGACTCAGAGCAATGATAAATTGAGGTATTTGAGATTTCTGTGGGGGTGTGTGAGTTTGTGGAGTGGGGGTTGTGCACTGTAAGAGGAGAGGGAAGAGAATGTCAGTAGGTTGTGGTCAGACATGGGCAGGGGTGAAGATTCCTTATATTGCATTCAAGCAACCTGTGGTTGGGATTTCCCTTTTCTTGGAATGCTGTTTTGAAATAAAGAAAACAAAAACAAAATTAAGTAATGAAGATATATTACAAAAATTCATAACCTTGCAAAGGCTTTTTTTCAACTGGGAATACCCTATAAGGGTATTGAATATGAGTGTTTTAAGGGGTATACAATAAGAGATGTACAAGTTTAAGGGCTTATCATGATTCTTCTACCAGTAATTTTCTATGTTGGACTATACACTATCTGTAAATTGGCTCTTAGACACTAAGTGAATGAGTGAAACCTGGAGCTTAAAATGGTTAATCGGCAATGAGAGGTTGATTATGAGCAGCAGAATGGTTGCTTACCATATCTCCAACCCTGGATGTGGTTCACATGGTAAATTGAGACTTGTTTTGTCTCACAGAGGCTGTGTATATGGAGGTGTTCAGATCTCCTGGATTGAGTGCCCTTGCTACAAGACTAAGAAGCTGAACTGTAATCCAGGCGGGATAACCAGCACTCTTGTATAGACTTATTACTTTATGTTTTTCTTTATGCTGGAAAAGGGCTGTATTTAAGTGTTTCTGTGTTTCTGTGATGTGGTTTGAGGGCTGAAATAAACCAGCCGGACTTTAAATGGAAACAGTTCCTGTGATAGCTCCCAAGTGAGTAGCATTGTTATATACCATTAAAGATAACTCTACTTAAAATATGAATATGATTGTTATATTTGGAGTCAGCAATTTTTGCTAATCTTTGTATTAAATATTATGGTCTTCAATGTTGTAGTAGGATAATTACTCTTGTATAGAGTTGAGCATTCCGATACCGCAAGTATCAGGTATCGGCCGATATTCGCTGTATCGGAATTCCGATACTTAGTTCCGATATTTTCCATATATCGTATACCGGAATCGGAAGTTCCCATAATTCTTTGAGAGGCAATATGATTTTAGTCAGCCAATGAGGAATCCTAAGAAGTGTGGGCACATCCTGTAATGCTGCGGTCATGTTAACTAATGGCATGGCTGTGATTGGATGCTGAAATGATGTCAGAATGCACTATAAAAGGCGCCGCCGCCATTTTAGCGTCACTGTGCTGTGAATTCAGTTAGGGACAGAA